>JAPSGF010000076.1:1629243-1705105 GCA_035772895.1 Perdix hodgsoniae
GGGACGCGGGGCGGCCTTTCCCCGGGACGCGGGGCCGAACCGCGGTGCCCGGCGGGCCGCGCCGCGAGGCGGGGCGCGGAGGCGGGGTGCCGCGGGGGCAGGCGGCGGGCGGGCTCCTTCTTTGGCCATGAGCGGGACGCCGGCATTCGGCCGCCGCCGCCGCCTGCGGGACGCGGGGAGGGAGCGGCCGCCGCCGCCGGCAGCGGGCGAGCGCTATGGCCCAGGCTAAGATCAGCGCCAAGGCGAGCGAGGGCGCGCCGCCGCAGCAGCAGCCGCCTCAGCAGCAGCAGCCGTCCGCCGGGCAGCTCCGAGGCCGCTTCTACCGCTCCACCTCCATGGCGGACCGCTCCAGCCGCCTGCTCGAGAACCTGGACCAGCTAGAGCTCAGGTGGGGCCGGGGCGGCGGCGGGGGTCCGGGAGGGAGGGGAAGCCTCGCCCGGCGGGGTGCCCCGCTGGCGGGAGGGGCCGCCCGCCGCCCGGGGGCGTGCTCACGGGCGCGTGGAAACGGGCGTTTTGCTGAGAGAAACGGATTCTCCCGGCCGGGCCGCCGCTCTGCGGGAAGGTGCTGGAAGCTCGGAGGTAAAGCGGCGCCGTAACGCTCGTGCCTCGCTCAGGCCGGGCGCCGGGCGCCGGGCGCCGGGCACGGCGGGGTTCCGCGCTTCCAAACCCTCCGCGTGCGCGCCGCGCTGCCCGCACTGGCGTCTGGCGCTCCGAAACCTTCAGCCGCGGCACAGACGGCGCTGCGCTCCGTGGCGGAGCTGTATTCTGAGGGAGCTCCGGGTACGGAGCCCCACCGCCCGGGTGAGGCGGGCACCGCGGACCAGCCGGCAGGTCCCACACGCAGCCCGCGTTGCGCTGATCGGCTCTCGGAGCCACCCGGGATGCTTCCAGGTCTTTCTGTAATTACAGAGCGCCACGAGAGCCGGGTTTTTCCCTTTCTGAGTGCATGGCTTTGCATTATTCAGGAGGCAGCTCCGCGGAGCGGCGCGTTATCCTTTCACCCATTAAATCTCCTCGGAGCTCTTCTCAGGCTTCTCTGGATTTGACTAAACAAAGTCAGTGCCTGCAAACAAGTTTCACTGCTGGCATCCAGATGCGGTGCGGTAGTGTGTAATTACAAAATGCCGTGCTCGATAAGCAGGACAGTCTGCAAAAGTGGGTTTTAAATGTGCTGAGCAACTCTGACACAAAGCAGACAGTTTCATTAGCCAGAAATGAAGGCCAAAATGAAACCCTCCTGCTTGCCGTGGGCCTTTCAGCGAGGCGTATTTCTAAGTGTGGAATGATGGCAGAATAGAGGCAAAGTGCTCTGAATAAAGAAGTCAGCCAAGTTTTGTTTGCTCTGTGTGTGAGTAGTGAAGGCGCCTCGCTTTAAAGCCATTTGAATGTCAGGAGGAAGATTGCCCGGGCTGCAGATGGTGTGGCTGGTGCAGCCCTGCAGGATGTGACCTGTGAATGTCACCAGTGAGGACTGCACACCACGGGGTTGTTGAGGGGCTGCCCGAAGGACTCGGCCATGAGGTGACCTAAGGCTGGCTGGGCCTCAGCAGCCCACATCCCTTTGGGAAGAGCTATTCCGAGCCGCCCTCCCCCCCCTACCACCCCAAGGCTGTGATGGGCTGCCTTGGGCTGGTAGCCGCCAGCACATCGCCATAGGGGTGCACGGCTCCTTGCAGTTCCTGCTCATATTTGAGGCACCTCCAGGAACTGCTGCCGGGTGGTGCCCAGGTTTGGTGCCCAGGTGGTACCCAGGTTTGGCACTGCAGGCGTTGGTGAAGGCTAAGGACGTGCCACTGCCCCAGCTTACTGTGCAGTGCCAAGGGATCTCAAAGCCCTTGGAAGCGGCTCTCTGTTTGAGTCACTGTGTTCCGATGGCAACATTAAATGGACGCGTAGTTCCAGGTCTAACGATGCACAGAGACAAACAAAGACACCTGCTTTTGTTTCCTTTCTTTTCCTTTATAACTTCTTGTACCTTTTGTCCTCTTCTCTGCCGGATTAGCCCTTTCCCCACTGCTCATTTCCACGAACCCCAGCCCAGCAGGAGCAGCTGAGGACAGCGGACTGAAGGGTCCCACTTGGCCTTGGCACTTTGGCTGAGCTCTGTCTCAGGAAAAAAGCTGAGGCCTCGCTGAGCGTTCCTGATTCCTTTTGGAAATGCACCTCCACCTCCAGCAGGCGAGCTGCAGTGCGCTATTTCTGCAAGCCCACGGTTAGTGCGTTATTGCAGCTGTCCCAGGAAAGCGGATATCACGTTTCTGCTCGCGGAACAAAGCGCGGGTTGGCCCACCTGTTCCTCCGGGGAATGCTCTGCTCATGTCCATGGCATGCAGGAAAGAACGGCATGGCACATCTCATCGCTCTCAGACCAAGGGAAGTCAGAAGTGAGGAATGGTTCTTTTAGTCTCAGATGATCCACGGAGTATTGAGCTAATGCTCACAGCAACAGATACGCTCCAGTAAGAATGTGATTGGATGTTTTCACCCAGCAGAAAGAAGCCCATACTGCTGCACTCATCACAGTAAGGCACATACCTGACAGCCTTCTGCAAGGAGAGGAAGGTGCCGGGAGCAGGGTCTGCCTTAGGCACTGTGCCCTCGCTGCCAGGAGAGCAGGCTGGGTAGGGGCAGTGCAGGAGCCCACAGAAATGGCCGCTGGCGTGACCGGGTGTGTAATCCTGTCTGTCAATCCGATACCCCCTTGTGACCTTTCCTGGCCCCTCTCTCTGTGGGCAGAGACTATATATTGCCAGTTCAGATTGTATTGATATATGGTGATTTATTTTCTTTCTTTCTCTCCTTTTTTTTTTTTTTTTTTTTAAGAAAGTCATTCACTGAAATATCTAGTGGTAGGAACTCAAACCATCACCTTGACAAAGCCTGCCCAGCATCTCCTCAGCACTATCCCTACCTGTCTTCCTGTACAGTGCTGTTTCCTTCCTTCCAGGCTGCTGGTTCCTCAAGCAGTCCTGCCCTGCTTGGGCTCCAGCTCCCCATAGCTACAGCCATGCCTTTCTCAGCCCTTTTCTCCTGTCCTCTGAGTGCATCTCTCAGACTGATGACTGAACTCCAGAAGCCAGCCCTGCATGTTCTGAGTGAATGCTCACAGATTCTCATCCTCTGGTGCTGCTGGGTGGTTATAAGGGGAGCCTATAAATAGGAGGGGAGTCAACTCTTTGAAAGAGAAGATAACAACAGGACAAGGGGAAATGGTATTAAGTCGAAGGGGCCAAGATTTAGGTTGGATGTCAGGGGGAAGTTCTTTACAGAGAGAGTGGTGAGGTGCTGGGACAGGCTGCCCAGAGAGGCTGTGGATGTTCCATCCCTGGAGGCGTTCAAGGCCAGGTGGGATGGGACCCTGGGCAGCCTGGTCTAGTATTTTTAACTGGGGGGTTGGTGGCCCCGCGTGTGGCAGGAGGGTTGGAGATTCGTGATCCTTGAGGTCCCTTCCAACCCTGGCCATTCTGTGATTCTGGGATTTCCTCAGCAGTGGTGCTGGGAGCCAGGTGGGGATCAAAGTGCTGGGCCCTGCAGGTCTGTCAACGTAGAGGTTCTGTAGGGTTCTCCAGGCCTGGTGCACTGGTAGCAATTGGTCAAACTGGGCATTTTTGGACATGGGAAAGGGAAGCTGTGAGATGCTGCTCTCCTGTCCTTTCCTCTGGGATGTGCTCGGTTCCAGAGCAGGTGTTTGTGGGGCTGCTGTTATTGGATGCAAACACACTAAAACATGAAAATCTCAGGGGCACTCTGCAGAGTGGTTAGAATAATTCCCAGGAAGTCGTTATTGCAAATAAATCAGTTCTCAAGATTTGGTTATAAACTTAGTTCAATCAAAGATGTGATTGGTAATTTTTCTTTGTACACAATCATTGTCTCTGACAATCTGGCTTTGTAGGCCATGAACTGCTATCTTGATCTGGAAAGCAGCAGTATTTTAGGCACTCTCTTTGGAAATAACCCCAGTCAGACCGTGTGCTGCTGGTTCACTTTCACGCTGCTCGTAGGGCCCAGCAGAGCTGGTAGGAGCTGCGGGTCAGCCCGCTCAATGAGGGCAGACCTTTGCTTTTTAAGCCAGGGCAGTGCCAGACCTGATTTGATGTAAAAGTGCTGTTAATAGTGAAATTCTGCACTTTTAATTTTAAGCTTTCTGGGGAACAAAATGGACTTTCCAAGCTGTGACAGTGCTATTTTTTTAAAAAGGCACGGTGAGGCACTTATGAAATTATAGCTAGACTTCCTAAATTATAAAGCGCTGACATCTGAAGTATGAAGTGACTCCACCTGCCTTATTACTCTTACTAACCCATCCAAAATAACAATTAAGAATATTTGCCCTTGGCAAGAATTTGCATTGCATTAACTTTTCCCATTCTTCCTCACATTAACATGAAAGGGAGTGCCTGGAGCGTGTGCTTTCACTGGGTAACTCAGCTTAAAGATCTTGTAAAACAGAGCCATTCCATGAGCTCAGTGTGTGCGAGGTGTGAGAACTGAAGGCCGTGAGCTCCTGGCCCCACCTGCCTCCTCCCTCTTCCCAGCACTGCCTTTCCCACGACCCCTGCTGCCTGCCAGCGTGTGGGGAAGGAGCACTGCCTCATCCCATCCAGCAGAAGAAGCCATCGATGACCGTCGCCATCCTGTGAGCGTGCCCAGCTGTGGTGCTGAGAGGAGCAAGGCTCACTGGTGCCCAGCAATTGAGTTACCGAGGCTGGGAGGAAAGAGAAGTGCTTGACAAGCAAATGGCCAGTGAAGAGCACTCTAAAGCAAGGAAGAGGAATGAACTGGGTTAGCAGTGCTTTGGTTTGCTTCTGCTTTCTGGCCAGACTTAACGAATGTGTCAGGCTGGGTTCATTCCCTGGCTATTTGCAGCGTTGAGGTCTCTCTGAGCTGTGTTGAAAGCAGCCCAAGCCATTGGCCAGGCTCATGTGATGTTTTGTTTGGACCCAGGGTCTCTGCAAGCGCCCAGCCTTGTTCTGCAGGTGCAGTCAGGAAGGTGCCTCCCCTGGCCCTGCTCTCCCACGCAGCTGTTCCCCTTGTGCTGCTCCGGGTGACATCACTCTGAGCAAAAACCCTCTCCTAAACGCCGTGGCAGGGAACAAGCCATGGGTTATGGATGGAGACCCAAGTTTCTCGTGCGATATTGTCATATGCTGGAGACCAGACTGCTGCACTGTGCATGGTAAAGAGTGGCAATGCTACAGCACACAGCTGGGCAGCTCTCCAGCTGAACAGCTCATGGCACAGTGGTGCCCCGTGTCCGTCCCCTTGGCAGCACTGTGCCACGTGTCAGTTTCAGCACGGTGAGTCGTGCAGGGAAAGGGTCTGATTTCAGGATGGCTCAACTGCGTTCTTTACTGCAAGCCCAGAAATAGGAGCTGACCAGAACGGAGCTTCATCCTCTGTGAGTCACAGAGCCTCCTGCCAGTTTGCTGCATCTCTTATGGAGAGAAACAAACCACAGTGACGTGGTGAATGCAGGCGCTTGGCATGACAGCCCCATATAAGCAACAAAACACATTCACCTTGCCTCTCTCTCCCGTTCCTCTCTCCCTGTGGTTCCTCACAAGGGAGCCATAGGGTTCCAAAGCCATGCTTGGGTTTGACAGCCCGTGGGGCCTGGAGGTGGGTGGTCGTGCTCCTTCCCTGGAAGATTTATGGGAGCGGAGCCCAGGATGCAGCCACCAGCCTGCACCTTCAGGGGCAGAGGGGCCTCACTCTCTGCTGAAAGCTGATGGCAATCCGCAGTTTGGTGTGGGGCCAGGATACAGGGATGGGTGTAGCTGGGCCGAGTACTCGGACTGGCTGTGCAGTAGGATGCAACAGTGCTATTGGTAAAACAAATGATTTAAGATTGTAATTGCTGGTTGTTTTCTATTTATTGGCTCATTTGTTCACTTTTTAAAATGATGTTGAGTCTTGAAAAATGAAGTTCTTATACAGGAGGAGGTCATGGAGTCAGAGAGCCTGGACCACAGATATTTGTGAGCTGACTGCACTTGCAGTGGGGTTCTTTTGTTGATTTTTTTTTTTTAATGAAAAATTATGTTGTATGGGGGAAAATTTGTTCTATTATTGAAAGACTTTGTTTGGTTTAACTACACCCAGGGTAGAGGCTTTCCGTGACGCAGCATCTGCTATGGAACAAGAAAAAGAAACCCTGCTAGAAATGATCCACAACATACAGAACAGCCAGGACATGAGGCACATCAGTGAAGGTGAGAGGCTGCTTTGCCATCCCCTCCTGACTGCACTAAAGGCAGAACAGCAGGGGGAGCTGCTCCAGTGCTAAAGGCACCATGCTGGAGCTGGCTGAGGATACCAAAGGGCCTTCCCTCACTCTGAGGTCCCCTTTTCCTTTTTGTTAATGGCCCCTAACTGCATCTGGTAGGCAAAATAACTCTTCCATCTGTGGCCTTTCATGGTGCTGTATATTTATACTCTTCCTCACAGTGGCATTGAGGGTTTGTTTCTCACATGCCTGCTTTCATAACAATTAATGCTTCCTGATATGCTGTTTTGCTTTAATGTGACAGAGCAAGCACTGTATCAGCAGTGGAAAAACTTGCTTATATCTTTCATAAAGTTTACGACGTAATTTCAGATCAAAAGACACCAGCCTCTGTGACATGGGTGGGACTCAGGCAGATTTAAAAACTCTGGCCCCTGGAAATCTCACTAATGGTCACTTCCTACAAAAAAGAAACAACAAACATCCATGTTGGAAAATGGTAGCACTTTGCTTGTCTCGGTGATGTAATTGGTACTGGAAGATGTTAGCCAATAACGTAGGATACCTTCTGCTTTCGCTTTAGGTGAGAGAGAAGAACTTAACCTGACCGCCAACCGCCTGATGGGCCGAACCCTCACGGTGGAGGTTTCTGTTGAAACCATCCGGAATGCCCAGCAGCAGGAGTCCCTCCTGCACGCCACCAAGATGATCGATGAAATCGTCAACAAGCTCCTGGATGATTTGGAAGATGCCAAAATCCGCTTACTGTCACTTTACGGTGCGTGCACGTCTGATGTGCCGGCGGGACCCATCGATCAGAAATTTCAGTCCGTTGTCATTGGATGTGCTATTGAGGATCAGAAGAAGATCAAAAGAAGGCTAGAGACTCTGCTCCGAAACCTGGAGAATTCTGAGAAGTCCATCACGTTGCTGGAGCATCAGAAATCCTCTCTGCGGCAGTCTTGCAACACCAAACAGGATTAAACTGCCTCATGGCTGCTTCTGGCAAACCACAGAGTGATCAAGTCTCCATTAAAGCACACAGAAGCTAAGGAAGATCCCTGTTTACAAGTACACGCATATATACACATACACATGCTCCACGGTATCTTGGATTGCAAGGTGCAGGCATTCTATGGGTTTCGGTAGCGTTGGCATTTTATTTCAGCAATAAGGAATGCTATCATGATTTCTTCTGTAGAGTTGATACTGCTCTGTTGCAAGTTGTATTGTGCTTCTGCTGAACTGTCAGAATCAATCAAAATCTTGCCTGTCCTTCATTCTCCTCCTTTTTTTAAAAAAAAACAACTATGGTTGTTTTGTCATATACTGAGATACCAATTTTTCTCTGCTTTATACGTAGTGTGTGAAATAGACTTCTGGGGAAAAAGAAAAAAGACAAATCATGGCAATAAACAACAGCAACAACAAATCAATAAACTGTATATTGTATTTTCATAAACAACACAATGTCTTACTCATTACTGCACTGTTCATCATACTTGGAAGAGAATGACAGCTCCTGTGTGTGTCCGCAGAGGCCCAGAGCCCCCACTGAGCAGCCTGTCGTTGTGCTGGTAGTTCACTGAAGGGCAGCATTCCACTGGTGCTGCAGGGGGGCTGCACTGCTCAGGCCTGACCTGATCTGCAGTTGAAGCCCAGCTGCTGGTGCTGTGGGAGGGAAGAGCAGTGTGGGCAGCTGCAGCACCCTGGGTGTGAAGAAGCCTTCACAGCTGAAGCAATGCTCTCACAGTGCCCACCCAAGCTGGGAACTCACCTCAGGTCTCTCTGCACAGCCACTGAGCTCCGTGCTTCCAATCTGTGCTGTATGCATGGTGTAGGGACACCTACCCTGTGCTCTGGGGGCTTCCAGCACTGCAAGGGCATCGCTGCTGCCGCTCATGGGCAGAAAGTGGCATTGAAGTGGGGACCTCCAAATGTCCTCAGCTATGAGACTGTGCCTACTTCCCAAGAATAATTATAACAGCATACATGAAAAGCTCTCAGAAATTGAAACATGGAATACTTAACATTGAAAATAACATAGTGATATTTAGAATATTTTTTCAATTTATATATATATATATATATTTTTATGGCCATTATAGGGTATTCAGGACATGCAGGGTGTTTTTTCTCATCTCCTACTGAAACCCTCTTCCCTGCATCAATTGCTGCAAGTATTTTTATAGCGCTCACTCACTGGTAAAACTAGCTAACAAAGCAAACTCAAAGCAAAGCAACTCAAGGACAAAATGAAGTCATCATCACAGTCTGCAGCTCAGCAGCTGAGGTGATAGTGTAGACTCAACTTATTTTGGCTTAAGATACTCATTATTTTTTTCAATAACTTCTGATTTGCCTTCCACTTTCCCAAACCCTGTGTCATCTGCGCCACACGAGGTCAGGAGCACATCCACTACTGCTGTAAGTAGACATGCCTCATCCATTACAGATCCCACGGTACGGAACAATCCAGCTTTAAAGCTGGCAGTACTGTCTGAAGTGCCTCTTACACAGCTATAAGTCACGGCAAAAAACATCTGCTAGGTGTTCTGCTCCTTTCATAGTGGCTCTACAACATACATCCCTTTTGCAGTAATGTAAAGCAGCCAAATGTAGCTGGCAGCACAAGTGATAGAAACCAAGAAAAAAATGTATTGAAGTTGTTATTTTTTAAGGACTATCTGTAGTCAAAATGAAAACAGTAGATGAGGCTCAGCAGGCATAAGACAACTGGGTGTAAGAAAGGCAGTGAAGATGCCCTTTCTTCCCTGAGCACTCAAACGAGGCTGTGCTCTACCTTCCCGCTTATGTCAGTCCTGAAAACAAGACTGAAAGCACCCACCCGGCTGTTCCTGGTGGTTACCTCGGGCCTGGCAGCAGAAGCTGACCCAAGCAGCCACCTGGCTTCCAAAGCTGAGCACAGTGCTGTTGCACTGCACGCAAAAGCCCCACCTCATCAGTGCGATGGCTTCAGTCTTCATGAGGCCTTCGCTTAAGAGCAGGTGAGCACTCACCTCTGACCTCAAAAATGTTCAGCACAAATATGTGAGTTTTCTCACATGAAAAGTTTCTGCTTCCCTAAAACACTGCTAAAGAATTCTTACTGGGGTATTATGCAAGTAAATGGTTTCTCTGTGTGCTAAATGGCATGCAAGAGGAAGCAGCACTGTATTACTTTCCAGATTCCTGAGATACCTGGGTAAGAGGCAGACACAGACGCCACAAGTTCTACTTTACTTTAGATGAAATTAAGCAAGGAAAAAAAATCAACGTACTGGTTACCTCTGCGCTCAGAAAATGCATCAGACCTATTAATAGGTTGCTAATTTAAGCCCTGTCACTACGTTAGCCAGATCAATTATGAAAACTAAAAAGTCCCCAGGGAACAGAACAGAATCCATATTTTCTCTTGGAGTTCTGTGTGAATAAAAACAAGAGGCCGGAACTCAGCAAACATGCTGAGTGTGAGCAAATGTAGCTGGGGATGCCCACACTGTTCTGAGGAGGTGGGTGGTGCCTGTGCCATGTGCTCCCCTGGATCCCAGCTGCTGGCAGTGTACAAACCAGATGTGGGCACAGGTTTCTGGGCAGACTCTGGTTGCACAACTGAGGGGTTACAACAATTTCTTGCTATTTACTGACACTTTAATACGACCACAAAAACAGTGATGTGTAATCAGACCAAGCAGTACTCAGAGAAACATATTTAAGTCACCCGATACAACAACCAGTGTCACTTACAGGAGCAGTAGAATTAAACTGGAGGAACAGCATACACAGAATATTCATTTTTAAACATTTATTTTACCACTTGAAAATTTACTGTAAGATACGCTGAGGGTTTTTTTTTTTTCTAAAAATATAATACATTTTACTTGAGTTTGTGAAGGTGATAAACACAGTTATGTACATATCTGCTTTAGCCATTTAGATCACGTGAACTTGCCAATAAGATTCAGTCATGTATTAGTAGCAATGTGTCCTTTGCAATGAGAACAGCATTTCTCCTGGTCCAGATCTTTGGGGGTTTTTGTTTGTTTTAGCAACTTCAGGTGGCTGCTGAGCTGTGCTTGCATCAGGAGAGGAAAAACCACTCACCCCACAAATTATTGATCAGTGTCACCCTCCTACCAGAAACCCGAGAGCAAACTTAGCACAAAGGCTCACCTGGTTGGGAGGTGGCTCAGACGGACCTTGTCTTCAGCTCAGAACTGAGTGTTTCTCATGTTCTACCACAGCACTTTTCATCTTGGTACTTTCTGCATTTTTTTCTGCCACGAGTTTGACTGCCTTTTAGGATGCTCCATCTAACAGTGAGAAGTACTTTCTTCAGTCAGATACCACGTGAGCATAAAAAAAAGATACGTGCAATGGTCACTTCCTACCACAGGTATGGTGGTTTTGATGAAGTCAAGCTTCTTGGACCACTCTTGCTCTCTGCTTTACATACAGTTTGATTTCAGGAACTACAGCCTTAGCCAGAGGCTTATGATTAGATTTAGGGACCTAGGTACCAAGCAGCAGGTTTGTTCATTTGAGATATGACTGAATTCCTGCAAGAGGGTCTGGCAGTGCAAGAAATTAACTGTTACTCATTAACTGGTAGCTATTAGCTCATTCACTGGTACTGTGCATGTACCCAGGCGTAACCTCAAAACCATACAGTGTGTTCAGCCACTCAATTCCCTTTAGAATGACGTACATCTACAGAAGTGATGCAAAGAAAAACGTCAGATGTGCCCAACATGGAAGAAAATAAAGAGACTGATTTTACCAAAGTATAACAAAATTAATCAGGAAATTAGACTGACAGTAATTTGGGCATTTTGATCACAGAGGGTAAATGTCACCTTAAGTAATGCTGAAAATAAGAAAACTCCAGAATTGTCTGAAGTGGAACATTTCTTTTTAAGTCAACCACACACACACACAAGCCCAAAAATCTTAACATGCCCAATCTTACAACTCTGAGATTTGTTATTTCCAGCTGGAAATACATCCCTGGCACTGCTACTGTGCACCCAACGATGCCTCACTCACCAGGAGAACACCCATTCACTGAATGGATACCATGTGGGAGCAGCAGACGCTTTAGTATCGGGCCCTTTAGTGAATGCTTACTTCACTGAAGCTTTCTACCCACATTAGCTTTATCAACTAAAAGCAAATAATTTTGTCGAGAGCTAAATAAAATATCCAAGGAGCTACTCAAGAGATGTCAGTGGATATAACAGGAGTGCAATTAGCTCAGGATCTCAGAATAAAACTTGCACTTGTGCACCGAGCACAGAATGCTGACCTACTGCAGGTGTCACAGAGGACTGTATTCTCTTCCACCTCGTAGGCACATAAGGGTGCTTAAAACATGGGGTTTTCATGAGAACACTGAATGGAGAAGGGGCAATGTTTGTAACTAAAATCATTCACACACAACAACATGAATGCCAGAAGTGTCGGCACGTTCATCCAGAAGTCAAACAGCTCTCCCACTGAGCAGTGACATGGAGACACATGGACACCTGCAAGGCATCTGCTTCACATCTGTACACTAAAACTATAGGGATAAAAAGTACATTTTGAAGCAGTGTGTATGCAGAGTAATCTCCAAAAAAAATGCTGATTTGGACAGTCTCCACCTCAGTCATACTGGAAATTAAGCACTGCAGATCACAACAAAGAAGGAGCCGCTTTAGCTTATGATGGGAGTGAAACTAAAACTCCCTGCTGCCCAACACCTCAAATACATATTCCTAGACTAAAGCACGCATGTACTAAATTTCAGTGTATCCTAAATTTAGCAAGTCTCTCATCTACGAAAATTTCCATTGAGTTTTCACTCCTTGAAATAGTAGTTTATAGCAAAGGACCATCAATACAAATGGCTTATGTAATCGTACGTCTGATGAATGATGTGTCATAGTACAAATGGTTGTTATACATAAAGATTTCTCAGTCCTCTGTACAAAGTTGAACAAGGCAAGAAAAATGCTTCAGACACTTTGTGAGTTCATACGCTTTTTCAGGAAAAACAAATATAAAGGTTAAATTATCAAACAGACAATGAAATGTAAAAGTTTCCATATTAAAAACAGTTGACAAAATTCTTAATGCACACCTTCTACCCTACATCCTGAAGTTGTAAGACGGCCCCACTATGTACAATCATAGATCTTTTTGTTTCCATACCTTAAGTACCTTACTTAAAACGTTACAAGTGGGACTTGACTCCATTTATACATACGTACAGTGATTAAATGCACTTGTTAAAAATAAAGGCATCTATCCAAGAGCAAATACAGGAAACATTCTGGTGAAGAACACATTTTGCTGCAACAGCAAAGGGTACCGAGCGCCTACAGGACCGCCTTCTTGCCAGCAACTGGAGATGCTGTGGCAGCTTGCCAGAGACACAGAGGTACTCGGTAGAAAGTCTAATCGAGTAAACATCAAACACAGCGTTCAGAGATCTATAGTGTTTGTGCACAACTTGCCACCCACTTCTTTCCCTGCGGACAGTGGGACAAGAGTACATTGCAGTTCTCATACTCACTGACTTAGAAATAAAATAAGTCAAGCTGATATGAATTCACACAGTGAAAAGTCCTTCCTCCAAAAATATACAGGATCAGTCGAGTCATTCTCACTCTCATACACTGTTTAAAAAACTATTAAAATTCTGAATTTTTTCAAGCAGCATATTTTGCATTTGTCACTGGCAGGTTTGATATAGAAATCCTAGAAAGTTAAAATTATATAATACAATACAAAACCATGTAAACAAAATGGGTATTTCTAAAAGGCATGCATGCTCTTGTAGAGGATTAAAAAGTGTTTGTTTTTGGTAATTAAGAGATATCTTGCTTAGCACTTTTACAAGCACCGTAATGATTTAGGAACCTAAACCCAAATATCTTTAGATTTGGATTCCTAAATGTCTAAGTCAGTTCTATAAAATTACTTACGAACTTTGAAAATTGTTTTGCCATGTCTCCGATCTTGCAGAATTAGATTCTCTGTAAGTAGCAGCAACAATGTTAAGGAATGTCTCATTATCAGTTATTAGCTGTGTTTTGGATCCTCTGTAACCTGGTTTGCAGGACTACGAGAAATTTCTCCAAAGATGATAAGTATTTTGTGACACCTTGCAAGTTCCTTTTTCATGGATGATACAGGATACAGCAATCACACTTGGACAGGAATATGACTGTTCCACCTGGATATCTATTAGTGTCAAACACTTATTTGATCAACCTGTTAAGACTGAGGAAAGCCAAACTTATGAAAACATCTGCAATGCACCATTAGGTAAAAAAAAAAAAAAAGAACATTTTTGGCACTGTCCATTTTTAAATCTAAGCATTTAGGCCCAAGTATAGCAAGTTCAACACACACAGCAGCAGCTGGGAAAGCCTCATCTGAAAGGTAACATTTTAAAAGGAAAAACTCTTGTGAAGATGCTGTTTCATCATCAGTAGCTGACCTCCACGTATTGAGTACACCTGAATTTCGCAAAAGTATTCATACCCAACATTTACATACACACCTGCACAGACATACATATAACAGGAGTATACTGAACTGACAGAACTACCAGAATCCATGCTAACAGAGAAAGGCATAAAATGTGATGTATTCACTTTGCTCTTCTGCTAACTTCTTACTGTCCTGGCTAACCAATGCTAACATTTCCTTTGAAATTAGTTATGAGGTTGCTACTTTATCTTGGGCCATAGTATTATGGTCTGTATGTGTGTGTGTGTGTGTGTGTGTGTGTGTGTGTGTGTGTGCGTGTGTGTGTGTGTGTGTGTGCATGCGTGCGTATTATGTTTACGTTAAATGTGCTTCTCAATTCTGCAAAACCTAGTTCATAGCTCTATAAATAATTCCTTCAAAATGGAGAAGTTTGCTTAATAATTGTTAAAAAGTGCACGGGGCAGCCACGATTCTGCGTTTTGCCACCAGGTGTCTCACCCTACACACCAAAAAACACCGCATCAGCAATTTTAGATAAATCCACCAAGCAAGGATCCCATAGGCACAAGATTTGCTAAAGCACTGGTAAAATACCTCTAAAGCTTTACTCTGTATTCAATTGCACAACTTAATCCAATTCATGGTTACTCTTCTCTTTTCCCTCTGAAAGCAGTCTAAGGTATGCTGCAGTTGCTAAAAAGACTTCTGCTTTTCTTGGTTCTCTGTTTGTTTGGTCTGAGGTTGACGACATCTCCACCGTTAAGAGCGTCAGAATTCTGGTTGGGGTGACTCCCCATGGCTGTATTGAAAACACCTACAGAAAGTTGAAGGCAAGAAGAGCATTTGTATTTCTTCCCTCCCTGCAGTGTAACACGTTAACACCTAAGATACACCAGTTACTAACTCATAGCAGTTCACCTCAGAGGCATCTACAAAACAAAACAACCAGAACATTTACCTGTTTTTCTGGTCAATTTTGCAACAAAGTTTGAAGTAGAGCCAAATGGTATGACTAGCCAGGCAGTATTTAAAGCTAGTATACAACACCTGTGTAATTCAAGGGAAGCACGTGCACTCATCCAAATAAATGCATGCTACTAATTGCATGGCAACACAATTATGCTTAGCTGAGTAATACAGGGAAATATAGACATTTTAAAGTTAGAAACTGCTGAGATAAAGCTATGGAAGAAAGACTGAATAAAAATGAAGTGATTTAAAGAAAATAAATGAACAGACTCAGAAAGGCTTTGTTGAAGGGCTACAGAAGTTCGGTGTTGTTCTACTCAAGACAAAGTTTACTAAGACCTTTTTATTATGTGCCGGATTCTTTCATAGTGAGTCTCTTACCAAAATAAGAAACACCAACACTAATTGCATTAAAGAAACCCAGCAAGTATCCCTTCTCAAATCCTCAGACAGTGTTTAGAAGAATTTAATAAAAGGACAATAGCCAAACGTTAGCTAGAAACTTCACTATTCAGCAATTTGTAACTGTGCAGTCACAGAGCTATTTTACAAAAGGAAACAAGATGACATATTAAGACAGGAAGGTAGTTATCAGACCCCAACCACCAAGTAACTCCTTAAAGCAACAGATGAGACTACAAATTTTGATGGCATAAAATACTGTCCTTGGAATCTTTTGTGTTCAAAAAATTCCAAAATCTTTGGAATTTTTTGTGTTTGTGTGCATGTGTGTGATTTCTTACAGCATACGTACCAATCTTGTTACTGCTTGTATGTACTAGTTCTGGTTCTTCAGCTGTTTGCTGCTTGAGCCTTTGAAGATATTTATCAGCCAAATACTTAAAAACTGGAATGGTAAAAAAAGGTACATCTAGTACACTTGAAAATAATACCTGTATCAATAATACCACCCTCATATTAACTGTAGCTTGCTGACAAAAGCCCATTTCACACACCAGGTTTAACAGAAGCTAAGGATTCTTCCTTGGCAGGGCCATGTACCTGGCCAGGACCCAAACGAGTCAATGCCAACCCAGATTTAAATATACGCATTAAATAGTGAGACTTGGGAATTACTAAGGTAATTCCACCAATAGACAAATCACTGCAACAAACTCTAATTTTAGTGTACTTTATTTTAACATAACTAAACTATGAAATAATTTATACAAATTATTTAACTATTAACAATCAATCATAAATTAATCTGTTCAACAATTCATACGTTGTAATAATTGAACATCTATGTATGCACTTTTAAAAGCCTACTGCTCAGTGACAATCAGTAGGGCCAAGAAGCCCAAAAAACACTGGCATTTCTAAATACTGAAGCTCTGCATCGTTCACAGAATCGAAAGGAAAGATGTACACAAAGAAAGAGCCATATCACAATGACATCAAGCAACTGAAGAGGTAAGAAGGATTGCCAACAACATGCAAAAGCAATAAAGAGATACAACGAAGGACAGGACAGACACCAGCTCTCCTGCCATGTCTCCTACCTTCGGTTACGTTGAGGTCCTCCTTCACAGATGCTCGGTAGAACCTTAACTTTAGCTTTTTTGCCAATGCTTCTGCCTCTTCACTGCACAAGAGAAAACGACTTCATGAATACTAATTTCTATCATTTGTCATCATAAATATTAATTTCTATCATTTGTTCTTACAGACAAAACACTCTGTGTCAGAAGGAACGTGGTAACTTAGTAGGCTAAGAAGCTCAGTCAGAAAACAGCTGATTCTTAATTTCTTTGCAGTATTTTACACGCAGTACTGTAAGGAACAAAACCAATTGCACTGCAGTGTTTATTGACTTTATTCCCAAGGGTACTAAGGCAGCTGTCAGTGAAATAAAAAAGAAAGAGGCTGCAATTAACAGAGCGCTACAACAGAACAACTACTAAAGTGAAAATAACCAAAAAGTGCTTCGTAATTTTTTTAATAAAGCAGAAGAGTTATTTGTTTCCTGTGAAGGGAGAGGCAACTTGTGCTAAATTTTAAGGAAAAGCTGAGAGAATTTCACTAAGGGAAATCAAGTCATCAAAAAGATGGAGTTACTGAGGCAAAGGGTGTGTTCAGAGAATAAAATCTGAGTGACGTACCAGAAATATGGGAGGAGTTAAAATGTAATTTTGCTTTTCGTTTGAAAAATCCTCAGTATTCTCTGCAGAAGGAGTAGAAGCTGACTTACGTCATCAGTGCGAGCAAACAGAACAAAGAAAGCCAGGAAATGACAAAAAGAAGAATTAATGTACACCTCTCAGGAAGATGGTAGAAATTACGAAGTGGAGAATGATGAATCATGCCGTGTTTTCCAAAGGATATCATATTGTGGCAAATAAAAGTTAGCATTTGTTAAGCTGATTTTAAGACAGTTATGAAACTGAACATATATACAGAGGCAGAATGAACTGACAGTAAAATCTATAAATAAAAAATATAACCAAGAAGCATCAGCATCAGTCAGTTTGAGAATATTAACAGATGCAGACTTCTGTAGTTACAACATCTGATAAAAATGAGCAATAAAAACAAACTGAAGGAAAGCAGAGCAAAGAATATTAAGATATGTATTCAAACAGCCTTTTTCAAACCTCCTGACCATTTCAGCAGGCCTTCACTAATCAGACTGCACAACACACAGCAGTTCAACAGTACAAGTAAGCTTTAGCAGGAGAGGAAGTTGTGGCACAAGGAAACTCCTGGTGCTTTTGCTCCATTTTTCAAGTTGATATTTCAGAAGAAGGAATGAAGCTAAGAGAAGTTTCTACCTGGGCAAATATCTGCCCAAGTAACTGCAATCCTGCAGGAATACCAGCACCTGTGCATCCAAGGCCTGTCTGGATGCTGGGCTTTGGTTTGATAATCTACAGATCAGAAGTCCTCACCAGGAGCCCTGCATGTGGCAGGGGGATTGAAACTACATCATCATCATGGTCCTTTTCAACCCAGGCCATTCTATGATTCATTCTATGAACTCCCACCTTTTTTTAAGCATTTGTATAGAGGGGCAATCCATTGCTTTTTAAAGGCAGGAGATAAAAATCTTACTTCTTTATACAGGAGTCATCCAGAAGATCAATCTTATTCTGCACGAGAACTGTGGGAATGTCTCCAACTTCAGTCATCACTTTTTCCTTCCAGGTAGGGATTGCTTTGAAGGACTCTCTGTCAGTTGTAGAAAACACAAGAACACAGGCCTGGGCTCCTAAAAACACACAGACTGATTACAAATGCATAAAAATCAACAAACAAACATGAAAACAAAATCATGCTGAATGTATATAAAGTATAAGAGGTTTCTCCACTAAAAGTCCACTTTTGCCACCAGCTTGTGATGAGCCAATGATTAGGAAACTCCCCAGATGAAAAGCACTAAGCTGCTGTTATTTCCATCAATATGCCCCGACTCAGCTACCCTTCAAACCATTCCCAACAAGGTGCACATGTGCAAGGGAAGGAAGAAGAAGGGTTTTGGAAAAGACTGGGAAAAGGGAGTTTTATCTGCTCACTTTTTCAGATAGCTTAAGTGGGTGCCAAAACAGCAAATATTATTCATTCTTCAATATCTGTAAAGAGCCGTTCATGCTATTCTTTATGCTACAGTAAATTGGACTTTGAAAATCAGAGAACTTGAAATAACCCCAACTTGTCTATCTTAATGGAAGTTTTCCTATATTCTTTAAACACACGTCTTTAAGACCCTTCTGATTTTGTTTTAGAATAAAAACTACGCTCAGAATTCAAATTAAGCTCTACCAGCAAACAGCAGCAATGCAGTCTTTCATAACCCTCTCTATCTCATTACTTGCATTTTAAAATTCTGCTTGTTTTCCCTAGTGTTCATACCATATTCTAACCTGATGCACTTCCAATGAAAACCCTGCAAGGTATCTGCAAATTATTTTTCCTTCCAAGGCTAGTTGCTTTGTCACTAGTGAATTTGCACATCATCTCACCACTGAGATTAATAAAGTCTCTCAAGATCTTGGAGCTGCTGGAGACGGGAATGTTTGAAGGGCTCTCACCACCTGCAAGCACCTCCTTGCTCAGTTTTAAGACTAAGAAATCCATTGTGAAATTTCCACTCCAGGAACTTTTTCTCCAGCTCTCTTTCCACTCATTCCTTCTGAATGCTAAAACACGGAAATAACTTGGCAATAAAGTTTAGAGGGAGAAATCCTAGCATGTTTGTAAGTAAAAAGAAGGTGGCTTACAACATCATATTGCCTTATTCAATTTATATGTAATGCTTCTACAGCGTAGCGGACAGGGACAGTAAAAACAATAGTCAGCTTGGCCATACTGCTTTTTAAAAAGAATAATACAATGGGCTCTGACTAGGAGTCACAGTGAGATGCTTTTGAGCCCTTCTAGACTGATATTTGAAGGTTTCCACCAGGAAGTTATTTCAACAGAATGTCTTTCATAATCAAGAAGTATACCTGAGTGTCAACAATGGCAAATTATACGCATACATGTAATAATGTACTTCCAAACTTCTGTAGAGGTTTTGATCACTGGCTTGTAAGAAATGCCAGAATTTACTAATCCAATAATCCTGAAAAATACTTATTTAAAAAGAGAATAAAAAAAGTTAATATGGCTTCATATCTCAGCAAAAGGTGCTGCAGGACAGAGGCCTTACTAGGTCCATTCTTTTCATAGAATCACAGAATGACCCAGGTTAGAAGGGACCTCATGGATCATGAAGCTCCAACCCCCTCACCGCAGGCAGGGCCCCCAACCTCCCCATTTAATACTAGACCAGGCAGCCCAGGGCCCCATCCAATCTGGCCTTGAACACCTCCAGGAACCGGGCATCCACAACCTCTCTGGGCAGCCTGTTCCAGCACCTCACCACTCTCTCTGTAAAAATCTTGAATTTTAACTTCTCACCTTCCAAGAATACTGCTAAATAGTCAATATTTTCTTAAACAAGACTAAGAAACTGTAATATCCGTGTAGGAGCTCCAAAAAAAAAAAAAGCCACAAAAAACAGGATTTAGGCATATAAACACCATTCTATATTTAGTAAATGCCAGCATTTAAGAGGGTCAATAACATTAGTATCTCACTGACCCACACCAGATGGAATCCTACACTACTTGAGAGATTGAATACAATAACAAACACCAGTAGCAAAGGCACAGGATAAAATCAGAGAGAAACAGAACAGCTGAAAACAGCAGGTCTTCTGCAAATATTTTATATTAAAGTTCTTCTGGAAGAAAACTGTTTTATAAATCTTTGTCAGGTACTAAGGAAAAAGGACACTGGATTTCTTTTTGTGCAATTGCTGCTTTGATAATCCCCATCTCATTATTTAAGAAGGTTCCAGCTGGCTGCAGTCACTGATCAGATAGCCATACCTTGACTAATTCAGAAAAAAAAACATACCACTAGTATCAGCATCTCTACCTGATGCAAGTAGAGCAAGAGCCTGACAGCTGAGGGGCCTCAAAGATCCTCAGCAAACTGCACCATCCTCATAGATGATATAACCATATTTTCTCCTTTTCTAACAATACACTGATTATATAATAGAAAACATATAAAGAAATTCCTTGCCATGGATGAACACAAGGATGAACACACACACAAGAATTTTTATCTGGAACCTATTCATTTCACACTTCTGTTCTTGCCCTTACTTATAAACAGCTGAATAGCAGACTAATGAGTAAGATGCATCCCTTCCATCAAAAACCTCATAAGTGTCTGCTCAAGGCAGCAGTGGTAGTGTTTGGAGGAGAATGCAAGCACTAAGAAGTCATCAATACTACCTTAAAAGATGTGTAGTGTGAACACAATGCACGGTGCTGCTAATGACAGCCACTTGTGTATTTGCTTAGCATATAAATGAAGCACCTACCTGCTGAGAGAATGCATGGTTCACACAGGACATAAAAAGTATAACTTGGGAGAAGATGCGTAAGTACAGCACAAAATAGAAAAACATACATATACAAAACTTCCTTCAACTCTTTCAATTTCGGTTTTTGGACAGTTTGCGTCCTGGCATGGCATGATCATAGGTATGCAGCAGTGCTGGCTGCACATCACCACCTGGACATGAAAACCACGTGACAGATCTGGTGTCAGCTCTAAATTTATTTCTCTGCTAGGCTGAATGAATTCAGTCCTTGGACAAGGGCTCAGAAACAGACTCTGAAGCAGTTATCGTGTTGTCATGGATAAGCACCTGATCCCTGAAGAACTGACAATGCACAACGTTCCAGGAGAGTATGTAACCCTCACTGTAATGATAGCAGCCAGTGGGACAGAGATCTGAAGGAGATGCAGACCTTGGAGTAACAGCCAACACTTGCTCTGTCTTCCTTAGAGGCATCCTCCCCTTATCAGCAATCGAATGCATCAAAAGCCTTATTCTTAGAAAGTAAATTTGATCTTTTGCTTTATAATACTGTGCTTGCAGACCTGTTGCTAAATAGAAATTCCATTCCAGCTTCTTAAAATTTCCCTTGTCCTTCAAAGTTTAGTGCAGAATACTCACTGCATCTAACAGCTCTGCACAGTTAAGATATCCATCAAATAATACACAACATGTATCCACAGGATGACTACCTTCCACTCCACAACAGCCTCTGCAGTACAAAAATCTCAAAGGCAGAGTTCTACCTGCACCATGAGTCATCAGCAAGACATCAAGATCCTCAGGCAGATTATTTCTTAAACCACCGGTTTTGATGCTAAGAGAGGAGATGGATACTCCATGCTTTACTGTGTCACTGCTTTAGCTTGAAACAAGTGATAAAGAAGCTCAAAGATAATCAAGTCCTACCTTCTAAAATTCATACACTCAACTTGTTAGCTGTAAAATAACAGAGTGGTCTATTTTCACAGGAGGATAAAAAGAAATAGAAGTTTCTTTTGCTGAAGAAATGGTAGCCAACAATTACAAGGGACAGCCAGAAATACTACTTTTTAAAAAAGTAGTTAATTAAAATTATCATGAAATACAAAAAGCACAGAAAACTATAGCACCCTAAAACATCAAGGCATAACTATCAGTCACAACCTGAATTCTCACCCAAAACTGCATAACAACTGCCTTCAGTTATTTTAAGGGAGAATATCGGATCAAAATTAGGTCATCACATAAAACAAATTAAGTTTGATTTTGAGGTAGATTGTTTGAAATACTACATAGGAGTTTCTGTACCGACATTTGCCTTGTTCTGGTCTATGTTTTTTTCAAAGGACAATATTGCATAAAGAGGCACTTAAACCATGGAGAGGATCTTACATGAAGGGGAAATACATTCATAAACTGAAAAAGGTGAGCTAAACATACTTCGCAAACACAAAGAATTACTGAAATTCTTAATCCAGAAATAGGAAAATATCTTAAAGACAGGTTCCAAACCCAACCAACAACCAAACAGCAAACATGGTATTTTCACCTCTGTAGTAGGCCTTAGTTATCGCATCAAATTCCTCTTGACCTGCAGTGTCCCATAACATTAGCCTGACATCTTCATCATTAACTCTGCAATAAATGACATGGTTCTGCAATTAATACAAAGAAATTGGCATAGAAGCATTTCCATCTCTACCAAAAAAAAAAAAAAATTAATGTGTGTTTCAAGTATCCATCAATCTTAGGATTACAAGAGAACAAAGAAATAGAGGGTAATGTAAAAATGCATAGCATGACATCTGTTTGATACATACTGAATTTGTCTTTCCAGGAAATCTACACCAATAGTTTTCTTGTAGTCTTTTGTAAAGATCCCCTTGCAGTATCGCTGAATCATACTGGACTTCCCAACAGCTCCATTTCCTACCACTACCACCTTGATGGCCACCTCCATGTCCTCTTCCAACATCTCTGCAGCTCTGGTGACTCTGGCTTATTCACCAATCTATCAATCCTATAAATAAAATAAATAGCTGCGTTCATAAAAGTACTGTGAACAGAAGAGGAAAGATGATCTCAGGATTCACAAAGATCACAGAACGGCTTGGGTTTGAAAGGACCTCAGAGACCATCTATCTAGTTTCAAACTCCTGCTATGGGCAGGGCAGCCCCCCACCAGCTCAGCTGCCCAGTGCCCACCCAGCCTGGCCCTGAGCACCTCCAGGGATGGGGCACCACGGCTCTCCGGGCAGCCCATGTCACCATCCTCTGAGTAAAGAGCTTCTTCCTAACATTTAACCTCGAATTAAGTTATTTTAAACCCTTTTCCCCTTGTTCTATCGCTAGGCTGTATAAAAACGTTGGTCCCTCCTGCTTGTAAGCTCCCTTCAAGCACTGTAAGGCTGCACTCAGCCCCTCCCCACAGCTTCTCCAGCCTCAACCAGCCCGGCTCTCTCAGCCTGACTGCTCAGGAGAGCCGCTCCAGCCCATTCCTCCCGTCACTCCTGCGGCCTCCTCTGGACCCGCTCCAAAACCTTTTAAAAACAAGAACCCGCCCCGAAATGCTCCCTTTTATAAACGTTCAGATCTTCACCTGATTGGCACCGGATGCACGCGGCTCTACATTCAAGGCTCCCGCCCCGCAGGATCTCACCCCACACGCAGGGCTGCCCCGCTCCCTCCCGTCCGTGCCCGTTAACCAGAGACGGACCCAAACCGCTGGGGAAGGCGGGCGGGCAAAGGTCACGGTGCAGGCAGGCACATCGGACAGAGAGAGGCTTACGTAAACCAGCACTTCTCGGTAGCGAGACAGAAACGGGAACAGCGTCCCGGCCGCAGCTCTCCGCCTCTCCCGCCGGCTGACGCTTCCGTACCGCCGCGTTACCTCCCGCCGCGCTGCACGCCGCCGTCCGCTCGCTCAGGAAGCGCAGCCACCGCCCACCCAGGGAGCCCTGCTCCCCCGAGGATCTCGCGGGCACCACCGCCGCGCTTCGGCCCTGCCCCGCTCCCCCCCCCACCCCGACCCCGCTCTCCCTCTCACCGACTCCCGGCGCGGCGGCGGCTCCGCCTCGGTGACGGCGAGGGAGGGAGGGATGGAGGGAGGCGGCGGAGGAAGGGAGGCGAGAGGAAACCGCTCGCTCGGGCCGACCCAACCCGGACGCACATCCCGGCTCCCCCGCCCGGAAACGCCGTCAGGACCGCGGTCCCGTCTGGGAGGTGCCCGCCCGCAGCCCCCGCCCCCGGCTCTGATCGATGCTGGCAGCCCCCGCAGGGCTGCGTGTCGGTGCCGCGGTGCGGCCACAGCGCGGCTGGATCCGCACTGCACCGCCTGCCTCTGCCCCATCTCCCGAGAGCTCTGTCAGCATCAGGGGCTGCCCTCAGGCTTTCCTGTCTCAGCGTAATTATTGCAGGCAGATGGTGTTCCTGTGCGTGATGTTCTGGGTATTGTCTAGAACTCTTCCCGTGTCTGTCAGACATTAGGACAGGGGAAGGGACCTCAAAGCCCACCCGGTGCCACCCCCCTGCTATGGGCAGGGCAGTTCCCCCACGAGCTCAGCTGCTCAGGGCCCACCCAGCCTGGCCACGAGCACCTCCAGGGATGGGGCACCACGGCTCTCTGGGCGGCTGTGCCACTCCCTCACCACCCTTGTAGCACATAACTTCTTCCTTATATCTAATCTAAACCTACCCTCCTTCAGAATAAAGCCATTACCCCTTGTCCTATCACACATACCCTTGTAAGAAGTCTGTTTTGTGAAGCCATCCAGAGGATGGCCATGAAGATGATCGGGGGACTGGAGCACCTCCCCTGTGAGGACAGGCTGAGAAAGCTGGGCTTGTTCAGCCTGGAGAAAAGAAGGCTGAGGGGTGACCTCATTGCAGCATTTCAATACCTAAAGGGAGCCTACAAACAGGAGGGGAATCTACTCTGTCAAAGGGTAGATAACTGCAGAACAAGGGGAAATGGTTTTAAGTTGAGGGAGGGAAGATTTAGGTTCGATGTCAGGGGGAAGTTCTTTACAGAGAGAGTGGTGAGGTGCTGGAACAGGCTGCCCAGAGAGGCTGTGGATGTCCCATCCCTGGCTGTTCAAGGCCAGATTGGATGGGGCCCTGGGCAGCCTGGTCTGGTATTAAATGGGGAGGTTGGTGGCCATGCATGTGGGAGGGGGGTTGGAGCTTCATGATCCTTGAGTCCCTTCCAACCCAGCCCATTCTGTGATTCTGTGATAAACTGTTAATGTGTGTTATTTTTCAAAACAAAAGTATTAAAGGTTTTGTTCTGCATCTAAAACATAATCCACTTGTGTTTTTCAAATGTGGACAAGAGGCTGTATTTGTGTGCTCTTCAAGTGCTTACTTTAATCTGTATATTTATCTGTGGTGATCATTTCTTTCATATTTGGTATATTCAACAAACCTGGTGCCCGCAGTTCAGAGGTTTATTGAGCTTGGTAGGAAATAAAGTGGGGAAATGTGCAAGATGTCAGATAATCTTACTTTGTTACCCACTGTATACTGATTTCCTGTTTTCAAAGCTTTATATAAACAAAGATATATAAACAAACTTTTTATAAGGGCAGGTAGCAACAGAATGAAAATAAATGGTTTTAAACCAGAAGAGAGTAGATTTAGACTGGATATCTGGAAGAATTCTTTACTGCAAGGGTGGTGAGACACTGGAACAGGTTGCCCCCAGAGGATGTGGATGTCCCCATCCTGGAAGCATTCAAGGCCAGGTTGGATGGGGCTTTGAGCAACCTGGTCTAGTGGGAGGTGTCCCTGCCTATAGCAGGGGGTTGCAACTAGATGACCTTAAAGGTCCTTCCAACTCAAACCATTCTATGATGCTGTGAAATTGAGTATGTTTTAGCTTAATTATAGTCTTAAGATCTGAGGATGTTCCTTTTTTTTTTTTTTTTCAGCTACTATACTAAAAGTTGTTCCCTGACTTAACACACCCTTTTTGTATTGCAAGACATACCTGGTCGGCTGCAGAGACTGCTCCCGATACCCAGCTAGCACTTCTGCTATTCATGTGTTACCAAACAACACTCAGGTGTTACCAGTTAAAAGCTTCCTTGCACAACTGAAGTCACTTTATCCCTCCCAAGGCTACATTTTTGTTTCCCAGAGTGAGTCAGTGTTGCGTATACTTGAACAAATACCTTTTCGATGAGCACATTTTGCTGCTGTACTTCAAAAGAACAGCTAACTTGTATGCGTTGTATTTATTCTCTTTTGTCTGTACTCGTCCAGGCTGCTAGTCTCAAGGTCTATTTCATGTCAGAGCTTTTGTGTGCTAAAAGGCCTTGAATTACTGAACCCTCCCATTAACTTTAAGAGAAAGTTATGTGCATGATACTAAAATAATCTGTCATAAACAGCTGTGCACATTGGGAAGCAAATCTGTGCTGTGGTAGTAGATGTGCCAAGGCAAGACAGCATCCTACCTTCTACTTTGTATTCTCCTTTACAGACTTCTGAGACGTTAATCCCTTTTTGCTGTACTGTTTCAACAAAGGTCACCTGTTCTGACAAATTTTTCCCCCTTTCTCCTTGATTACTGCTTTCTAAGGCAGATTTTACATGAGCATATAATCCATAATAATTTTTTCCAGATGTATTACATTATACATAACTATAATTAAATTACTTTTACTGCAAAGCACATCAGATTAATCTATAAGAGAAAAATAATGCCATCCTTTAATATGCTCATCTGTTTGTTAAATAGCAAGCTTTAATAGAGTATCACTGTCTGTATTATCAATAAAAATGTTAAATAATCTTTCAGTAAGAATCTTTGGAAAGCCAATTGGAGTCCCTCCAGTTACTGACTTCTCTGTCACCACAGCTACGTTTTGCCATCTCTCAGGGAGGCAATTCAGTGCATCTGCTGCATGCTCTGGTTTTTTTTGGTTTTCTTTTTTTTTTTTTTTCAACAAAGCATATATATTTCAGCCAATGCAATTCTGAAAAAAAATAATAAATAAACAGCAGTCATCTTCTTTACATCTGTGAAAATGCAGTGCTTGCTGTACTTAAGCCACTATATTTGTTAATGTCATCAATGTATTTCCTTTTATCAACAGAATCAGATAAATGAAGTTGTGTTGCATCCAAATTCTTGTAGTTCTAAACATCTTAATGTCTATTACTACCATTATTAATGCAGTGTTATATAAACCTAGTATCTTTGATATGCCCATCAAAAACGACAGGGATATATAAGTTGAAGTTTTGAAACATCAACAGTTCTGGAAACAGTTTTCATGCTAAAGGCAGTAGGTGATGTGTTTGAAATATTGGTTGTAAATAGGTTAAATAAACCTGTTGCCAAGTGATGCAGTCAGAATTATCAGGTGCAGGCAGTACATCATGCGATGGCAAAGTAGAATTTCTAAATACAGTTGTTTCTATTAACACCGTGAAGCTCAATAAAAATACTTGATCTGTGTGCTGTGTGTGAAGGAGAGAAAAATGGAAATAAATGGGGACAACATCAAGATTGAAATGCTACGTTAGCTAATTCAGTTCTGTGTATCAGAGATTCATGTTGTTTTAGCACTCACTCTGGCTTACTTCATCAGGCAGTGCATTTAACTAAAGAAGATGCTGAAAGCATTTAAAATTGTGTATACTCAGAGTTTCTGATAAACTGCCATTAGCAGTGTTGTTTGCAACAATGGTCTTGCTTCTCTTATCTGCTCTTGCTACTTTATATATCCAGTGAAAGAAATGTAATGGCCGCTTGAGGAGGGGTCTGCCACGAAACGAGGAGGAAATGAAGGCATTGACCTTAATTGGGTCACAATTTGAAAATGTTTCATAGAACCATAGAGTTGGAAGGGACCTCTGAAGGCCTTTGTTGCAGAAATGCTGAGTCACAGCCTGAACCAGTGACTGAGCACCTGATGGGAAGACAGGGCCAACCCAGGGGGGCTCAGGTACATGAAGTGCAGCTGGGTGACTGGAAAGGGTGGATCCAGGATCCACCTCTTCCCAGACCTCATTTAAGGGTTGGCAGTGGATGTGAGGGTATCTTGTTGGAGATTCCTGCTTCTGAAGGTGAGTAGCTTTTTGTTGTTATTGTTGTTCATTCCTGTGTCCATGGCAGCTCTACTTGGGCTTGTCCTTATTTGCTGAAACTGAAGACTTTTCTACCCCACTATTATTGCCATACTTCTATCACATTGTACTATTACAGCTATTTAGTCTAATTCCACTGTAACATGGGTATATCATAGCTAGATCAGGTTGTCTAGGGCCTGATCTAGCCTCACTCTGAAAGTCTTCAGGGACAGGATGTCAAACACATTGCTGGGCAATCTGTTCTAGTGCCTCACCATCCTTACTGCAAAAGACTTTTTCCTTATATCCAGTCTAAAACTACCTTCTTTAAGCTTAAAGCTGTTTTCCCTTATCTTGTAGTGTGTAAGATGATCACCTAACAGCTGATGGACAACAGAAGTACGAGGAGGTAGCAAAGGAAAGAAGGATCATATCAAAATTAATAACAAAGAGCTTGAAATTGATTTGTTATGACATCAGCAAAATTCCTATTGAGAAGCAGATTCTAAATACTGTTCATCAGTCCTTTATACAGTGCTCTCTAAATTTTTGCTGATTAGATGACAAAAGGAAGAACACAAGAGGTGGAAATTGTACAGAAATAAGAAACAAACTGAGTGTCCTTCAGTTTAATGCTTACTGCTGAGACACACTGAAAACTTGCAGCTCCCCTGGAAATCAGTGGATCTGGATTCCAACGAATTTGGAAAACTCCTACCTTTAGACTTACATAGGGATAGATAATGTATGCACCTTACAGTACACATGCAAATGTTGACTGAAGTATTGTGGGAAAATGCAATTTTTTCTTTCTTTTTTTTAAGCTTCAGTGTGTCTTGGGATTATACATTTTGAGAGCTTTTCTTTGAAGGATTAAGGAGGTGTGATAGAAATGAGAGGAAGCTGACAAAGATCCTGTGGAATTAAGTTTCCAATTACTCAATCTTCTAACAGTGTGAAGCATCTAAAAGAAACCATTTGAAACATTACCAGCAATCATT
Source organism: Perdix hodgsoniae (assembly GCA_035772895.1). Taxonomy (NCBI): domain Eukaryota; kingdom Metazoa; phylum Chordata; class Aves; order Galliformes; family Phasianidae; genus Perdix; species Perdix hodgsoniae. Next base: position 1,657,877 of record JAPSGF010000076.1, read on the forward strand.
TCTGTGAGGGAATTAGCTTGATGTTCAACAGGGTTAAGTCAGAGGTCCCAGACTGTCATGGAAAAGCTGATGCTTCTTTTTCTTCAGTCCTAAGAGCTTGGAATGAAAACAAGAATGGTGAATTGAAGCAGAGGTACCCAGAAGCATCTACTGTAAGTAGTTTCTCTTGCTGCATAGCATCCATCATTTATGAGTTCACTTGGGGTATTCAAACTTCCTGTAGTGCTGTACTTAAATCCTTGAAATTATAGGGAAATGTTCCTGTGATGTGAAATCTTTCTGAAGACTGCCAGCCAAGAGCTGCAGTCACTGGTACATTACACGTAGGTGAAATGGATCTCATTGGCAGTTAAGGGCTCTACTTAGAAGTTTTGTCATCTACATGTAGTTTCCCCCGTATTTGTCAAGCTTTGTCTTTGAAGTCTCTGAAGGCTACGTAGGAAATACATGATTTGAGAAATAGCTTCTGTGGCCTGACCTGAGCAATCAGTGAGGTGTCCTTACCATGCAATGGCATTTCAAGCTTGCAGTGGTGAGCGCTAGAATAAAGAATACACATGTGGATCCCTCTAACTGGTCTTGTAATGCTGTTGCCAGATATTTATTATAGGAGAAAATTTGCAAGGAGTAGAGCAATTCATAGCTGTCACATTAGTAGAAGCAGAGAAATTCAGCTTTGTCTAGGAGTAGTAAGTATGCAAACTATTTTTGAATTAAATTTACATCCTGTGTGGGAGTCATGTAACCATTTTAAATGTGTTGTTAAGATAAGGGTATTGCCTCACTTTACTGAGGAGGCAGCATCTTTGTATCCTTGTTCTTGAAAGCACTGTTCTGCACATTACAGATGTTGCCTGCTGTACTCCGTAGATATTTCTTACTAGAATGCAGTTCATGCGTGGACTGCCATGTTAGGAACTGTTACACTGGTTCAGTCTGTGAAATTTAGCCCGTGTCAGCTGAAAATACCATAAAGAAGCTGAATGTCAGAGATTGAACAACTGTATTTCAGGATACACTTGTTTGAAATTGGGACAGAGATAATCTGAATATTGCATGGCTACTACCTAAAACACAAGCATTTGGGAAAAATGTAGTTATGGCCTAGGAATGGTCAGGAAGAGTTGCACTTATCGCATGTTATAAATCTGTCTCCAAGATATCTCACCTAGTTTGTACTGTGAAATGCCATGTTTTCTACTCAAGGTCCATGGAGAAGTGACTGCTGAACTCTGTAATGATGAGATCACAAATGCATATTTTGAGATTAGTGCTGATCTGTAGGAATTTTATATTCTTGACTACATAGTTATATAGATGTACAGTTATTTGGTAGGACATGTAGTAAAAGGAATATAAAAATTAAGTTGTTAATTTTTTAATGTTTACAGTTAAAAGGAGTCACAGTTCACATTTAAATTGTATTTAGGTGGAAGTGACTGCTCTTGGGCAACCTCTGTGATTATACAACGTTATGAGCTGGGATGGTAACTTATTTATATTGAAGTATATTAAAATTGATGTATATATTTCATAAAAAATGAATTTTCATGAAGAAATATTTGCTGTGGGAATACGTTAATTGGGAAATAGATATCATTTGGTTAACTTCCCGTCTCTGACCAAGTAATTCCAGTGATATTTTTACCCATGTGCTGGGGTTTCATCCCTTCCGTTCACCCCCAGTTTCACTGGGGTTTGAGACCAATCAAGCAGAAGAGAAACGTGAGCTAGATTCCATTTTTCCCAATGTAATGCTAAGCATTCAACAAATAAGTGTGAAGAACTGCCAAAATGTTGCCTCATGCTTTTTGTGAGGTTGTAAGCTCACCACATGATGACTCCTAGGGCAAATGGTGTGTACTGTTCTTGCTGCGTTGTCCTTTTTTGGTTTGCTTCTTTCCCAGCCTCTTCTTGGTAGTGGATATTCAAAAGGGATCATTGTAAACTCACACAGACGTAGTTAGAAGATTTAGGTGCTATGAATTCTGATCCTGTCCAGCTGCAACATAGCTGGAACATAGGGATTGCTAAGACATGGATGAGTGCTCACATAAATCATTATGTAAAAGACCGTCTTCCCCAGAGCAGGCTGTTCTTTTGAAGCCTAGTTTGAAGAAAACACCTTACAGTGGAAATTAGCTTTGGTGTCTGAATCCATGACAATAGACCCACACAGGAGAAAATGCACCCTTCTTTCTTGGGCATTTGTTATTACCTGTTGAGTCCTTTCAAGGTGCTAGCTGCTGCAAATCTCCATCCAGAAGTGTTACTCTCCAACACTTGATCATTTCCTGTGTAAGATTAGGCAGAAACTGGAGTTATTTGTGATTAAGGATATATCTGTCTGGCTGTTTCAGGAAAATAATCATATAATTCATAATGTATAATTATATAGAACACTTGTTGTGTATAAGTAAAGTAGATTTTGAAGTGCTTTTGCAAATTTCTGTCCAAGAAATCACAGCGGAGGATAAAATGACCCATGACAGCATAAGTCACCCCTGAGCATTGGACTGAAGAGTTCTCCTGTTTTCTGTTTCACATGCATGCATTGATTATTTATATCATGTGGCTGGTTGCAGCTGATACTGTGCTAGAGGTTTGTAGTATTAATTTCAGATGCTCGTCTGTGTTGCAGACTTATGACAAATTTCAGGAAAGCTCTTGAGTATTTTTCCAAAATGCCTGTAGGAGTCAGTTATATAACTTGCTTCTCAAAGGAAGATATTGATAAAACATTGACAAAATGTATGTTAACTGTCTCTGACAAGAAAAGAAAATCATAGATGGTGAGATGTGGTAACATGGGATGATGCTGCAGCTTGCCTTGCAGTAGGTTGTCTATTGTGCCTGTCAACACAGGGGTCAGCTTTCATTGCAGCTGGCTTTGCTGAAATGAGTACAGCTCATGCTTAGCTTCCTAGTGACACTGAGTCACCAACCTCCTGCAAAATGAGCAGATCTCTGATGGAGCTGTAAGGAACTAATTCATGAAAATCCACCATTCACTGACATGTCAAATCATTAGGTCTGAAAAGAAATATCCCTCACCTATGCCAGTTGGGTTATAAAAAGATTATATTTAGCCAATCATAACTGTGGTTATTTTGCTAGTCTGCAGATGAGATTTCCTTATCTTGAAAGTGTGATGTTTCGTACAGTATGGTACCACTGGATCCACATTCCATATCTACTTTTTTTATCCTAGGGACACACTGCACTTCTTAACTTTTCCAAAGAACACAGGAGCAGAACACTCAGGTCCTACTGTCTAATCTGTGCTAATGAGAAATTCACCTTTTATAATCTATTGTTAGAAAATTGTAAGAACTGGTTCTTGGACCTAAGCTGTGGCTTACTGTACCAAACACCTTTCCTCTGACACGGTGTCCATTATATGTGGTGTCTGTCCCACATGGGTTCAGTGATTAATTAAAAAAAAAAAAGCAGTCAAATCCACCAAAAGCCCTAAATTTGTGAACCATTTTTTGTCTTCAGATTCTGGCACAAATTTTCCTTTTGATTCCATAAATAACTAGAATTCATTTTTGCAAATCATAGAATCTTTCTAGAATGTTACCCCTACTTAGCCACCTTCCTTCAGGAAAGTAAATGATGTCCTCATAATCAACATCCATACTTTTAGGGAACTCCTGGAACTGGTGATTATTCAGTCCATTGCACTTCATGAAATTCACAGCTTTGATGATGATTTGCATGGCATTATCCTCTTTTAAAGCTTTCACACGTGAATTTTCTTGATGAATACAATGTGGCCATATTACATCAAACATGATTTACTGGTGGTAATTGCATCATCTTCTATTAATTTTATAAATCCCTCTTTTTTTTTTTTTTACCAACGATCTCCAGGGCACCAGCAGTAGCTGTACCAGATATGTTGACAAGGGTTAAAGAAAAATACTTCAGTGTAATCTTTATTGCTTCTAAAAATCAAGAGATTTGGTTATGTCTTTTAATGGCAGCAACAAAGCCATTTCTTCAGTGATAATGGATTCATTATCAATACCTCCAATGGAAATGACAAGCTGAGCTGTATCTGTAGCATCTGTATTTTTGTCTATTTCTGAAGAGTAACATTTGAATTTAGCAGTTTTACTCTATCAATTTCTTTTGATAGAATGAGTGTGTGCAGTGGGCATGAGAGGTGGTCAGCGCTGCCCTGTGCTCTCCCTTTCCCATGGTTCCAGCCCACATGATGCCAATTCTGTGCCACTGTTTGGTTCACTTGTTCTTAAGCTGATTTTGATAAATTACAGTGCAGGCTGTGTATTACCAAACACCTACACATCGCTGAGAACTGTTAAGAAATGAAACAAATAAACTGGACAAAAGTAACATATGATAGCATGTTGTTAGAAGCAGAGTAGTGAGAAGTGTTATAATCAACCCATTTAATGCAAGAGCAATTCAGTGAAATGGTTCATTCCTTGAAATGGCTTGTAATGGTTCTCATTTGATGTTAAATCACTGGAATTCCTGTGCCAAGGCAATCTGATCTGCCTTTATTCATGAAGAGTAAACACTAATACGGCCAGTTTTAAACGGGGAAACTGCATGGAGGAATGTCTTATGGGTATTGCTTATCACAATTATCCTGTACTTCCCTCTGTGTGGGGATGAAAGCCTGATCCAAACAGCCACACTGTAAGATCTTGCCCTTACAAATTACAACATTCAATGTTTTAAGGACATCCTGGCTTTGTGGACTGGTCTTTTCCCTTATTTTTTTTATGTATTAGATGTCATGGATCACTTCAAACACTGCAATCATATCAACTTGTTAAGATTTTGAATTTTAATTAATTTCTTTTAAATTCATTTTGTTATTTAGAGTTTGAACTGGAGTAAAGTGATGCTAATGTGGAGAAAAAACTGACAGTGCATATATGCACTGAGAAGGAGCTTTGAGAACACTGAATATTACACACCAGAAAGACCCAGTTCTGGGCACGGCATTCATTGGTGCTGAATTGTAGCAAGGCTAAAGAAATCTGGTCAGGAAACTCCACCAACACCACAAGCCAGAGATTTGGGAGCTGGAAGAATGCATTAAATGTGAGCAAATAGAGGAGGCACAGATACAGGTATGGTATCTGGGAGTGAATTGAGTAGCCTACGTGAATAAATCCCTTGACTGTTACTAGAAAACCTTGATTCCTTGGGGTGACTATATGAAATGAAAGACATGCACAGAATGCAGTCTGACTTCCTTGAAGCTTTCCATGTTGAAATATCTGAAAAGGAATTTTCTGGTCTTGGTAGTGTCAATTAGAAGAAGATTTAGAATTGAGAGTGATATAAAGAGAATAGAGTCTCTTCTGTCACTTTGCTGCCATAAGTTGTGAAAAAAAGACTAATCCAAGCTGGTGACACTGTGCTCCAGCATCTGAAAGGACTGGAGGATTTTTTTCAATTAGGCTTACTTTGTTAAAGAAAGGTGGTACAGAACAAGTGAATGCTTAAAGGAGATGGGGAAATGGTAAAATAAGAGCTGTTAGTGTGGGCTGTGGGTTTGGAAGAAAACAGCAGCAGTTTCCTTAAGGACTTCCTTAAATCCTTAAGGATTTTATTGCAGTTTCTGGCTAAGTGATGCATTTATTTATTTTGAGTATGGAAGAGATAAAGGATTTCACATTTTTTTTAACCAACTTTTTTTACATCACATTGAAACTGTTACCTGACACAGCTCTCACATGACCAATCTTCTGATTAGAAGAAGAAAAAAAAAGATTTGAAAAATGTATGCATTAATGTTATGCAGGTTGTCTGCCTTGCAAATTCTTTACTTCAGAGAGGATCTGATGGGACAGTTGAAATCCTGATCATTTGCAAAAAAAAAAAAAAAAGACTGTCCCATTTTGAAGACATTAAGAATGAGCCAACAGGAAACAGCTTGCATGTCTGAGGTCCCAGTGCTCATCCTGGGAACTCTCATCTTTCTGTCCAAATTCTTATGGTTGTGTTGCATGGGATTTTTCTGCAAGTGGGCATCTTAAATGTATTGTCCCCTTTTCCTCTATGTAGTTCACCACGTGATGGGCCTCACCTGTGGACTTGTGCACTGGGTTTTGGTGATGCTGTTTACTGACATTCAGCTCCCCTCATCTCATAAAAAAAAGCTCATCTATCTCTAGCTGGGTAGCTGACTCATTGTACTAACCAAATTCAGTGAAGCGACATCCAGTTTTCATCTAGCACTGCAGAAGACAAACACCTGAGGCTTTGTTTTGTTCTTAGGAGAAAATACTAAGCATGAGTCCTATGTCCCTAAAATAATATGTGAGTCATCTTTTGTTAAAGTAGCAAAAATACATTGGTGATCTTTCACTCTTAGAGACGTCTGTTTCTTTCTAGCGACCACTGAGGCAACTAAATCCATTAGCTGAAGTTAGAAACAACATTTAGATGGCTAAATTAGGTGGGTGAAAGTAATTATCAACTGTACTGTATTTCAGAAGTTCTCATTTTTATTACTGCAAAATATGATCTCATGAAATATAATACAGCTGACTGTTTTGTCCAGTGTAACTGAACAAAAATGCTTGTAAAAACAAAATAGGCACAGTTGTGGGCAATCTACTCAACAAACTGCACACATGTTCTGCAAGTAATGACCTGTGGTGCATCTGCTAAAAATGTCAAGGGCTGAATCACTGCAATTTGAGCAAATCTGGTGGTCGAAATTGGCTGATTTTGCAGAGATTAAAAATAAATAAATAAATAAAATGTCATGTTGAAAAAGACTTGCTTCAGTCAGGAATCTGCTGCACAGAACCTGAGCACAGCGTCTCATTTTATACAACACATAATCAATGGAATTGGTTGTTCAACTCATTGAGAGTAAGAGCCCAGTAGATCTCAGTTTTTATGGTCCATATTTTGAACTGTCTTTTGGGCATGTGGGCAGCTATGTTCTATGATATTCCACAAACAGAATGTGCTCAGTTTACAAGTGGTAAGTGCTTTCTGACTCATACAAAAACCAGCTTGTATTTAACAGCCTCTTAGGTTAAGGATTAATGCACTCATTTCTCTAGGCAAGACACTCAGGGTCCTTGCTCCCAGCCAGGACCAATGGCCAGGGAAGGGTAGGCTTCTCCCACAGACAGGCAGGGCTGCTGAGATGTCACCTACCACCAGGACTATAGAAAGAGGTAGGGCTCTATTAACAGAATGCACATTGCTAAAGTAATAGGAGAGACTGAATTTGGAAAAGGTGTAATATCATAGAGTCACCAAGGTTGGAAAAGACCTATGAGATCATCCAGTCCAACCCATTCTTCAGGACATACACTAGCTAAAATGTGAAGTTAGGAAGAAACTGTCCTTGTATATATCAGTTCCTCCGTGGCTGTTTGCCTCATGTTTTCTGTGGAAATTTCCTTTGCAACCTCTGGTACTGATCATTGTCAGAAACACTGCCTTAATTAGGTGCTGTGATTCTGTGATCTGGTCCTGTCTTTGCAGGTCCAGCATTTTTGTACAGATGCATGTATTTCTGTAAGGAAAAAAAAACAACCTATGTTCTGTATTACTCTGATCTTAGTGAATACAAAGATAAATTGATTGCTTTTACTTACTGATAGTCCATCAGGCAAAGCTAATGCTTTAATATGCCAGCATACAGGTTGGTAAATTTCTTGTAGAATACTCCTGAGAGTTGTGGACAGTGACTGTAAAAGATCTACTAACAGCTATTGATGCTTTTCACCAAATAGTTCAACATTCCATTAATTAACATTACAGACAGAAAACAACCCACTTTTGCTCCATTGTCGGAAGTATATCTGTCTGTATTTTATCCTCACGTTCTATAACTGATATCCTTGGTGATGGTTGCTATGAAAGGATTCTGGCATTTAATCCAGTGTCCCACTTATGGGGCTAGTGATCTGTGGCACTCTTGTTTTAGATTTTTATTTTCCACTTTAAAAGCTTCAGATTTTCTTGAGTACCAAGCCTCTCTGACTAGTGGCTAGTTATCAGTCACATTAATTTTGGTGGGAGTTCATTTGTATCTTTTCTATTTATTGTGTTGACTTTAGAGCCTTTCTCTCTTGCTTTTGAGAAGTATACATAAAGGATTTTTTTTCCTAAACCATCACGTAGCTTGAACTTTTTTGTGAAAGATATGTCAAGAGGATATGTCTTCATCACTTAGAAAAAAGATTCAATCATTACTTTCCTTCTCGTATGAATTTGTGATAGCTTATTCTACCTTCAAGATGGAATAATTATGATGATATGTAACTACTGTCCTGAGGAGATCACTGACTGGCTCAAGCTTACCTCACGTGAGAGTCATCCTCTAGAGATCTTCTATTAACTGAGAACTGTATGGTCAGTCTAGCTTGATCCTCTTGAAATTTATAAGGGGACTCTCTTGAGAGCTCACTGTGCTGCTCTCATTACTTCTCTACCATACATAAAGGCTCTCAATGATAAACATTGTCATTTCTGGATTTTTGTAGATATAAACTCCTGTTCCACTTAATCTGTGATTATGATGCCTTGGTACCTATTCATCCTTAAACCACTTAATGCATGAGGAAATTGAAGAGTTCTCTCCAGTAACTCCGGAAACCATAGATTAAATTAAACCGAATAATAATATATGAAAGCATCTTAAAGATGGTAACATTCAACATGTCTGAAAAGTGGCAACTAAGTACAAGAAAAAGACCTAGATGAGTGAGTATGCTCACAAAGGACAGGATGGCAGAAATCAAGCATCATATTTGATTGCCACATCTTAGCTAATCAGACTTTAGGCCAGGCTCTCCACCTGCACTATTTTGGTTGGTTTTTTTTTACTTAGAGTGAGAAAGGTGTTTTTTTGTTTTTTTTTTTCTTGGAAGATAGGACCCAGGGAACAAGAATGGAGAAAATGTGGGGTTACTGTGTGTGGCGTGGAGCAGTGTGCAGTGCATAGGGGACAGAAAAGACAATGATGCATAGGAAGACAAATTGCATGTGTTCTGATACTAAGGGATTTATTTCTAATCCCATGCAAAGCTCAGGAATTACTCCAGGTCTTTGATACTTCAAAGAGATTTTTTTTTCAATGACCTGTGCGGTTAATTCTCCATTCCCAGCTGAAACAAAGCTATTCAGAAACTCAGCTGTAAAGCGTACAGTAGCTTTACGCTTGCTCTCTAAGTGGATCTGAAATTCTAGAAGACTTATTAATGCCCATGAGATTCAAGACACGCTATCTTGTCAGGTTTGCCCTTTCTCAGCTTCAGATCTGCTTGTCTACAATTACAATGACAGTGACTAAGTCAAAAACTGAGAGGAGAAAGTGGGCAACCATGTTCAATGAGCTGAAACTGCTTTAGATATCATCACAGCCTGAATATGTGTATTGCCTCCTAATGTCCTTCTGATCCCAGCTGATTAAATTTCAATTCTGGCTTTTTTTCTTCCTGGCCTTTGTGTATGACGAAGAGTCATAGCTTCTTGGTATTATTTCATTTTAAATATTTGTTTCCATGGATCTTACATTAAAAGTAGAAAGAAAATTCCTCAAATACACTTCTAAAACATTCAGGGTTATTAAATAGGAAGAAATGGAAAAATTTAAGTGATACAGAATTAATTTATTCTTTTTCTTTCAGTCTTGACAATAAACTTAGGTAAGATGCATCTCCTGTATCACTCTGAGGTCCTTACTGTAATCTGCGAGGAATATTTCCTTTAGAAGTATTTGTTTTTTATCTACATAGTGGAAGAGATTAAGAAGATAAATTTGTGAGAACTTAATTTGAAGGAAATGTTATGAAACTCAATATTTGTCAACAAGACACTTAAATGATTTTTTTCCTTTACTGTATTGTTCAAAGGTTAGAACATCAAGTTTGGCATGTTGATGCAGTAAGCCTTGTAACTCACCCTGCTAGTTAAATAACACCCACTGGGAGCTGATGCTGTACTTCTTAATGTCCTACCATTGTAAAAGAGTGCAATAAGGAATGATGCTGCTTTCCCTCCCAGGGTTTGGATGTAGGTGTTTCTACAATAATAGTCACAGAACTCATTACAGATCCATCTACCCTTGGTGCATTTTAAGATATTGATGCCACAGCATCCTTAAGACATGCTGGTGTGTATCATGAATTGCTTTTCCAAGAGCATGGTTCCTGTTCTCCACTGCAATATTAATAACAATGGGAAGAAAGAAATATAAATTGCTGCCTTATTATAATGTTCTTAGCCAAAAATGTATCCTAGATACATGAAGTCTATTCCTTTCTTAAACAGCCACTTTCAGACAGTTGAACAGATCTGAGTAACACAGCTATGGTCAGGCTTGTGTGGAATGCACAGCTGGACTCCAGACACTGACTCATTCTCCAACTATCACTACCCAGCTCTTTTTCCAAGAGGTTCTCTTTTGCCAATAAATCTTCCAGCTTTCCATAATGTACTGTCAGGCTGAGGTCACGTCAATGTAGACATAAAAAAGTAAGCGTCCACACCCATAAGGAGGAAAATAAGGGAGGAAATTTGGAACTAACTAGCCCCAATAAAAGAAAAATGGAAAAACAAAACAAAAGCCCAGAAACCTGGAAAACTTACAGACAATTTTAGAACTTCTTTGTAGAGACCGTAGTGGAAATATTCTGCATCTTTGTTAACTAGGCCACCCTCTGTAATTCTTCTGCTTTTCTGTTGCAAGGAAAAGGGAAAAACAACCTATACTTGGGAGGGGGGGGGGGAAGAAAAAAAGAAAAAAAAATCTGCCCTTAGTTAAAAGGAACAAGGCAACTGTGTTTGGCTTTGTAAGATACTACAGCTGAACTATAAAGAAAAAGTACTACATTTTACTGAGTGGTAAATCTAAGAAAATAAGCATTAGTCTATACCAGCCCACTCTTGCTGTCGCATGTAAAAACATTGCTTTGAAGGACTATTTGCAAAGTCTTGCTATAAGTCTCAGATAGGAGTTAGGCCTTTGCCCTCAAGAGTAAGAAAAAGATTTTGCATTCGGTAGAGAGCCTCTACAGGAACAAACATAAGACAGAAACTTTTTAAAAAAAAATAATAAAATATCATTAAATCTGTTGGAATGCAACAAAAAGTTCAATCTTGTTTGAACAAATTTACTCAGAAAGTTCTTTTTATGATATGTGGAAATTGTAGGAAGAAAACCCAAAGGATCTCTGTTTCTTTAAGATTTCCAGTCTTTAGAATTATTGAAAAAAAAAGTATCTGAAATGGTGGCTGTACGTTGTATCAACATGAACATGAAAAACACCAGAATGGAGTATCAGGTTATCACAGAGATCATTATATTTGTGAGGTGTTCAACAGTTGCACATGTACTCCATGCTCAGTATTTAATTACACATCTGCCATCATTTGTACCCATGATCAACTGTGTGCATTTCACTGAGGACACAGAACTATACACACTGAAGCATGTAACACCATTCAGACGCCCATGTAGGTAAGTCAAAATACTTTATCTATAAAGAGAATGCATTCACTTTTGAAAGCATTTGGGACATTTTGCTAGGAAAAACAAACAAACAACAACAAAAAAAAACAAACAAAACTTCTGCTTTTTATAATAATGCATCAGTCCCACCTGAAATGTAAGTATAAAATAAAGCAACTGGATTCATTTAGATTAATTATGAATCGCTCGTGCCCTTGAACTGTTGCTGGATTTGTTACAAAACATGAGGTGTTCAACAGTCAAACACTCTATTTTGAAAACTCTGTATTGTTAATAACCGTAGAACTGATATACTTTGTGTATTCCTTTCAAGTGTAAGCATAGTAGTCCCTTCTACTTGTTGTGGCTATGGTGCAGGCAATTTTTACTGATTATTTCAAAGTGATTTATTTGTTTTCTGCAATGGCACTGTGCAGTTTTCCAGACAACAATGTGCGTGTGAAATATCTACATATTCATGTAGATAGTCTGAAGAAAGGTTGCCAAGATACTGCTGCCAAGAGTTATTCTGGTTCAGCAGTCTGAAAATAAATCAACAGTTTATCAGCACGCCCTGAGTTTCAAGGAGAGCTGCAGTAGGAACTGATGTCATCAGTGCTGCAGGGTGGGGATGCAAGTTTAAGTTCTGAGGCTTGATTCTGTTTCCAGTCAAACCAATGAAGTTGTAGGGAATATTTAGTAGGGAGAGGGGTCTTTATTTGAACTTTTCACGTTTGGTTTTTGGTAAACTAGTCAGCATGGCTTCTTGAATACCATTTCCACAGACACTCAGCCAAAGGTGAGGCAATAATAAAACAGAAGCTATATAAAGACAAAGTCCTAAAATCTAACACAAAGTGATGCAAGTATTGATGCAAGTATTTGTTTCTAGTAGGAAGGTGAATAAAGAATTAGCTAGTATGCTCATTATCTTGATATTGCATGTTTGCCTACAGCAGCTTCCAATTAATTTGAAATTGTGCTTGCATGAGAAATATGAGAATTACTTTGAACTCCTTATGCTGGTATTATCTCATAACAGGGAACAGGACTTATTTCACGTAAGGGAGAATCTTTTCCCATTACTTGCAATAATGTTTAAGTTTTCACTAATGTGCCTCATCTGCATTAGAAACAGCAACAACAACAAAAACAAAAAACAAAAGGAAAATAAATGAGGCAAACAAACGGAAAATAAATCAGCTACCCAGGCACCTAAATTTATGCAGACTGGATGTCCCTTTAGAGGTCAACAGAGCACTTACCTATTTCTAATAGTCCCATAGGAAATGACTCCTTTTTAAAGAAGATCTTTCATGCAGGCATAGTGGCTCTAGATGTGGCACACTGGATCTCCCTGTCTCCTTTGGTGTTTATTTTTGGGGCTTCCACTTGTAACAGTGGAAGTGGTCTTGGTAAGCCTAACACAGCTGCCAATTATGGATAGGTTGGAATTTTACAGACTGTTTTGCACAGCAACTGGGCATTAGAAAACTCAGCATTTGTCAGTACTGAATAGAACATTTTTTCATGATCACGTCATATGCTCAAAATGGGAAATCTGTCTGGCCGTGTCTGTGTTATTCACTATCCCTAAATAAACACCCAAAAGAAAATTCTTAAACAGCGGTGGGTTTCCTTTGCTACAGACAGAATCATACTTTGAAAATTTTCAGACAGTAGCAATTCTCCTTATAAAAATATTTTAAACCTTCTTTGTATTATTCTCAGTCCTTATAATTAATGTTTTATATGATTTAAAAATGATTGAAATCTTGGATACACATGACTAGGTTTTATATGGTATCATTTTATTTTGGATAGCAATATTTTTGGAATTAATGACATTTTTCAATTATTTACAGATTACTTGTAAAGAATGGGATCCTCTCTTATCTGCTATAGAGGTACAAAATAGATTAATCTTGAAAGAGTATGAGAAATGCAGCAAATGTGTTACATGTAACAAATGCATTTTCTTCTTGTAGATTAGTTCAGTGGTAACAATTTCCAAGAAAAGAAAATGTCAGTATCTGTACAGATAGGCACTCTGAAAAACTGGTTTCCACATCTCAGAAACTCACATTTAAATATGATGAGTTATGCTTGGAAAAGGAAGGAGAAGACCCATGTGCAGCAGAATACGCTCAGTCTACAAATTAATCTGCTTCCTAAGCTCTGCTGCATTAGTTTTTCAAAGTCTGATGCTTTATTTTCTTACCTGTTTGTTTAGGAGCAACTATGCAGCGGATGAGCTGAAGCTGTATTTATGGTGATTGGAAAGGATGTTTGTGTTAACTGTTTGGTCACTGCTGCTCTGCACAGGAAAGTAGCCGAGTTTTGCTGATCTTTCACATGGTAGGAATTTCAGTCTCTCCTTTTTTCCAGGCTCTAATTTCTCTGATCTTTGGGAATGTCCTATCTTTGATGCTTCAGCCTCTTTCTAACATTAATCAAAAAGTCACGAATTGTCAGAGGAAGAAAACCCACAATAAAACAGACCCCAAAGCCCTGGAATGTCAGGCAAAAATATTTAAAGCATGTGACCATCTTGTAACATTGTATAAGAATGGTGTACTTTCAAAAAAGCCTTGCACAGGAGCAGGACAGATCCTTCCTTGAGAAGTACCCTGAAAAAATGATGCTAAGGGATTAAAAATAAGATATATAACAGAACATAGGGCTGGTAAGCCTGTTTACCACAGCAGCCTAAGTGTTCTGAAGATGCACGCAGTGAGAAGACCTGTCAGGATAAATTTAAGATGATTGTGAGATGTATCAAGATTTCCTCCATCTGTGTATTAGAGTTTTGGACAGGCAATATGGGGACACGATCCTTAATTCAAAAGCCCTGATAAGTGACTTAGAATGTCATAAGAGATGTAACCATCATTACTCCCTACTTAAATATATTAATGCTGTGAGACTGGGAATGTATTCTGACCAAAATAACCCCCTGAGCCTCTCTTCACTGCATGATTCATGCCTTGCTCACTTTGGAAACTGAAGGAATTTAAAGGCCAGCTCAGAACATTTGCCATTTATTTATAGTTAACACAAAGGTATCTGCTTATCACAGCCAGGAAAAAAACCTCAGTATAACCTGGATGGCAAATATTTAAAGAAGTAATAAAAAGCATGAAGCAGAAAAAGTTACTGCAGAACAGTCATACAAAGAGTGGGTTGGCGAGTAAGGACAGAGATGCACTCCAGCAATAAGGCAGTTAAGGCGTCTGGGAAAGCCAGGTCACTAAAGGAACTGAGCTACGTGATGGAGAAATCTGAAGACTCGGTAAACAACAACTTTTAAAAATATTCAAACAGAATATTTGAAGAAATTAAAATATCAAGAAAACAAGTTATGAGAACAATATGTATAGAGACTATATTATATGAGAATTCGGTCATACTTATGATAGAAGCAGTAAATAAGATTAAGGATAAATTAACCATAAGAGCTCCAAGCATCCTGGACATAGTGAGATCATGGGGCAGACTGAAAAAGAGACAACACCATATTTACCTTCTTTTTAACAGCTGTAGTTATGCAAGTAGAAAATAATCGGGCTCCAAAGAATTGGACACTGCTAATCAGTACAACAACAGGGGAGTAGATAATGTGCAATCATTGTACTTTACAGTTTACTGCAAAATAAGGGCTTTGTTTTTCTGTTAATTAGGTAGCACAACATTAGGAGTTTGAGGTATGCTGGATCAGACTGTGTTTGGTTGGGGTGGTGGGGACAGTTTGACAGCTGGCCATATGGATGTTGTAAAACATTTGTGAGGTTGGGTAGTTGGAACACCAACAATTCTGTTAAAAAACACTTCTAAAGTCAGAATCTACTGGCAGTGTTACTGTGGAAATGGTGAAAATAGAAATGGTAAAAGTAAGTAAAATGTTATTGTAAGAACTGTCAGTGTGTATAGATTTTGATAAGTCAGTAGGAAAGTTTGGGTTATGACACCTATTGAATAGTGGTTTGGGGAGTGTTCCCCCAGGTGATATATATTTTTTTTCTTTCTTTGCTTCCTTTTCGCAAGAAAAGGATTTCTGTGTGAAGGAGCTGGCAACCGCCTCACAAGATTTGAGTCTAGTAATAGAGATGCTTATTATTATGACAGTAAGCTGCAATAAAGTATGTGGAAACAGTTAAGTGTTTTTATTTTTAAAGGAGCATATTACATTTTTACCTAACTTCAGACAACTGAGGATCAGTACTCAGCATTAGATGGGGGGAAAAAAATTAGTAATGCAACAACAAAAAAGAAAAAAGGAAAAAAGGGCAGGCACAGGTGTAACTGCGGACTCATAAAAAGCAGCAGAACATGGCTCAGTAGAAAAAATAGAGACAGTGTAGACAGTGGTGGTACCACCTCCTACATGCCAAACCCTAAAACATCATTTTAAATTAAAATTAAAAACATTGCTGGTTTCTGCAGAGGGTCTCTCAGCATTGTTAAACTTCCCCCGCCTCCTGTCCTGGTCATGTACAGCTCAGAAAAAATGTGCAAACTCTTCATTTTTCTCCTTGATTTTGTCCTGGACCATGCACTGACAGTTTGAGCAACAGCTCTTGGGTATCAAACAATGCAGTGGTCAGACAGAAGTAAAACCTCTTGCCTTCTGGCAATGACTGGATGTATTTTGGCAGGTTTACTCCTACGCCAGAGCAACATTCGTGGCATACAGAGAAAGGGGGGGGGGGGGGGTGAAGATATGAACACTGGCTACTTGAGTAAAGATGCTTTGAGTTAAATATATAGAAAAATCACTTTTTTTATTTTTTTTCTTCTCTCCCGGAGAACAGACCTGGATCTGTTCAAACTGTCCAAATGATCCCTGGCAGAGGCCTGGCCAGAGCAAGTGTCACACTTCATTCTGGGTAGCATGAGCACAGCATTACTCTCACAGCAATTTGGATGTGGCTGCCTTGTTTTGAAGAATAATTGGAGTGGGTTGCTGGCCTAAGACACTAATTTTCCTCACTCTGCAGGCATAACCTCAATGTTAGTTCTGATTGTCCATCTGTTGGCAATCTGAATTTCTCACAGGACAGTCCACCAACTTCTATCTGGTTGGTTGGTTCCAACACTAGTTGGAATTGGCTGGATGATCACATTAAAAGACCTGCCATTAATGGCTCAACATCCAGGCTGAGACCGGTGATGACTGGTGTCCTCGGGAGTCAGTACTGGGAGTCAGACAGCACTACTGTCAGCAATGTGCACCGAGTGCACGTCTGAGGACGACACCGAGCTGAGCGGCGCAGCTGACGCGCTGAAGGGATGCCATCCAGAGGGATTGCGATAGGCTTGAGAGGAAGGCCTGTGTGAACCTCATGAAGTTCAACGAGGCCAAGCGCTACGCCCTGCTGCGCCTCACTGCAGCCTGGGGACCGCAGGTTCAGCCTTCCCGCTGCAGGTGCAGGGAGAACTACCATAGGGATCCTTCCGCGGCTACAGAGCCCACAGACGACATGGCCGCCTGTAAGCGCGGCCGCCCTGTTGTTTGTGGGCAAAAGCGGGGCGGGGCAGGGAGGCGTGTCTGGGGGCGCGGTACCATAGGGCGGAAGTAAGAGAGCCGGAAGTAGGCGGGGCGACTGCCGCGCGGGAAGCGGGAGAGCTGCCGGTGCGCGGGAGCGGGTTGGGGTGTTGGCTTGGGGCTGGCGGGGTCTTCTGTGACCCTTCAGCTCACCTCGCCTCTTTGTGCTTTCCTCATCCTTGTCGGCAGATGGAGTTCAGTAGCAGAGCGCGGCACCTGAGGCTGGCGGGGGACAGGCGGGAGCCGTACCCCCACAGCCTGCAGTTCTACCAGGAGCCCCCCACCGAGAGCATCTCGCTGGTTGAGTTCGAGAGCTTCGCCGTGGACCGCTTGAGGCGTAAGTAGTGTGCGGTAGCCCTCGGCCTCGGAGCCCGCCTCAGTGTACTATTCCAGCCCAGACGTCTCGAAGCTTTGATTTTTCTAGCGGAGTGTGTTCTGGACTGGCCTAGGTGTCCCTTTGCCTGTTGCTGATTTAAGTTAGTAGCTCACTCATGTTAAAATGAAGGCCTGTTAAAGGAGAGCTTGTAGCTGTAGCTATTTCAAGGAGTGATTTCACGGTTCAACTTCAGTGTATACCAGTCAGATTTGTGTGGTTTTGGGTTATAGCCTCGTTTTTCACGAGAGTGTTTTGGTGTCTCTGGGTATCTCGATTGGATATCTCTCTGTGCGGGCACTGAGGTCATGGCTGGGAATAGTGCCCCCATAGAGCTATAGAATGCGGGTCTCTGTCACTGCAATGTAACTGGGTGCTCTGGGGCTGACCTGTTGGTTGGGTGTCTCCCTGTCTGGATTTCAGGGCTGGGTGAGCCGTTGAGTTTGAGGGATGTAGTTAGTAGGCATGGCGGTGATGGGTCAGTGGTTGGACTAGCTATTGTTTTGTAACCTTAATGATTCTATGATAGGTCCTGTAGGCTATGGATGAATTGGGCCATGTTTCGTCCTCCTGACTTCTTACCCTTTTGCTCCCCATGCTGCTAACAGGAGTTTGTGTGGCCTTTATTTAATCCTTTTTTCAAGTCATGATAGAGTTAGATTTTTTTTCAATATGTTATCATAGAATCATAGAATGGTTTGGGTTGGAAGGGACCTTTAAGATCATCTAGTTCCAATCCCCTGCTATAGGCAGGGATACCTTCCTCTACACAGGGTTGCCCCATCTAACCTAGCACTGAATGCTTCCGGGGGGGCAGGGGGGTATCCACAACCCCACTGGGCAACATGTCCCAATGTCTCATCATCCTCACAGTAAAGTATATCTTCCTAATATCTAGTCTAAATCTACCCTCTTCCATTTTAAAGCCATTTCCCCTCATCTTGTCACCTGCATGTTGTGACTCTATGGACTACAACTATGTTGTAACGATATGGATTTTTTTTTTTTTTTTCCTTCTTTCAGTGCTCAAGGTAGTTGAAAACCTTGGTGTGAGCTATGTAAAAAGTGGCGATGCGTACAAAACTAAGCTGGAGGCTGAGCTCCGGAAACTTAAGTTTCCCTACAGAGTAAGTATAAATGAAAACAAGGAACTATTTTTTCACACTATTTTCTGTACACTGTTCAGAAATTCTGTACAGATTACTATTCCTAAAGCTTAAATTCTGGCAGTTTGTTGGGATTTGTCTTTAAGAATACGCATTTCTTTCTTTTGAGCAGTCATCTTTAATAGTTCCATGTTTGTGGTTATAGATGTAAGTATTAATATGATGTGAAACAGTAGAGGTGAATGAGCTGTGGCTTTCTAATCCTGGGGGGATCAGATCTCTGAAATAATAAATTTTTCCGTAGGCTTTGGCTGAGGATGATTATGATGCAAGAAGAAAGGACCATATTTCTCATTTCATATTGCGCCTTGCTTACTGTCAGTCGTAAGTACTTTTTGGTTTACTCTGTGTCTTATTAGTAAGTGTAAGTGTGCGCGTATTTATATACACATTATTATTGTTTGTATAGAGCTGTATAAACATACTTAACTACTAAACATAAAGGTAGGTTCAAGTAGAGGCTTACTTTTCTGGAAAGATAATTTCAACTGTGATGTGAAGAGATATTCAGGATCAAAACTAATATCCAGATTAATTTTAAAATTTTGTAATATAGAAACTGTTGATTTTATGCATGGAGCATTGATATAAGTCTTTTTATTTTCAAGAAAGAAATTGAAGGGTCTTGTCAGTCACTGATTTACCTAATTACAGAAAATTTAAGTGAACTGCTCTGTCAGTTGTTGCTTACTGACCAAATGAAGAGAATAACCTGATTATGTGAAAAAGCTTTATAGTACTGTCTAAAGGAAGCCTTATTTCTCAGAAACTAGAAATACTGAATCTGAGGTTTTCTCCACTGACTATTATTTTCTTCTAAAGTTATTGATCTTTATTTATTTATTTAGTCATGTGAAATCTAAGGCATGTTGTTTGTCTTGCCAAGTACTTTTGTTCAGTTTCAGCTATAGGATCTGGATGAAATTATTGAGGTTGGCAGTGCTTTATGTCTGTTAACAGCTTTGTTGTGCATTATCCTGACTCCTTGCCATTGCGGTCCTGCTTTATAGTTAAAACTACCAAGTACAAAGTGTGTGTCCTCTCTTGAGGAGTGGCTATTTCTGGAATGAAATATTCTTATGTTCTAAAGCCCCCAAAAGATAAATCTGTCAAAAAGAATACCTAGTTCTGCATGATTTTACTGTATTAGGACAGAAAAAAATAAACCTGGCACAAATTGTAACATTAGGTGGTGAAAGCTGCTAAGATAGCAGTCTTTGAACAGTGTGCTTAACTTAGCTGCAAAGTTGCTTGATTTCAGTTCCCAGTGGCTTGGCAGAGGGGGTGACAGGCCTGTTCTGCTACACCACTTGTTTCTAGCAGTCCAACAGTGCCACCCAGGGGTACAAGTCGTCTTCAGCTTTTTTTTCCATCACACCTCTCATAATGTGATTTTGTTTTGTACTGATTTGTACATGGCCAAAATGGCATGAAGCGATCAGCTGCACATTCTTGTTGTTTGAACTCGTAACACAGTCATAACCTTTCGCTGTCCTTCTGCCTTCTGAAATCCAAGGCTTTAAAACTTACTCCCGTGTAACATTCCTAAGATATGATTGTGCAGTTTTGAATGAGCAGATTCATTTGTACCTTTCATACACACCTCTAACATCACTTATATCCAGGAAGACCAGGAAACAGCATTATCTTGTTTCATTCACTTCCATGGCAAGCACAGCTAAAAGGGAACTTTACTTTGTATGCAGGCCGTGACCATGCATTTCTCCTTCTGTTGCATCTCTCTTCGCTTTTTCATCTTGCAAGAACCTCAGCAGGTGAGAGGGCATAGACTTCTGTTACTTGTTTAACACGGAAGAGAAAATCTTTGCTTTTTTTCTGACAGTGAAAATCTTTTTGTTCAGCATAAAATTGTCTGAAGGTTTACTTTTTGTGTTCTGTCACACAACATAAACACAAGCTGTTAAATGCAGGCCTTTCCTCTACCTCCTGCATTCTTCTGGTTTTGGCTGCCAAGCAAGATAGAATTCTGGCCCATGCTCTGACTTCGCATGTTGACTGAAGGGTTGGTAACTGAGCTGATATGTAATTGTGGAAAGTGATCCACTAGCTCTAGGAGCATTTTCAAGTCTTTCTAAAGTACATGGATCTACTTTGAAGCATCAGTTTACATCTGTTTTTCTTAACGCTTCTTGCGGGATGAGTAGGTTTTTTTTTTTAATCTGTATGCAGGAGTTATTTTTTTCATACTAAATTTGATCATCAGATTCACAAGAAAACTGAGTATTCCATTCAAAAAGCTGGGAGGTGTTCCTCACTTCAGTACTTCAGCTACCTGCAACTATAGCAGCTCACTTCATCATCTGATCACAGCAGCACTGCTTTTCACTTAAACTTGTGGCTTCAATAATATGTTATTGCTGATGTGCTTCTGTAATGAGAATGTACGTTTCTCTAAATGGTAGTAAGGAGTGTAAGTCATTTGGATTTGGAAATGAAGTACAATTTTCCTGTGATGTGAGGAAAAGATTGATGCTTTAATGATTTTTTCCACGAATGTTAATTTTTTTTCCACGAATGTTAATTTTGAAGTGTGTGCTTTATAGGTACAGTAATGTCATTCATGTAAGCAGTCTCTTAAGCCAGTCTGTCAGCTATAGGAACAATCTAGGTAAATAAGTGTATTATGTTAGAGATAAGTTCAGTGTTTCTTTGCTTTGGTAGCTTAAGTGGGTAAGTAGGGACTACAGCCTTTGATCTGCTCTTCCAGAGGAAAGGAGGAACCAGAGACTGCCTGGCATCCCATATTCTTGATATCATTATTCATTTCTTTATTGCTTAGGGAAACAAATTCAACGTAAAGGACAAGAGTAAAGTTGTCTGATCACAGAATTTTGTTACTGGCCAGGATGACCATAGAGGAGCTGCAGAAGTTTGTTCATCACCTTGCATAGGTTGCGTAGATTATTGATACATCTGTTGTAAGAAATCTATCAATACACAGAGCTGTACTTTACAGACCATTGACCAAAGCCTTTCTGTCTGAAACTGTAATTTGAATAAGAGCTACTTGCATTTCCAACCTATATTTTGAGTAGATATTTTGTTCTTGTGTTCTTGTTTGTGGTTCTCCTTGCTCACCTGCAGCTGCTAAACTTTTTTTTATTTTGTCATGTGTTAGATGTTGTGTTTGTATGGCACTGAACCTCAGTCAAGTACACATTTTTTCCCAAGGCTGATTCCAGTCTGTTTTTTGCTTAACGTAGAGCACTGTTTTTACAGTATCCTTTCTTATTTAACCTCTCCTTTGTGAAGGTTCTTTGCCTTCTCTTCCAAGCTTCTTAGTTTGTGGGTTCCATGACAAAGTCTTGCATTTCAAGTTGTGAACACAGGGTTTGACATCTACATGGTGGTGAGAGAATACATCATCAGAAAACATGATTGTTTAAATTATTTCTCTTCAGTGAGGAACTCAGACGTTGGTTTCTTCAACAAGAAATGGATCTGTTTCGATATCGCTTCCACGAACTGACTGATGGCCTGAGGCAGAAATTCTTGGATCATGTTAACTTATCATTTGAAGCTGTAAGTGTGTTACTTTCTGGATCTGTATCATGTAGGGTTTGCCTGATGCTTTTTTAAATTGCCATTAAGGTAGTTTTAATACTTCTGTTTTAAACATGAAATGTGTACTTTGAAAAGGATCCAAAATACACGGAACTCCTGAACTTGGAGAACTGTTGTTAAATTGTTGTTCTGAACTTGCAGAAATAAGGGTTCAATGGTGTAATTTGGTACTGGAATAAGAAAAACTTTGGTTTACTTCATCAACCAACACTTAATTGAAAACTGTAATTACAAAAGCAAGTTAGCAAACAGTACTTAGAAAAAGTTATAGGTGGTATCAGAACCCAGATTCAAAGAGTACTTAACTCTTAAGAAGATTAAAATGAAAGAATGAACTTATGAAATTCTTTAGGAATGTAACTTACTGCATAATTCTCAATATGCCTGAAAATAATAGGCTTCTGTTGTGCAAGTGTATCTGTATGCATGGTTGTATGTTTAAGCATGCTAAAATCAGTCGGATTCTGCTTGTTTGTGCATGTTATGGAACTTGCTGGAGGTATAAATGCGTAACCAACGCTATCATTTAGTTTAAAAAGCTAGTATTAGATGCAATAGTTGAAGAATTCGTGTATAATTTTAAAACTAGTAGTAGTAATACCCAGTTAAGTAAGCTTTAGCATTACACAAACATTATACCCACACATAAATGTAAATTATAGGACTTGATGTTCGTATAATCCAAATATTTTAGCAAGTGATGAAACTTGAGGGTCTAAGTTACATACATTTATTCCTCTTGGTGCTGGGCACTTTGTAACCTGTTACCTTCGCAGAATCACAGAATGGCCAGGGTTGGAAGGGACTCAAGGATCATGAAGCTCCAACCCCCCTCCCACATACAGGGCCACCAACCCTCCCATTTAATACTAGACCAGGCTGCCCAGGGCCCCATTCAGTCTGGCCTTGAACACCTCCAGGGATGGGACATCCACAGCCTCTCTGGGCAGCCTGTTCCAGTACGTTACCACTCTCTCTGTAAAGAACTTCCCCCTGACATCCAACCTAAATCTTCCCTCCCTCAACTTAAAACCATTTCCCCTTGTTCTGCAGTTATCTACCTTTTCAAAGAGTTGATTTCCCCTTGTGTTTATAGGTTCCCTTTAGGTACTGAAAGGCTGTGATGCCTTTTACCCCTCAGCCTTCTTTTCTCCAGGCTGAACAAGCCCAGCTCCCTCAGCCTGTCTTCATAGGGGAGGTGCTCCAGTCCCCTGACTCTCCTTTGGACCCTCCCCAACTGTTTTCTGTTGATACCTTGCTATAGGATGAAATGAAACTTTTAATGTCTTTGGTTCACTCTGTTTCCACCCTATTTTGTAAACCTTGAAGAGGTTCATTTTGTGTTAACTTCACAGAGTCAGAGAATCATAGAATGCCTTGGGTTGGAAGGGACTCCAAGGATCATCAAGTTCCGTCTCCCCTGCCACTGGCTGGGCCACCAACCACTAACTTCTTTTCTGTACAAATGCCCAGTTGTATGCAAATGTTTTAAATACAGCCAATGTTTAATCTTTCTATTTAAGAAGCAATTTGAATTTCACCCATTGAGTACATACTATGGAGAATATAACTTGCTTCCAAAATTCTGTAAATGCTCTTACTCCACAGTTGTTGTGTTCTCCCTAGAATTGGCTTCAAAGCTTTCTTCCCTTTTCACTTAAACTCACTGCAGTTCTTTGCCAATATAATGAAAAACTTTGGAAATACCAAAACCTGAAGTTTCTGAGATGATTTAGGGCTTCAACAAAACAGTTCCTGCTGCTCTGCTGCTACTCAGTCCATTCAACTTCAGTATTTGTGTGAGAAGCTACTGGGACCTGGGCTTTCTCAAAAAACTGCAAGCTTGATTTGAATGCATCCTTGAGATGCTCTTCTTGAAGTGCTTACGGACTGTGTTGTAATCAGTTGTTGGAAATAGCTTTGGCCAATCTGTTTTTTTTTTTTTTTGGTAAGTGTAGAAGATGCTTGGACTGAAGTTGCTCACACAACTGGAATGCTTTCAGTGCTCAACAGTTTAATGATTTAACACTCACTGCTCTGAAATGTTACCCCATCTCTTTATTCCATCATGTGCAGGAGGTAGTACTTACGGTACTGACTGAAATGTCAAGAAAGGAAGAGGGTAAATGCAAAGCAGGAATACACGTGGGTGAGCAGGAGTGATGGACCTCATTCTCACTGTTTTTTGGTGGTGGTGAGCTGTTAGTTGTATTTGAACCATGGTATAAAGTGGCAGCCTCATGGTTCCCTTGTTGTAAGCTTTGTATATTTTAATTGATTTTGAACTCTTTTTTTAGATGATTAATTTGATTGAGACCCTAGTGGAGCCTTTATAAACTGTCACTTTTCTACTTAGTCATTTGACTGCAAGTAATAAGAGAGAAGTCTACTTTGTGGTATCTGGCCATGTAATGGTATTAATTTCTTTATTATCTTCATTTACCTTCTAATGCAATGCCAACAGCTTTAAACTAAACAACTTTATTGCTGCTGGTGTTGCATTAGAAAATAAATGGTTTCAGATTTGTGCTGTTCAGGTGCTTTAAGCTTTGATAGTGATATCTCTTTAAAACCAAAACTGATTCAATTTGGCAGATGATTCTATCTTAACGAAAGGCATATAAATTACTTTTAATAGCTTCACCCTCAAAGTTGTGCTGGGAGCACACTTTTCTAAAAACAGTTTAGAATTTAGCCTCTTTTCTCAAAAAGTAAGTTATAGTTGAACTGTCAGAAGTGGTGTTGTCAGTATAAACTTTCCAGTGAATAGAAAGACACTGAAGAAATTTAACACTTTCAGAGTGTTTTGAGTCTATTCAATGCCTTGTATATGTTTAAAACAAGAAAAAAAAGTGAAAGAAAAATAAAGGTTTTAAGGGATTGTGCTGTTATTGGTTATCAGTAGATGAAGACCAAAGCTTTTTACCTGTGGCGTGTAATTTTCAGCTCTCAAAGCATGCTAAATAGTCTTTGTGCAAAGTCAGTCACGCAGGGAGTACAGGATTTCCTTACGCATCTCTCAGTAGAATTAAGTGGTGACATTTAAGTATTCAGAGCCCATCAAAGAGGATATGCAAACACAGGTGTGCAACTGAGATTCACATTAATTTAGGAGATTTAAGCATTAATATCATATTAGAAATGAATAATGACAGCTATGTCAGTTTCTGACAGCAAAAGCCATTAATGTGTTTTAAAGATATTTAAAGGGAAATACCCTGATATTTTCAGTATTATAATCATGGAAGGAGACATGTTAGTCTCAAAGCTCTTCAGCATAGGGAAAGTGTATATTAACAGCTTTAGAGGTAAATGACACTTAAGGAGTAAACTGCAAAATGAGTTTTTCTTTCTTGCTACAAGCTGTGGGCATCTGATGTTTTCCTTTGTTTAATTTAGGAGTAGCTGGTTTTATTTCTGTCAGGTGATGCTGTATGACCCGTTTGCTATCAGTTGATGTTACGGCCGGGTCCTGCTTTGTGCTGTAAGTTTTAGCAATGAGCTCTGTCTCTGCTTTTTGTCCTGCTGTCTTTGAACTGCTTAGTTATTTGCTTGTGAAAGTGTCTTATGGGAATGACTTTAAAAGCTTTTGATATGAGATAATTTTCTTCTGTCCCAGAGGGCTGTTGTACTGTCAGGCAGTGAGATTGGCCTAGTATACTGGTTGTTTTTTGACATATCCATGTGTGCTGTGCTTTTTTGTTTTTGCTATCAGATGCTTTGATTTCTTGATACATTTTTCCAGGAATTAAATTTGATATCTTGGAGCATGGAATAAAATGTCACTGAAATACAAATTTGGGATAAAGCTTTTACATTTTGTTGATTGTCTTGATTAATCTGTTTTCCTGTGACACTTATTCCATCTTGTGTTTGGATTGTTAGCTTCTTCCAAAAGCAGACACAGTTCCTTGTTGCTTCCACAAGAAATAAGCGCTGAATTATCATGACTTAATCTGCTGTGTAGGATGATGTATAATAGAATTTGGATTCCCTGTAATGCTTCTGTTCTTAATTATTCTGTACATTGCGGAAAGAGAAACTTCAAAGTGCAGCTTTTTTTTTCTTGAATAAGTTTTTCTCTGTTAGTGTTACTTCTCCACAGAGCATAGAAGATCCTACTTGAATTATCTTAGAAGTCTTTACCACTGAAAAGTCTCTTGAAATTAAAAAAAAAAAAATTACAGCTTCCAGGTTAGATGTCATCTTTTTTGGGAAACTGGCAGTTGTTGGAAAATAAACTTAATTTTTTTTAATTGCTGCTATAAAATATGTTGTCTTAATATAATACTTTGTATCATAGTCATGGGAAAGGAACAGCAGATGGGAATATTCAGCTGGGGGAGCTGATGCTCTGTACTGCATCTATTACCATTTGGGATAGAAGAGTATGAACTGCAAAATAAAAGGAAGAAGCAGAATTCATTAGTGGAGTTAATTTTTTTCGCAGTAGCACTTCTTTGATGTTGCAGTTAAAATACTTTTTATTTTAGCAGCTTTAAGTGCTAGAAATTAAAGTTTAATTTCCATTTTTATGATCAGAGCACTCCTTTGAGAGACTTTTTGATATAACTATTATGCTTTTTTTCTGTAAGCATTTATCTCAGTGGTGGGGATGATGTATAAATATTTGTAGTGTAGCTTCTTGAAAAACTGCTGTGACTGCCTTTTTAGAAGGTATGGAAAATCTTGAAGTCAGATCTGGATTAATGAGAATGGGACGAGTCTGTGTCCTGAAAAAGAGACACAGGTGAAAGTAAGTACTTGACACTGTGTGTTCACTGAAAGGTCGTGGCTGTAATTGCTCACTTCAGTGCCAAGTGTATTAACCATACTGTTCTTCTGTTTGGGCTTATTTGAATCCTCTGCCATGCCAAGTTTAACATTTCTTCATTTCCCAAGCAGGGTGAGGAAAACTTTTTAAAAGCAGAAACTGTCTAGAGCTAAATTTATTAATTCATTCAAGCGAAACCAGGTGGCCTCTTCGCTACAGAGAAAATAGGTTGTTTCTTTTAAAAAATGAAAGTAAAAAATAAATATATTTTTGTCCCTGACAAAGGAAAAAAGGCCTTAGGTATTAGGGAAAGTCCTTAGGAGCCCTCTTTCTTCAGAACAATTGGCAACGTGGGTTCTGCTCAGCCAGTAGGAGGTTCAGTCTCTTGTACAGCAGACCTGGGGCTTGGTAGGCCAAATGTTTGCTAAGGAATGCTGAAGCAATGATATTTCCAAAGCAGTTTTATTGACTGGCTTTAAGCCTTGCTTTTAGCTGGTCTTAAGGGGTTTGGACTGACTTCAAAGCAATATGAGATTTTTTTTTTTTAATGAGTTAGTGTTATAAGGAATGTGGAAATGGAGTAAACTTTAAACATTTTAATGCAAATTTTTAATAGACTTAAAGCTGATTGTAGTGTTTTCTTACAGCAATTTTTAATAAGGCTTGATTCATAGAAAAATATAGGCATGTCTCATGAATCTAAGAGGTGGCATAGTTGAAAGGAGGGGAGAATGTGCAGTTATTTCATATACTGAGAGGATGGATGGCCTGAGATCTTTATTTACCCTTCCTTTAATGGACCCTTGAACTAGAAGTATGACTTAGTTTTTTCCAAGATTAAAAATAAGCTTTTTGCTGCAGTAATTCTAGTTGTGTATTTATTTGAACATATGGTGTTGTAATGTAAAGTTGTGGAATTAAGTAAGGAATGACTGTGATTGAATAACATATAGCTACTGGGGACGTCCCTTTTCACCTTCATAAACATAATGAACAACAGTTTATGGGAATTATGCAAAATTCTAATTAAAAGTTTTAATTTAGTAATCATCTTAGTTTGATTAGCAACAGATGCTGATTATCTGCAGAAATCTAAATGGGCCTTTATAAGATAGTTTCACAGGTCAGTTTTAACCAATAAAAGCTAATTAAAGTCAAACTAAAATGTGAACTGTACACTTAAGTTACTCATGCCCTCTTTAGTGGGGTAGAGGACTATGATTCTTACTAAACAGATGTGTACAATTCATCATTTGAATTAAAGCAGACTGTGAGGATCTTACCTAAGATTGACTTCTTCTGTAATGGATACTACACACACTCTTGCAGCTTTGATTATATGTTCTTTTCCTGCTTTGAAAAGGTCATGTACTTGGAAGTAAAAATTGTAGAATGGCTGCTATAAGAATGAGCTAATGAGTAAAAACATTCTTAAACTTGATCAAGCTGAAAAAAATGAGACAGTCTCAGAGTATTCCGAACTGCTTCATGTTCTGCTGTAACCTTGGATTTCTAAAGTGATGTGAAATGGCAGCTCTACCAGAAATGGAATGGAAAACACAGTAGAAGGGAGGGATGCCATTCAGAGGGACCTTGAGAAGCTAGAAAGCTGGGCCCGGGTGAACCTGATGAGGTTCAACACGGCAAGGTGCAGAGTTTTGCACTTGGGCTGGAGGAATCCCAGGCATCTGTACAGACTGGAAGGAGAGGTCCTTGAGAGCAGCCCTGTGGAGAAGGACTTGGGGGTCTTGATAGATGAAAAGTCAGCAGTGTGCCCTTGTGGCTCAGAAGGCAAATGGTATCCTGGACTCCATCAAAAGAGGGGTGGCCAGCAGGGACAGGGAGGTGATTGTTCCCCTCTACTCTGCTCTTGTGAGGCCCCATCTGGAGTACTGTGTCTGAGTCTGGAGCCCCCAGTGTAAGAAAGACAAGGAGCTGTTGGAGAGGGTCCAGAGGAGAGCCACAAAGATGATCAGGGGACTGGAGCATCTCCCCTATGAAGACAGGCTGGGCTTGTTCAGCCTGGAGAAAAGAAGGCTGCAGGGTGACCTCATTGCAGCATTTCAGTACCTAAAGGGAGCCTATAAACAGGAGGGGAATCAACTCTTTGAAAGGGTAGATAACTTCAGGACAAGAGGAAATGGTTTTAAGTTGAGGGAGGGAAGATTTAGGTTGGATGTCAAGGGGAAGTTCTTTACAGAGAGAGTGGTGAGGTGCTGGAACAGGCTGCCCAGAGAGTGGATGCCCTGTCTCCCTAGAGGTGTTCAAGGCCAGATTGGATGGGGCCCTGGGCAGCCTGGTCTAGTGTTATATGGGGAGGTTGGTGGCCATGCATATGGCAGGGGGGTTGGGGATTCATGATCCTTGAGGTCCCTTCCAACCCTGGCCATTCTGTGAGATTAGGTGTCTGGTCTTCAGCTGATGGTAGAAGAGGTGGAATGGTCAGGGGCACTAGTTCTGTGTTAACATGCTCTAGCATTCTGTGGTTGACCAGGTGACGGTTAACTACCATTTATCTAATAACTTGAAAATGATCAAAGAATAGCAAGTCCTAGCATCATCCTTGTGGATTTTCAGTCCTTAGCAATTGATAACTAGAGTTTGTTTTTGTTTTTTTTTTTTTGGAAGAAACTTACTATGGACAAGGAGGATGGTCTCATCAAGTGTCCTCTCTTTTTCTACAGATATTTTCACTATTTTTTTTTGGTCACAAAGAAAGAGAAAACTGGGAAATATTGGGAGGACCTATTTAATTAATTATTTCCTCCTAATGATATCCATATGTTCTTCAAGAAGAAAATAAATGACAATCAGTGTGTTAATTCTTTGGTTGAGTTTAAGAGTGTTTCCATGATGAGTTTATTCTTCACATAGCAGTGAATGCAGTAACTTTGGAAATGTTTATTTTGTTCCTTTTAGCATAGCACAGTGAAAGTGGATAGGATGGTTTATACAGTAAATAATTGTACTGCAGGTGTCATTTACTAGTTGGTGTTATGACTATAAGCATTATAAAATCCTCTGCAAACACAGAAATACTCTTTCCTGCTAATCCAATGATTGAATCTAGATAAATGTTTAAAATTCAACATCTGTTAACAAGTTTCTGTATAATTCATTTGGCTTTTTTAAAATTTATAAATGGAAGAAAACTTACTGCCGTATTTCTCACAAGAATTTTCCTTTAACTCTTCAGTCATGCGTGAGCCTAATGTGTATGTGGTGTTTCTAAGTTAACGTGTGTTGAATCACAGAATCATAGAATGGATTGGGTTGAAGGGACCTTTAAAATCACCTAGTTCCAACCCTCTGCTGTAGGCAGGGACACCTCCCTCTACACCAGGTTGCTCAGAGCCCCATCCAGCCTGGCCTTGAATGCCTCCAGGGAGGGGGCATCCACAACCTCTTTCTTCCTAACATCTAGTCTAAATCTACCCTCTTCCAGTTTAAAGCTACTTCCTCTTGTCCTGTTGCTACCTGCCCTTATAAAAAGTCCGTCCTTAGCTCTTCTGTAGGCCCCCTTCAGGTGCTGAAAGGCTGCTATAAGGTCTTCTTGGAGCCTTCTCCAGGCTGCGAGCAGGTTTGGTTTCTTCTCACTGGTGACAGGGTCGAGGAAAAATGGCCTCAAGTTGCGCCAGGGTAAGTTTAGGTTGGATATCAGCAAAAACTTCTTCACAGAAAGGGTCATGAAGCACTGCAATAGGCTCCCCAGGGAGGTGGTTGAGTCACCATCCCTGGATGTGTTTAAAATCCGTTTGGATGTGGTGCTCAGGGACCTGATTTAGCAGAGGGTTGTTAGGGTAGGATGGTTAGGTTGTGGTTGGACTTGATGATCTTTAAGGTCTTTGCCAACCTGAGTGATTCTGTGATTCTATGATTCTACTTCTCATCTCATTATAGGATTAAGCATTACACATACACATACTTATAGAGCAAGTTGTCATCTAGCTTATTTAAAAAAAAAAAAAAGTATTTCTGAAGTATTTCGGAGGTTTTAAAACAAGCTCTTTGTTTTAGATTAGTGAAGACCTGAAAAATGAACTGGCAAATGAGCTGTATATGTCAACTCCTGGCCTCAGTATGACTAAAGTAAAAGAGCAAATGTTCTATAAGGTAAGTTGGAATTAATAAAATGCTGCAAATTTGCATTATTTCTCTTTCAAAATTATTTTAAGGTTTTACTATCATTATACTGAGACTAATGAAATCTCTTTATTATATAGGTAGGAGGATAGAAGGAGGGACTGGGAGTATGAAGGGAGCTTCACCTGTCATTAATGGCTTCTGTTGTTCCTTGTCTTGCCATGGAAAAGACCTTCAGTTTTAACATCTCCCAGACAAGTCATTTGGCTTAACTGGCTGACAGACTGTGTGGATGGATACTTTCTTAAATATCTAAAACTAGATTTAATTTGACTGTGTTGGTGTGAAATACTTTTTGGTAGCAAGCAAGAAAAGAAGAAAGACATATGTAGTGTAGCCTGCTGATGGGTGGATTTCAACTGTCTTTGTTTCCAGGGCTTTTTATATGTAGCTTGCAAGAACAAAAAATTTTGAGATGTCTTAAATTGAAGGCTTACAGAAGCTTTGTTTTAAGTATCAAATCAGTTAGTGATAAAAGCTATGTGATCAGTCTAGGTTGTTATAGATAGAAATTTTAAGGTATCTCATTTTGTCTAGCTTGCTTACACATCCTTAGAATTAGATAGAGTAAGTAAATAAGTTCTTATAAATGAAGTTGACATTTGCTTCTGGAATCTTCGTGCTTTCCATGGAGCTTTAATAAAGGACACAGAAAAGCTTAAAGCCTCACTGGTCTGTTTTGAATCTCAGGGTTGTAGTAATTGTTACTACGCTGTTTTGCTGTTTCATGGTTTGATTTATTTTTTTTCCCCCTTTCCCAGGTTGGACTGTCAGATGCTGTTGATCTGTTTAGAGCAAGAAGAGTGTTTATTAAAGATGGCTTTGCATTTGTGCCAGTTAAGGACATTGATGCTATTGTTTTGAATAACTATAGAAAAAACTTATCTAAAGCACTGGCGGTAAGTGTTCAAGCTTCATTCTTATTAATTTTGTGGCATTTAATGACACTCTTGAACAGAGGCTATTTTGATTCTTAAATTTATTTATTTGATTTTACCTATGAAAAGTGCTCACATAGCTAAAAGCAAACAAACAAAAAGACCCCTCATTAGTAAGCTCAGTGTTTCTTAATTTTAATTGACGTTTATGATACATACAGTGCTCATTGTAAATCGTTTTCTACTAAAGGATTTAAAAGCTCTTTCCTACATAAAGAATAATGGGACTGTTTTTACATCTGTGTTTTCAGTGAGGTTTTGCAGTGTTTTTTTTAAAGAAGCTCTCCGTGCTCCCCTCTTCTTCTGTCAGCGAGAACTAAAATAAGGAGAAGCAGTTTGAGGTTGTCAAGCAAAAATATTAAGATTTGATGATTAAAGATCATAATATTGTGATAATGCAAATTAGACTCAAATGATATTTCTAAAGATTGGCTTGTCTTCTCTGGGTAGTATTCAATCTCTTGTGAGGCAGTTTGCCTCTGGCAAACAGTCTTGGCTTTTGGACTGGCTGTTACAAGCTTCTAAATGACAAAGTACTCTGAATATAGTCAAAAGATGGTCTTTCAGACATGTAGGTATGAGGAATCTTTCTTTGTTTATACTTGTCTTTAGTGGTTCAGTTCTTCAGTGATAAAGAAGAGCTCTTTCCTAACAGTTCTTTGAGTGATGGTATTGATTATGTGTGCTGTGATGTGTGTTGTGCTTCTGGGAGGTTCTTTGGTGCTATCCCAAGAAATTGCATGCACGCATTTTTTGGAAGGACTTATCCGTATACAGCAATTATTTAATAACCTCTTCTTAAGGTGCTCTGAAGCTGTTATTCTCTGAGGCATACTAGTGCTAAAGGTACTGTTCTTAGGTCACCAAAACACTGAGATTTTGGGGTGTTGGCCTTGCCTCATCACGTTGCCCAGTACGTTGCTGGTTCAGCCCACTGCCTACATGTGTTATAGAGTGGTTCTAGCCAGGTTTCTAAAGGAAGAATAATAAAATGCGAATGAAACGGTAGAATGAATGCTGTTGATACTGGCATTTGAAAAAAAGGTGAATACCTCATAATACGTGCTTTTGAAAAGGCTTTAAGTTGAAGGGAGTGTATGAACAGGAGGGAGAATGGCTGTTTACAAGGGTGGATAGTGATAGGATAAGGGGGAATGGTTTTAAACTGAGACAGGAGAGGGTTAGGTTAGATATTAGGAGGAAGTTTTTCACACAGAGGGTGGTGACACACTGGAGCAGGTGGATGCCCCATCTCTGAAGGCATCCAATGCCAGGCTGGATGTGGCTCTGGGCAGCCTGGTCTGGTGGTTGGTGACCCTTCACATAGCAGGGGGGTTGAAACTTAGATGGTCATTGTGGTCCTTTTGAACTCAGGCCATTCTATGATTCTATGCCATTGTCACTGGCACAAATTAATTTTGGTCACATTTATGCTTCACTTGCTTACTAGTCAGCCCTGTGAAGCAATCATGTGTGTTTCATCCTTTTTAAAAACAAGTTTAATGTTTCAGTTATGCATGTGTTCTGTCACAGTGGGAGTTAATAGTCTTGGGAGCCTCCTTGACAGTTGCACATGCAACTGAAGTTCATTATTTGTGCGAAATCAATCACGTAAGGACCTTCTTTCTGTTTTTGTCACCCATTCATTGGTCAGTAATTTTTTGTCTAATAATGACTAAACAGTAGAAAGCATAAGTATTTTCTGTTGTACATTTTTAGATTAGCTCTGCATTTTTTTATAACATAAAGCAAACTTTTATTAATTCAAATTGCATTATATTTTATTCATTAGACTTTTACGGAGTTTAAGCAAACACTTTTCTGCAGTAATGTTCTGTTGCTTTTGATGTTAATTTCAGTTATAGTGATGTAGAGAACTTGGGTTTTGAAATTATTACTAATGTTAAATGTCCTTTTTTGTGGATAGTTGTTTTAACCTCTGATTTCTTGAAATCAGGAGATTCTGCACTGAAGGTGTGGGTTAGGGCTGCTGCTTGGAATGTCAGACCAATGTCACAGCTCTGTTAACTTGTAACTTGTTTGGACTGGAGTTTACACTAAGCAACCTTTGGCCTCTGCAGTTTCAGCCTCATGTAGTTAGCTGTAGGGATGCTGATATCTCCCACGAGGTGGATTTGTTGCAGTGTTTAGTGAGATCTGCCACACCATGTCTCATCCCCAGAAATGACATTATATTTGGAAAGGCATTTAAGGTTTTTTTGAACTGCATTTCTTGTAGTACTACTTAGTACGTAGTGTCAGATATAGGCTGTCTTCCTGTGTGGTTTAACAGAAAATCCTTTTTATAGATCATGTTTTTAGGTTGAGCATGTGAAATGCTATATTTGGTTATTAAAAGAACAATAGTAGTCATGACTAAACCTGTCTATTATGTGTGCTTAGCAAGGTGCTGACAGTGGGGCTTCATGCTTCTCAGTGAGGCGAGGTTTAAACCAGAAGAGGGTAGTAATGCATTAATTATAAGGAAGAAATCCCTTCACTATGATGGTGGTGAGACATTGGCATAGGCTGCCCAGTGAGGTTGTGGGTGCCTCTTCCCTGGAGGCCTTCAAGGCCAGGCTTGATGGGGCTTTGAGCCCCATCTAGAGGTCTAGAGGAAGGTGTCCCTGCCTGTGGCATAACTAGGAACTAAATGATCTTGAAAGTCCTTTCCAACTCAAACCGTCTTAAAGATTCTAGGATTGTGTATGTCTTTTCTTATATGTTACAGTTACAGTGTTACTCTTCAAAGAATGGTTTAGGTTTTAGTGCTTGTTAAACAGAACTTGTTTGCAGATCAACAAACACTTCTGAACGTAAACTCCCATTTTTACATGAGTTCTTTCATTGTCAGTTTAAAGAGTACTTTGGAAAGATCTGCAATTATTTTTGATAGCAATGGCTGTACATTACAATCAGAGCCTGACAGCAGTCATTCAGTAGGGCTGTCAGATCTAAACACAGCCATGATTCCCCCTTCCTATGGTTATCAGTTGAAGTTACAGCTTGGTTGGTCTTTGTATTATAAATCCACTGCAGTAAGTTGCTTTTGTGAAAATATCTTGTGAGAATGTGGTGTAAGATTAAACTTTCTGCAAATGAAATTAAGTAAAAAAAATAAATTCCAGTACTCCAAGAAACTGAGATTCTAGTCCTGATAAATACCATTTTAATAGGATGTACAATTTTGTGTACAATTTTACTGGTGTGTGTTACAATACAGTTTTAATAACATGTTTCTTCTTAACTTGCTAAGAGCATGGTTTTATGTTGCAGAGTGATGTTGTTACGCGGATGTCTACAAGTCAATTTACTAGATTTTGGGGCTTTAGCACAAAGACTTTGCTGGCTTTTTCTAATTTTGATGTGCTTTTTGTTTATTCCTCTCTCTTCTTGGGATTAATGTTTGAAACTGTTAGAAATATTGATGGCGTTGCTTTCATTTTTACTAATATTTGTGATGATTTTTCTTTTAAAACAAAACGTTTGTCAAGCATGGTCTTTTGGTTTGTATATGCTATATATTCCAAGAACCTCTATTCAGGTATGGCATGCATAGCACCATCTGTTAAACGTTTTCTTCCTAAAACACCTGTGCTTTCAAGCAGTGAAGCAGAAGGCTTTGTTCCATGGCATTAATGTTGAGAAAGTATGATTAATGATGGTCTTGCCACTTGAAATTCATTTCAGGTATTGTGTTCCCAGTGCTAAGTAATTCCCTATAACATAAATGGATGATTTTTATAATATGCGCCTGCAAGGTTAGTAAGGTAATAACTTTGGCACTGCAGTGTAAAACGTGATTACATTCATTCTTGTCCTCTGTATTTCCCAGATAAAAGTGTTTCTGTGAGTTTTGCAGGGAAGCAGCTGCTCTTCATTTCTCCGTGTTTTATTGTAAGGTTACTGTCCAAAGCACAATTCTGGTGAAGAAAATGGTGATGTGTGGAGTGGCAGAAACAAAATTAAAGGAAGCAACTTGAGTGTGTGCTTGTGTGTCGGAGAGAATTTAAGCCCTCAGAATGGTCACCTGCAAGGTGGTGTGAGCTACTAGACTTTTCTTTGTGGAATGGTTGTTTTTCTGTAAAGAGTTAAAACTCTTCAGTTGTCTTTTTGTTGTTGATTATTTTTCTGAAATCATCACATGCTGTTTTATCTCTACTAATTGGAGTGCATAAGTTTTAGTGACCACAGAGATTGCTAGAGTAAAGTAATTGTAATGTAAATAAAAGTGATGTTAGAATTCTAAATGAAATTTGAATGCATTCAGTATTTTTTGTTCTGTCTGTTGCTTGCATCCACTGCAGAGTACAACTTTTTTGTAAATACTTTTGCTGTCAAAACTTTTGCTGTGATCCTTGGATTGTCCTGTTTGGTTTGATTTGTACTGAAGCAATTGTCTCCAAATCATCTGTGGCGCGTTGTGGTAGTAAGACTCATGCAGCAGAATGCATAGGATTTGAAATATGCGGAAGGCTTCCTTAACTCCTAGAGATTTCTTGGATTTCAGAAAAATTGTTTTCGAATGGAATACAAAAGTAGGAAATGCAATTTGTTTATATTTTGTACAATAGAGTTAGTAACCTAGGAATGCTTCAGTTAACATAATACCTTTTATAATGTTACGGGGCAAGAATTCATTAATATGCTGGCAGCAGTAGCTTGAGAATGATGCACTGAAGTCAGTGAGAAAGAACTGTAGTGACATGTGAGGTCAGTAAGTAAAACCAAGTGTGTCTTTTAGTATGACTTTCTGTTAGAAATTTAAGCTTCAGTAATGCTAATTAAATCCCACTTACTCTGGTGGGGATTTGAATTTTCCACCACTCTAAATCAGAAGGTTTGTTTTTGAGATCCAAATTTCTCCAGTGAGAGAAAGGTCGCTAAAATGATCCAAGGGATGGAACACCTTTGAGGACAGCTGAGAGAGCTGGGGCTGTTCAGCCTGGAGAAGAGGAAGCTGCAAAGTGCCCTGATAGGGGCTTTCGATATCTAAAGTGGGGCTACAGAAAGAAAGGGGCAGAGTCTTTAGCAGGGCCTGTGGTGACAGGGCAAGAGGAAATGACTTCATGTTCAAGGAGAGTAGATTTAGGTTAGATATAAGGAAAAAGTCTTTACCAGTGAGAGTGGTGAAATAGGCTGCCCAGTGGTGTGGTTGATGCCCCATCCCTGGACACTTTCGGGGTGAGACTGGGCAACCTGATCTAGCTGTGGTGTCCCTCTTCCCCGCAGGAGATTCGGACTAGATGGCCCTCAGAGATCCCTTCCAACTCTAAGGGTTCTATGATTGGAAGAGCTTACAGGCCTTATAAATGGTTCCAGTGGTACAATTTAGCTTCTGCGGCAATGTATGTTCAGTCATTAATTTTTATTGACTACATCGAATGTTTGCATACATCTGCAGATTTCTGTAAAGGAACATAAATCTTGGATATTCTTTGTCTAAAGGAGCTCTTTCAAAAGGCGTAGTTGGTAACAAACTGCTCTTAGAAGAGAACACTTATTCACTGGGCTTAGTCAGTGGATTCTTAAACTGATCATTGAAAAGTACTATTGCTACTTCACTGAAGCATTTGAACAGATGTGATCAAGTCCTGATCCTTGATTTTTTGACATCTCTCAAATGTCTGCCAGATTTGTCCTAAGCTTGACTCTCCCAGTTCTTAGACTAAATTTCCTGTTTCTGTAGAAATAATGCTCTTGCTTGTTTGCTCTGTCACTCTAGCAATACATTTCATTGCTTCTATTGGAGAAACTAAAATTTCTAAAAGCTTTGTGGTGTACCTGCCCTTGCCCATTTCTTAAAACTGGACTTTTTCCTGCTCCATTTCATCATCCTTTATGATCTGCTATTCAGTACTTCATAGAAATGTGTTTTTTCTTTTGTTTTTCTTCATTACATTTGAGTGCTCACTCTGTGTTTGCTTTTCAAAATAATTCTTGCTGTGCTTGCTAGCTAAGAGCTGTTTTGAAGTGGAGTATTTTGAAAGATTTGCAGTGCAAGCCTCAAAGTTATGAGAAGCCCACAGACAGAGCAAGAGTAGATGGATGCACCTGCATTCATCACTGTGATTTTTCATCATCTCCTGTGTCTGTAACCCATGTTTCTCACCATCCTTGATTAGATGTTAGATTCCAGATAGCGTATCACACATTTGCATAAACTTAATCTACAAGTATCCCGTGTTTCACATTTTTAATGAACAATTTTTAATAGCATATCAAATATGGATGCTTGTAGGACTTGTTGCAAATAGTGTTGGTGAAATTACAAAGTCTTGTAGCTGCTGAAAGCAGCATGTACAGTGAGCATCAGGTTAGGCATTTAAGATAGAGCTGGAGTTGTGCAAGTTACTAGACTTAATCTGTAAACTATTTTGAGACCTAAATAAAGCTGTAATGTCTTAAATTTTGGTTACAGCTCTACTTGTGTATGGCAAACTTAGCAGGCAAAGAGAAGAAGGCTGTAATAACTGTGTAGAGGAATAAGAAAATATGTTTTAAAATGTTTAATGTGAGTTTGTGGAGCAAGCAAAGAGAAATAAGTTAAATCTCTCTAAAAATTGTGAAGTGACTTTCAATTGTGTGCTGTTTTTTGGGGTTTTTTTTGCTTGCTTTTCCTTGTAATATGGAGAGTAACTAAGATTTCCCAAGCTAGTGGATGCACATTATATATGAAACGTTGACGTGTTTTGGCTATTCTTACTGATGATAAAGATCATCTGACTCTCAGGGAAGGACTAAAGGTTTTAAACACTTTCTTTTTAATCTGCAGGAAGAATGGGGAAACTGCCAGTAGTTTAAAGTGAAATAAATTGAACAACTGACTGTCATATCGGATGACACAAGGTTAATGCAGTACAGAACTTTTCCACAGGTTGGAGCACTTCTCCTTTAAGCAGCAAGTGGAAAAAAAAGCATGAAGTGAGCAGAAATCTTATCTCAGAAGTGCCTATACCAAGACTTCTTTAAAAGAAGTTCTTCTGCAAGACTTCTAAAATAAACACTAACAGTGAGCTTTTAAGAAAAATGGTAGTGATATACTTTTCAAACTCGTCGAATAGTTCAATTTTGACTTTTAAATATAGATGAAATAAATATATTTTTTAGAAATATGGTCACTGCCAGTGTTGCTACAGCTGGGTGGTTTCATTTGTGTGGCTTTTCCTGCAAATTTTCACAGAGGAGTTCATCTGTTAATGCATTTCTTCTGCAAATAATTGCTGCATGTGTGTTCTAGAGAGGAAATGGAACTTTGTGGAATATCTCTTTAAAGAAGATTAGTTGTCAGAATAATTTTTGCTGGTAATAGGAAGGTAAGGTATGTTGTAGAGACAGTGATTTTGAACAGAATTTTAGTATTAAAGTGGCCAAGCTTGCTGCAGCTGCTTCAAAAAAATATAGATTTAGTCAGAGTCAATGCCACAGTAAACATTTTAAAAATTGAGAGTGCTGTATAAAAACATCCCTGGGTCTTACAGGCAACCAGTGCTGGCAGTCATGGGAGTCATTGAGCTCTGCCTTTCTGCTTGGTGTCCACTTCTTCTGTCTGCTCACTAGCATAAGGGAAGAGGCCAAACAAACAAAAAGGCCTCGTGCACATTCTGCAGTGAAAATGAGTTTTGAAAGGTGACAAAGGATTATTAGTATCAGGAGAGTCTCCAGATATAAGTGAAAAATGTGCTTTGTAGGTTTTGAAGGGACACTGAATTAGCTACTCATTGTCTGAGTTATGGATCAGTAGAAAATACAGTGAAATACCAGGAAATAGATGAATGCAGATATGTAGCTTTGGTTTACATATAGCTTGTGAAATATCTTTTTTATTTTAATTATCTGTAAACAAGTTCTATTTTGTTTAAATACTCTCAGGGCTGATGTTTAAATAATCTATTTGTTCAAGAAAAATATCAGAAGGCAAAGTTATTTTAATCATCTGTCATGAGCTGAGCAAAGTGACATGATTTGTTAATGACTGCAGCCTTTGTTTATATAGGTACATACTGATGTAAGGGAATACATTTTGATGCAGTGCTTAAAGCTTCTTGTGTAATAGGAAAAACTCCACTGCTCTTTTTCTTTTTTCCAATTTATTCTGCCAAAATAAATTGAAGATTGTTCTGCTACCAGCTTTGTTACCCTCCTTAAAGCTAGGGCTTCTTACTCCAACCTTTCAATGGATAGATGATTTAAAAAAAAAAAAAAAAAAAAAAATTCTCATCTGAGCTTTTGGCCTGAAGCTGTACTGGGAGGAAGAAAGAGGTGTTTTGGATTATCTGATGTGCATTTGCCTATTTGGGAATAAGGCTTAATTTTCAGTCAGGGCAGGTGCTTGTGGAAAACTATTAGATGTTGCAGTTCCACTACATTATAAGATAATTCATGGTAACGCCTGAAATCAAGGCAGAGACATGCTCAGAGTAGTAATTAGGAAGGCTATCAATAATGAAAGTTTTTCTGAGCTGCAGTGCTTGAAGTCACCATTGTGACTGGATCTGTGATTTTTGAGCAACAACTTATAGCTCAAAGGCAAGGTTAATTCTTGTGAAGTACAGGCCACGGTCTGCTGCCTGCCTGCCTGTTTAAAAACCTGTATTGTTTCAGGAGCTGATGTTGAAATTCCTCAATTCAGTTGATGCAAAGAATACATTACGCAAAGCCTGAGCCATAAACCTGCAGTCTGCTCAGAGGGATAAAATGTAGCTGAGGAGTGCTGGAGAATGAAAACTCCTGTCCTAGTCAGTGCCTGTCAGCATTGGCAGCCAGGTGCAGCGGTTTATGAAGGTCACTGTGAACATTTCTTTCAGAGGGAATCTTTTCCTGTTCCTCAGGCATGAATTCTATTGCAAGTAGTAGCAGGGTATTGGATATTTGCAAATACATGTATTTTCTTAAATTTCTCATAACCTACTTTACCTTTTTGACACCGTCTAGAAGGCATGGAGTAACGTTCCCAGGAATAGAAAAGACTTTTACGTGTCTTAAATAACTTTCACCATATAAATACGGTGTTTTGTAAGCAGATGGTAAAGTGCTTTTATGTAGCAAGTGATTTCTTCAAGCTCAATACATTTTTTCTTATATTTTCTTGTGAATATTGAAATCTATTGAAATCTAAGGTGTGACTATTGAAATGTAAGTCATTGGCACTGAGAGCTTCATAGGCCACTGATACCTGTTCCTACAGCCACTTAAATGACATGTAGAAACACAGCCAGCCACAGTGGGACTGAGTTTAATGAGATGCAGTTTGGCTTCTGTTATCCTTCTTCTTAAACTTCTACGTTAACCACTGTTTGTGTGTAGTGTAGTTACTGCCTTAACAAGCAGCAGGCTCAGCATGAGCCAGTTGAGTTGCTTGGCAGAAGAGAGATTTGTCAATATCTTGGGCTGGATCAACAGAACTACGTGTGACAGAAAGGATCACCTTTTACTTTACGCTCATTAGACTGCCTCTAAAGTAATGTGCGCAGTTTTGAGGTTGCCATTACCAGACAGGTGCTGATCAACTGGGACAAGTTTAACGCAATTCTACATTTTCTGCCTGTCTACTGACAAAATTGAGCCTGTTGCTTGACAGACTTTCAGGTCTTTTCCAGAAGAGCTCTTCCCAAGGAGTTGGCCACCAGCCTGTACCGATGCAGGGACTTACTTTATCACAGGACTTTTCTGTTGTCTCTGGTAAATTTTATAGATACCTTAGAGTTGGAATGGACCTCTGAAGGCCATTTAGTTCAA
The DNA here is from genome assembly GCA_035772895.1 of Perdix hodgsoniae. Lineage (NCBI taxonomy): Eukaryota > Metazoa > Chordata > Aves > Galliformes > Phasianidae > Perdix > Perdix hodgsoniae. The sequence goes on from JAPSGF010000076.1 coordinate 1,699,606, forward strand.
CTCCCCTGGAATGAATAGCAGCACCACAGATGGATCAGGTTGCTCAGCTTTGTCTTGGAAGTCTCAAAGGATGGGACATCAACCACAACACTACTTTACCTGTTCCAGTGCCTCACCACCCTCACTGGAAGTTCATGAGGGTCTTCTCAGTCAATTCCTCCATCCTGTTTAGATCTTCCTGAAGGACAACCCTCCTCTTTCGTGTATTGATTGTGCTCCCCAGTTTGTTGCTAATGATCCTAATAAAGGTGTGTTTTGTGTGCTCAAGGTAATCAATGAAAACATTGAACAGCATAGATTTTGGGGTAGAGGCTTGAGGAACTCTGCTTGTAACCTCCAAGTTGAATGGGACCCTTGGCAGCCTGGTCTAGTGGGCGGCAACCCTGCTCATGACACAAGGTTGTGGAACTAGACTATCTTTAGGAACTCTTCCAATCTAAGCCATTCTATGAAATACCAAGTACAGCCAGCACGTGGCTTTATGGTGCGTGCACAAAAGTGCTTGCAAGAAGACATGCTCTGCAGTTTTTTCAGGATCTGAAGTAAGGCTGACCATCGTTTTTCCCCAGCCATCCTTATTGCTCTGTCAAAATATGGGTGCAAGACTTGCTGCTTTCGAGTCAATAGGATCCTCTCCTAATTGTAGTGACCTTTCAGCAATGATGGAGAGCAGGTTCACAGTGTTGGTTCTCTCAGCACCCTCAGCTACGTTGCATCAGACTTTATCAGCTTGTGTGACAGGAGATTGCTTGGTAGATTGGTAGATCCTGTACTCAGTCTTTTTTGACTGCGTGGTCATTCTCTTCCTTGACTAATCTCTGACTTACAGGAAACTCAGTACAGATGAGCAGAAAACATAGAGGGTAGAATTGTAAAATGCAAAATCTGTAAAATGCATTTGTATTAAATGACTGTCTCTAATTTGTAGCAGTACTCTTTGAAGTTAAAATAGTTCAGAACTAATTAATTTCTTATATTTTTGGAAATTTATAAAGGAAATGTTCCTTTTTTGTATTGTTGTTTACTGTGTCCTGTCACTTACCAAATGTTATTAAACGAAGCAGTTTTAGTATTACTTGGAAACGGTTTTGCATGTTTGGGCTAAAGCAGTTCTTCTGTATTTATGATATTCAAACTGCAGAGCGTGGAAACTGCAAAATACTTTTAGGTAATTGTCAATTTTTCAGTTAGCTTGTAAAATGTTTTAAAAGATGTTTTGTTTGAACTCTTTGTTTAATTCTAAAAAGTGAACTGAATGAAAGTATCATATACTGCGTTAAGCTTGAATTTAAGGAACCTTTCAGAAAAGCAGATACAAACCCAGAGAGAATGCTGAAGTTAAATGCTTTTATCATTTTCCCTCCAGGTCCCAGCAGGACCACAACTTAGCTCTTGCAGGTGTTTTGATGCTGAGTTTGGAATAACTTATTGTATCTCTGACAGTCTGTTGGCTGTCCTACTTCTGATCAGAACAGAGTTAATGCTTGAGATTTGGAAGAAGATTCTAGCTTGCTGTTGCATTTAATCTGGCCTAAAATCAAACTGTCAGGGCATTCCTGTAAGGGTTTTTGCCAGGCTCGTGATCCTTACCTGTGCATATCAGTTGACCTGAGGGGTTCCATCTGCGCCTTGTGGCCTTGGCCATCAGAGGGCACCGCAGGAGTACTGAATGCAGAGCTTTTGTGCCCCTCCGTACAGCAACTGTGTGCTAGAGGAGAAGGTGAAGGCATGAGACTTAAGTTCTTAATTCTAAAGAAAAATATGTAATGCAGAATGGATGTAAATGAGGTTGATTTTATTCCATTCATATACACCAAGTGCTGGTAAGCATTTCACTAAATGTCATTAATTTTCAGTTCTGTGATTAATTTTTCTGCATCTGTCAGTATGAACAAAAGTTTTAAAAAATGGCTAACATAAAAATTCTAGAGATGTCTTAATAGTAGCCTCGTGAATCTGCTTGCTTGTCATTCCCACTTATTGAGTTTTGATGTATTTATAATATTTAACCCATTCTGGTTTTTAATATGCTGTGTTCAAATGTATGCTTGAAGATTTCAATTTTTATTTGTCCTGTTGATGTTATGACTATATCTTTGTGTCATGAGACTTCTTGCCATAAGGTGTAATATCAACTAAAGCCAGTGTCTAATTATAAATGACCAATTGTGTTTTTCTCTTTAGTTGTTGTCTAGCCTGCTAAGCATTGCTTTTTATGGCCCATTCCTATTGTTTGTTCTCCTTAGTGTCTTAGTTAACTTTGTTAAGAAATGAACAGTTTGGTAATTTTAAAAGATCTAGACTACTGTCTTTTGTATTGTTTAAAACTGTCACTTGGGCATTTTCCTTCAGTATCCTTCTGGGCTCCCTCAAGTTTCCTGAGATACTCTGTGCTGCAGTGTTATTACTGCTGATGCGTTGTCACTCACGGGTGTCTGGCTGTAAGGAATGTCCTGCATTTAGAGCTCTGTTCATGACCTTGATGTTGTTCTGGTCATCTCACCTAAGCTTAACAAAACTTGTAATATAGACAGTTCTTAAGTAGCTGAAGGTGTGTGTGATGTTCCTTCAAATAGAGCACATTGGATTTCTACGGATAGCATTTCACCAGTTGGGTGTATTGTAGTTGAGATTATATGAAGAACTCGGACTATTGCCGATGCAGCAGTGTTATGATGCTTCTTTCCTCAGTTTCAGATGGCTTTTTTTATCCCTGTCATGAACTGATATGAAATTGTGTGTCATGTTTCCTTTAGAAAAGTCAGACATATTATAGATTTTAGCTAATACCACAAGATTGTGTCTAAAACTTTTCAAGCAGAGGATGTGACGTTAATATCCCCAGTTTCTCAGCTGTTTGGTTTTTTCACTGAGCTGATTTCCAGACCCCTATCTTCAACACAACATGGTTAGGAAAGACCTTTACCCATAGAGTTAGCCAAAAGTGTTCAGTTTTAAATAAGTCATACTGGGTCATGCTGGAAACTGAGCAGGTTTTTTAAAGCTTGAAATAACCTTTTTTAAGAGTTTAGAATTAAAGCTGATCTGTTTCAGTATTTGATGTGTTTGTGCATACTTGTGTACAACCATGTTTCCACATTCAGTATGATTGCACACTGAAATGGTCACTGTTCCTCATTCTGATAGCTATATAAGAATTTTTCCATGAATTCGGGTTTTTTTTTAGCTTTTCTGTTGATCTCTCCTTGGGTGATCTCTTCATGTAGCTTCCTGAGCAGTAGGCATAGAATTGCAGAGTGGCTTGGATTGGAAGGTACAAGCTGACTAGCTTCAGTGATCTTTCTCATGCTCTGTTTTGGTAGTCATTGCTGCAAAGTTCTACATCTGTTTTTCCAAATACTTTATTAATTTCTGACAATGTGTTTGTGAAACCAGATCTTTGTTCACTAGGCTGATAACAATATTTGAAATCAGCTTACCAAGGCAACTTACAAATAATGTGTTAATGATAAGATCTTATTTCCCACAGACTTATGTCCTGTTTGGATTCTGCATGTTTCCCACCTGGCAACAAATCAATTTCTGTAGTAAGCTTGAACACAAAAAATATCCCAACCCAAATCCTGAGTACAACTCTAAGCACAGATGCCTACAATAACAACAACAAAAAAACCCCAATAATGAAAAATTACAGTGCTTACTTTCTGTAGTGCCGAAGCTTTAAGAGCTTACTGCAGAGGTAACAGAACTAGCTACAGACAGAGCTGAAGATAATAGAGCCACATCTGTGTAATGTCATGCTGTGGCTGATAGAAGAAAGTAGTAACAGTTGTAGTTCCATGCTGGCATAATAATTTTATCCTTAGGGTTTGTGGTAGCATCTCTGAAGGCTGTACTTGTCTAGCCCGTATGGAGGCAGCTATGTTTTGAATGTGAGTCTGTGTATAATGGTTTTATTGCTTATGAGGTTGAATGTAGTGCAAATGTAGTGCTGATTTGCTTTCCATTTATCTAATTCAAATGAGAATATAAATTCAGTTTGTTTTGTGCATTAGGAGTGAGTTGAAACCCTCTTACTTCTAGTGTTCTACTTGGTAAGCCCATTAAGTGGTAGAGGCTTAAATAACAAAATACATCTGTTTGGAACGTGTTTGTCTGCTGGTATTTGTGTATTTTTGTCTGCTTCTTCACTTGTCTGCCCTTGTGGCAAGACAAAGCAATAAAATACCCTTGAAAAATATTTGACATTTTCTGATGTAATCTATCTGTAAGCAACACATCTTGTATAGCTCAGTTTAGCTGTTTTCCTCTGGTAATGAAGTTTCCTCATGCAATTTGTTGCAGTCTTTCTCAAAGTAGTGTAAGTAGTGAGTACTTCCTCAAGAGCAGACCTGGCTTTATAAATAAATTAAAAAATTTATAAAATAATAAGCTCTTAGCAATAAAACCTGACTTTTGTTAACAACTTGCATTTATAAACCATATTTGTGATTCTTGAGTCAGAGAGTACTTCTGTACTATCTATACTCATTCTGAGCTGAATGGAAGATATAACCAACCTTGTTATAATCCAGTTATGCAGCATTAGATTAGAAGACCTACATGGGTTTCTGGAAATATTTCAAGCACCTAGCAATGGACATGAAAAATCCATCTCTACTTACTAACTGAAAGCTTTTGTTCATGAAGGGCATTACCAGATATATATTTTTGTTATTCAGAAGATAAAATTTCTTTAGCTGCAAGGTAAGTTGAAATGTTGTGAGTATACAAAATGATTCTAAACCAACGATAGTACTGCGCTGTGTGTGTTGAAGCAAAGGTATTCTAAACTTTCCAAGCTAGACCTAATTAAATGTTTCTGCTTGCAAAAGAGTTTTTTTTTTTTAATACAGTTTATTGAAATGCTTGTAATCTCTACCTGAAAAGGTACTATACTATTGTATGTTTCAAATTTGTATGTTAAGGCATTTTTGTTTTACTATTTAAAACATGAATCAAAAGAAAATGCTAACTTGGGAAAATGAAACAGCTCTCAGTTATTGGATTTACTAATAATTCAAAATTGTTTATATCTGCTGCTGCTGCTGTCAGACTGTTGTTGTGGATGGGGCAGTTTCATTTAGTGTTAGAATGGTGAAGTTCTGAATGTGCCATTGCTCTGAAGCAAGATTTATCTCATAAGAGAAGATCAAAAACATTCTCAAACAACTTATTTTCCTGGTTTTTGAAAGAAATGCTTGTTTCTTTTGAGCATGTAAAGACTGTTGTGTAAAGCTAGCAATGTAGAGGGTGAATGCATCTTTATCTTTTCATTAAAAGAGTTATGGGATAAGGTGAGATGGTTTGAAACTAAGCAAATGGAGATTATGCCTGGATGTAAGGAAGAACATTTTCTTATTTTTCTTTTTTTTTTACAGTAAGGGTAGTGAAGTACTGGAACAGGTTGCCTGGAGAGGTGATGAATGCGGTAGTCATTTCATGCGGTAGTCATGTCATGGTTTAATACTTTTGTAATTCTGCTATTAGTATTCCACAT
>JAPSGF010000076.1:1705115-1810812 GCA_035772895.1 Perdix hodgsoniae
CTGCCCCCCTGTCACGGGCACAGGTAGATCTTGCTTAACCCGCGACACCTGTCCCTGGAGATAACAAAGTTCAGGCTGGATGGGGCTCAGAGCAGCCTGATCTAACTGTAGGTGTCCCTGTTCATTGCAGGGGAATTGGACTAGATGACCTTTAAACGTCCCTTCCAACTCAGAAGATTATATGATAATTATAATTATAGCCCCCAGTCCTTTGCCAATAGTAATCGCATTCCGTGTTCCTGTGCCCCAGGCGTAGTGAACTGCTGTAATTCAGGTGGAAACAAACTTCCACTGAATTTCTGTCAAACTCAAACATTTGGCCAATACCTGTGATCTTTTTTCATACTGCAACATGCAGTGGACCAATATAAATAATAGAAAAAAGAGTTACTTGCAGATTTTGGTTTACAATTTGTTGACCTTACTTTTAAAAATTGATACTAGTGCTATTCAAAAATGAATGCTTTTGAGAGCAAGTTCATCATAAGAACTTTTTTTATGCCCTCATACTGTAACATAACTTTACATAGTGCAGTGATCATACCTGTTCTGACACTTCCTTAGCCTGGGTGTTCTCTTGCTTATTCATCTGACTCTCCTGTACCTTTCCTGAGAATTCTTGGTATTTGGGCGTTATAGTCTTCTGCTGTAATTAATTGCATTTATTCTTTCAGGATATAGTTATTTCATTAGTTTATCTCACATTAAGTAAGGTAGGAAGAGCTACTTTCAGGCTTTCTTCCAGAAAACCCTTAGTCACAAAAAAATACACGCTGGTGTGAGCTAGGATCTTTCAGTTTATGATGCTCCCTGATATTCTACTGGCATCCTGTCCTTGAAAAGCAGCATCACACCTCAGGTACTAGTTAATGGTTCTATTTTTGTCTAGTAATCTTGCATTGCTATTGCTATCTGAGCAGGAAGCAGTTTTTTTGAAGTTGTTAAACTAAGGTAAAAATACCAAACCAACTGTAAACTCTGAAAGTTTTCTTGTAATTGACATATAATGCATTTTCCTTATAGAGTCCGCTGTGCTGTGCAGTCGCTGCTCTTTTTTGGGTAGTGTTTCTCTGAGTGATAATTGTGTCTCTCACCTAATGTTTTCCTTGTTAAACGTGTCAGGAGTCAGTGTCTTTCAGATTCTTTTCACTATTAAACGTGGGGAGATTGGCTACAATATTAATTCTAGCACTCATCTATGAGTGTAAATAGCAAGATCCCCCTAGCTTCATTTTCTCTGGGAAAAATGTGCAAAAGTTGTCATGGTATTTACTTAACTTTTGATTTTGCTTGACTTGCATTGGTTGAAAATTGTGTCTTTGCCATAGTGACTGTGCTAGTTATTGCCCGGGGGAAAGTGGAGACTGAAAGATCCAGTGTCTTGGTGATATTAGCTGTATTATTATATTCTTTTCATTTGTCTTTAGGAAAAGAAAATGAATTTATACCCTAGTTAGGAATGGACTTGCTAGCCTGTGTGTAAGGTTCTGTTATGGGAGATCATTCTGTGTACGCCTCTCTAACTGCTTCTCTTTCCTGAACAGTCACTGGAGAGGGAACTTCCTTAGCCTCAAAACCACTCCTCAGGCTGCAGTTCAGCTTACTGGGTGCAGTTCTGCTTTGACATGGAAGCACCAAGCCATGGGCCTCACAGGCAGGTTAAATGGGGGTCCTACTGCCACAGTTAAGTTCTGAGGCAACAATATTATGTTCTAAAATATCCATTAATTAGTTTTTTTCATGTCTTGTTTTTCTGCTTCATGCACTTGAGTCCTGGGGGAAGTGTTTCTTGCATCAGTTTTTATTCATAAGTAAGGTATTGGTAGGATTTGTGAACTTAGATAATCCACACACAAAAGAAATTAAAAACATGCATGTTTTTGGTATCGCTAGTGATTTTCCTTTAGTGTGAACATCTTTTTTGGATTTGAAGAGAAAATGTTTAAGCATTAGCTCCTACTCGTATTTGGGAAATGTCACTGCAAGCAATGAGAGTTAAGATTAAGTAAAAACTTGAAATTGCTGATAAGTAGGCTCAGATTAATGCTGTTTTTTTAGGATGATGAAATGTGAGTGCCTGTCATGTTTTTAGCTCTATTCTCTACAGATAAGAATGTAATCACTGATACTTGAACATATGGGAATCTAGGGCTTAGAACTCTTTGAAGTGTTGAAAATTTGATTTTACTTATTTTAAAAAAAGACAATGTTGTAAAATATGAATAACTGAGTAAATGTATTCCAAATACTGTTTTATTTTTAGAATATGGATGTTTTCTAACTCTTAGCAACTGCAAGTTACTTCCATGCAGGAACCACATGTTGAGAAGATGAAACACTGTAATTCATAGCTTTAGAGATCTGAAAGTAAGAAGTTGTCATTAGATGGGATGTTGTGATAGAATCTTTTCATAAGGACTACTTAAATGTATCTGAAGTTGTATAGTAACTTTCTCAAGGAACAAGAAGGTCAGTTAATGAAGATTTGACTAGCTCATTAAATAGAGAAAATGCTTCAGAATTGGAGTCTTTTTCCTTAGATGGTGGTGACTTTACCATAGCTTAAAGACTGAACGGGAACACAGCCTTGGGTGGTGTAGACTGGTGACTCATCCTGGTCCCTAACAAGTATTGTTGAGATTTTTGTTCATTTTTTTCTCCAAAAAAAAAGAACAAAAATCTTTCTTCAAAAATCTCTAGAGAAAGATGCTGTCTTGTTTCTAAAAAAAAAAAAAAAAATAAAAAAAAATTAGTGCTTGTAGCTTCTGAGAAAGGATTTAATGATCTTGCTAGAATTGCTGAATACAGGTAACTTCAAAAATTGTGCTATGTTGCAGATTAAAATGCACTTTTAAGAATGCATGTGAAAGCAAAATTCTTTCTAAGGAGAAGAGCATTGGAATTAGCTGTGAGGAAATACTTGGTCTGTTGATTTCATATTATATTTTCTGTTTCATTTAAGCAGCTGGGATTCTCTTTGATACTTGAGTAACTGCAGACTGGCAGAACTTGTCTGGTCTTGTACAGTTGTGATGGTTTTCATTTTTATTTCTTAATTTCTAAGCAATATGCTGGACACAGCTTTCTGTTCTGAGGCTGTTTCCGAAATGGTAGTACACAGAACATGGTTTTTACTTATGGATTGTAGCTATAATAAATTCACATAGTGGTGTAGAGCGAATTGCCAAGAAATTCAGGTCAGCTCTTGTGTGGGATAAACAGCATCAGATTTTGACACTTCAGGAAAACTGTCTTTGAGTACAGTAATAAAACATTGGTACTGAGTAATTGGTTCCTACTAATAAAATCCTATTAAGAAAATGAAATCTCTGAAGATAATAAAGCTGTAACTTTTCTACAGTGGCTGACCTATTTATTTCCTGCCATGCCTTTGCAGTGGCATAGGGCTTTGGTAACAGCATTTGTAAAGATTAATAATAAATACTTCATAATTTTTTAACTCAGTATTTTTATGATGATCTTTGTAGAACAGTAGATAAAGCCATGTAGTAGTGATAATGGCTATGGAAAATGATATTTTAATTACATGAGTTAGATGAATACACATATGCTAGTTTCCTTTCTCAGTCTTCACTGCTGGAGAGGTTTTGCTGACATTGTTTAGGGCTGTTCTTAAAACTGTTGTAGTTCTGCTGAGCATAGCATTAGTGTTAGCTAATGACGTTTTTGGTTAGGAAAACCTATCATGATTTCTGATGGTGTCTTTATGAGGGTGCTTAATGAAGCAATAATGAGTCTTTTATGCTTTCTAGCTAATTGTTTCCTGCGTGGCATTGGTTATGCAGGGATATTTGTTTTCTTAATTATCTTCTCTTGGATAATGGGAAGAAGGCAAAAATTCAGAGTCATAATGTTAAGATCTTAAGGAAATCATGGCTTTCTGAGTGAAACCACCTTCCTCTCCATGCCTTTGCTATTAAAGCGGATTTGTTACATCAGCAGTGTTCAGATGGACTGAACAACAGATCCCAGTATGGGGACTACTGGAATTAATATTTAGTCTGTGAGAGTGGGAGAAAGACAGCAAATACTGCCAGAATAAGAGACAAAATCTTTATTCAGCCGAAATACAGTGAGCAATATTGAAGACAGAATGGAATACTTGTGTGCATCAATTTGGTAGTGAAATAAAGCAAGTGGCATGACTTAGCAGCCTGGCTGTGAAGGGCAGTGTTCCAGTACACTGTTGACTTCTTTTTAAAAAGAGTAGGTATCTCAAACTAGGTAGCAAAATGGAGGAGGACTAAATCAAAAGTTGGAGAAGGCTGTTGGTAAGGGCCAGATCACTGAAATCAATTTATTGAAGATTCTTTGCTATTATGAAAAGCAATGTTATTTAGCAGAGGATTTGGATTTTGCTGACAAGGTAGCTTTCAAAGTAGGTACTTCAATCTACATATAATTAAAGTCTGGAACAGACTATATTAATTCCATCTTTCTTGCAATATTGTAATCTGTTTTAGGGGGAGAAATATCTAATGAGAATCTTGGTAACTGTCAACTTTAGCTTTATACCAGAATGCAAAAAAATACATGAGATGAGTTAATTTACATACTTTCACCCTGAATGCAAGTGAAATGAATATTTCCACAAGTAATAATGATACAAAAACCTGCAACAGCTCACTTACCAATTAAAAAAGGTTTAATTATTGAAAAATTCTGCTTCAAAGACTAAATACTAATCTTCAGACCAAATGTTATTTATACCGCAATGTGAAAGCTAGACATTTCCAAACAGGAAAAAAGAAATCAATTACTTTCAGATGCAAATGCCTCAGGAAAACATAAATTATTATTCTGAATGCATTTGGTAAATGCTGAGCTGAAATTAGTGGAGTTCAGTTTCTTCAAAGTTCTGAAGTTTTATTAGGTAACCATGTAGGATGTGCAGGCAATGAAGTTCTTAACTCCTGTTGATTTGTTTCTTCTGCTGTGGAACGTTTGTCCTTTGGCAACTTGAATTAACTAGCTAAATATAAACATACATTAATTTTGTTTGTAGATAAGAATATGAATCTTATAGTACACAATAAAAAATATAATTTTACTTGTATATAGCTTTTTCCATTCTAGGATATAGTATTTCAGCAACACTTACAGTAACTGTTACTTACTGCCTTCTGCTCCCTTCTGCCTAAGCTCTGTGTGTGTGTGTGTCTGTGTGTGTGTGTGTGTGTGTATATATAAAAATGCTAAGACTGTAACCTGAATTTTTAATCATGAGTTTGCTGTTGGCTTTGCTTTCCTTAAAAGATAAAAGCCCACTTTACATTTTCTATGGAAGTGTGAGACAGAGGGGTTGGGAGTGCTATTTATTTAAAAGAATCAAAGTACAGTTTTGTATTGATACTTGTGTCAGTCAGGAGAGATTCATGAGAGAAATCTTTCTCCCGTCATTTGAAAATGTCACTGAGTTGTTAGGTTTGTACTGAAAGCCCAATAACTCCAATCTATATTATTTATTTCCTTTCTTTCATGTATTTGGTGCTATGTAAAAATAATGTTTTATGTCCTAAATCCATTTGGCTCATTGCAGAAATGTTTTCTAATGTCAAAAACAATTTTGTGTAAATAGTTACATTGATTTTGAAAAATGTTACCATCTTTCCTATGAGTTATGCTATTAAATTCACGTGGAATAAGGAATTAATATAGTATTATTTTCTTAGGTTTTTCTTGAGCGTATCTCAGTGTCAGTGCTGCTGAAATAACTTCTAATAGCTGAAAAAACATTGGCAAAATTGCTTATTAATTTTTTTTACAGCATTTGAGATTTGCAACATGTTGTGAAAGGTTAAGCACAACTTTTTTTCAGAGGAAAATTGATCAGTGCTCAAATGTCATCCGTCTAGGTACAGCAATATGCTGGCATGCAAACACTGCTCTCCTCACTCAGGTTCCCCAGCTGCATAGCATTTGCATGGTGACATTTTGTTACCCCGCTAGCAAGACAGTTGATGTTTCAAAATCAGTCCGTTGATATGAGGCAGCCTGCAAGTTTTGTTGGATGGTGCAGACTTCTCTGGGAGATGTGATTAAATTGAATTCTTGGGTTTTGGCATATCTTCGCTTCTTCGCTTCTTAGTGGCGAAGATATTGTATAGTTTTAAAAGGTAACGTGAGGTTGTCACTCACAGATCTCTTAATTAAAAGAAAGTGGAGCTTTCTCAGAAGTCTGAGACTTTCCGAGATATTTTTTTTAGAATTTATTTTCTTTTTAAAATTTAAACTAAAGCAATTGTTATGGTACCTGATACATTTAGGATACAAAAAGAGGCTGTTGCAGAGTTCATGTACTTTAAAACCACTTGTTAAGGAAATCACTACCTAAAAGTTAGGAGTTTGTTGAAAATGATGTTTGAAAGTTTATAAGTTCCTATTCGTTAATGATTTTAATAAAAGAAATGTTTATGAAGAAGCCTTTTCATGAAAGAAACAGCATGTACACTAGCACAGAATCATAAAATCATCAAGATTGGAAAAGACCTCCAAGATCATCCAGTCCAGCTATCCACCTACCACCAATATTTCCCACCAAACCGTGTCCTTCAGGACCACATCTAAACATTTCTTGGACATCTCCAGAGATGGTGGCTCCACCACCTTCCTGGGCAGCCTGTTCCAGTAGTTCTTAAATTAAGGCGGAAAAAAAAAAAGAGTTTGATGAATTCTGTACTGGCTGTAGATGTGTATGTGGACAGTGGGTTCTGGAAGCACTTACCAGGTGATAAGGAGATACTCTAGGTAATAATGTACATTGTAGATTCTCTAGTGCGTCCTCCAAACAGACCATGATATTTCTGATTAGATATAGGAAGAACCTGGAGTAATTCAGTAGGTTCTCTCAGTGAAAAATAATCTTTGTCTAATTCTTTTTTTCTGTGCTTCCTTGTAAACCTTCCATGTAATTTTGCAAAATAACATCCAACTTAATATGACTTTTAAAAAATGTATTCATGAAGTATTGACAGCGTTAAAGTCCTCTTGTGCAGTACAGCTAATTAGGACATCTTGTCCAGAAAGCAAACTCTTTGTGACAATAAAAATCTTTTTTTTTTTTTTTTTTTTTTTTTTGCACAGAAAATCTCTTAGAGAGCAAATAGTTCTCATACTGTAATCTCAAAGTCAAAAAATTTCACACCCCTAAAAAACGGAGACAAGGTAATTGAGTCACACTAATCTTTTTCTTAATTGCCACGTATATAAATGCCATCCTGGCAGCTTGTAGAGCTGCTGCTTAACTTCAGGTTTCATGTCAGGCACACTTTATTTATTTATAAATTTGTAGCAAGTTTTCAATAACACTCAGGAAAACTTCTTTCTCTACTGTAAAGAAGTTGAGATAAGAGTGATTACAGTGTCTAACACTGTTAATGTCTTCTAAGTTTCAGGTTAACAAATGGTCTTTGCCTGATACGATGTCTCATACAGAAGACTTCAAGTGGTTTCTCATTTCTTCCATGTTTTCCATGCATGATTGATGAACATCTTTTTATCTACTAGAATAAATAATTAAAACTGGATATCTTGAGTATCCTGAGGATTTCCCCCCCTCTTTTTTGTTGAAGATTTGTACTGATGGCAAGTGCAGCATTCTAGCTAAGGGTGTAATGGTCAGCATATCTAAACTACTTGGTCATGCCTGTATTCCCTATTCTCATATTCTTTATGATTTTGTAGTGCCTGTCTTTGAAGTAGCTCTTGAATGCCTCTGTAAAGGAAAAATGTATAGTAGTATTGGAAGAGCAGTGGACATGGAAAACCAACAAGGGGTTTTTGGTGATTGTGGAGTAAGCAGCCGTGCTGAGGAGATGCTCCATTTTAAATGGAAATGAACTGTGTTGTGAGGATCCCTCCTCTTCTTGAAAATAAATACTTGAATCAACCTAACAAAGTTTGTGTTGTGGAAAGATTGATGGTCTCATTTTCATGGGACTGTATTATATAGAAATATTTATCTTGCTATTCCAAGTGACACAAAGGAGGGATTCATTTTGCTGATAAAACGTGGTTGTAGGCGAAACAAAAGACAATAAGAAAGAAAGAAAAAGTGGAGGAATAACACTATCTGTGTGGATTCTCCTGTGATTTGAAGTGATTACGTTCTATTTTTTCCTTTGCAGTGATCCTGCACTGAGCAACATAGACTATTTCTGTATTCTTTCACAGTACTATCAAAGTTAAACTTGGCTAAACACAGAGGTAACAAGCCTCCCAGGTTAATTTTAAAACAGTATTTCTGTTCATTTAATGTTATATACAACTTAATTCATTACATACCGAGAGCTTTGGCAGTAATATCAGTATTTTTGTAGCTTTTGAATTTTACTGTTCTTTGAAAGTTGTATTGCTTTTTTTTTTTTTTACACCACTGTCCAGTTTGATTTTCATAAACATTGTCTTGTCATAAATGTGGTGCTTACAACAGGAAGAAGAATCATTTTTGTTTTTGAGTAAATGTAACATTTAGAATTCATTTTCTAAAAACAATAAAAATATGGACCTAGGAAGTGAGCCATACCAATAGATTCAGACATGAAGAAAACTTATTCTCCTGGTGCTATGTGGGTTGCTGGGTAGAGAAAAATACTGCACCCTTGTCTCATGTGAAAGTCTGTACATGAGCATGTGCACACAAATGCTATTCTGGCAAGTATCTATATGAGTCAAATATTAATAGCAAGAGAAGCAGATGGCATTTCAGGTAATTCAGACTGCTGTGTTTTTAGCCAAGCAAAGTAGCTTGACAGTGTTTAGAGGGCTTCCAGGTTCCAGTCAGAAATAATTTTTGGCTGGGTGTGTTTCAAATAAATTGGATTGTTGCTTTATATAGGTTATGAATGTAGAATAAGTAGTTGGTTACTTAGCACTTCATGAGCCTGTAGCACTCTGTGATAAGAAAATGAGTTTTGATTTAAAAGAAGCGTATTGAATTTGTAATATGCTGCATGTATCTCAGCCTAGCTTGATAATATAAAGGTGATGTGGCTGATGCTTTAATATATACCTTTGCATTACTGATGTGTGGAAAGCAGAACATCAGCCAGCAATGTGCTCTTGCAGCCCAGAAAGCCACGCATATCCTGAGCTGTGTCAAAAGAATTGTGACCAGCAGGCTGATGAGAGAGATGATCCTGCCCCTCTGCTCTGTGCTGGTGAACCTTCACCTGGAGTACTGCTTCCAGATGTGGAGTCCTCAGTACAGGAGAGATGCATGTCTGGAGAAGGGCCACAAAAATGATCTAAAGGGTGGAGTGCCTCTCCTGCGAGATCAGGCTGAGAGCTGGAGCTATTCAGTGTGGAGAAGAGAAGGCTGCGAGATGACCTGATGGTGGCCTTTAAGTATCCAGAGGGGAGCTAGTGTAAAGAAGGGGACAGACTCTTTAGCAGGGCCTGTGGTGATAGAACAACGGGAAATGGTTTCATGCTCAAGAAGAGTAGATGTAGGTTGTGTATAAAGAAAAGTCTTTTCCAGTGAGGGTGATGAGGCACTGGAACAAGTTGCCCAGTGGTTTGGTTGATGACCTATCCATGGAGACTTTCAAGGCCTGTGCCTTGCAGTGGAGTTGGACTAGATGACCTTTAAAGGTTCCTTCCAACACTAAGGATTCTATGATTTTGTGAATTGCCAAGTTTCTGGCCTGTTTTAAATATCGATGGCTGGCTGGCACTTCAGGGTTCCCTTTGGATCATGTTTGGTTATTGTATACCAAGAAGAGCTGCATTTTGGATTTCCACTGCAGAGCTTTGCTTTTCTGATGTCTTGGAGCGAGCCAAGAGAATCTGCATTGCTGATCCTAAAAGTTTTGGTTTTAAAGATCTAAAAAAATGTATGCATAAAATTAAACATATTTAAGTTACCTGTAAAAATATTTAAGAACTTGGTGATGTATGTAATGTAAGATTTGTTGCCATTTTAGTTTACGTTTGTCTGAAGGTAGTTTTTAAAATACAGCCTAACTTGACAGCACTAGGATAATGAAATGGATACTACATTAAATATTTTATATTAGCTTAATGTCAGCAATGTCAGAGCTGTTACGCTTGTAAATTTTATAGGAAAGGCAGATACATATATAGTATTAAGCAAGTGTATGTTGTTTAATACATAATTAACTAATATTTCTCAATAGCGTGACATGTTTTAATGCTTTAATTAGTCATTTGCTACAAGAAGAACAGTTCATATTTGGTTTAAAATAGTCCAATTACAAAATACAGGTTATTTTCATGAACAGTAGCAGCAGTGTATGCAGAGACATGTCTACATAAAGGTTATATAGATATAAATGTTATGTAAATTTTTATATGCAGGTGTAAATTGTGTATATTAAGGCTTAATGGACTGTACATTATGTATTACATATATTGCATATGCTGTATTACATTATATATTACAGAGCCAGAAGGTTGTGTAGGTTGAATATAACTTCAGTCCAAATTGATTTAGAAAAAAGTATGCAACTTTCAATGATATTTTACTGTTTATTTCAATTACTGTTGTCATTGTTATTTATCACTATTTAACTTTCTTAATTTATAAATATTTCTGCTAACTTCAGAGGCTGGACTTAATTATTTTTAATAGGAGAAAATATGCCTTAGCTAATGCTGTTTAGTGTTAGCAACACAGGAAGACTTTATTGCATCATTCTGGCTTTATGCTACGTGTATTTCTTGAAGCTTATATTTCATTCATTGCACTTGTCTTGTCTTCTAGCTGACAGCACGATCGCTGCCTTCCATACAGTCTGATGAGAGACTACAACCTCTGCTTAATCATCTCAGGTAGCGTATATAGAATGCACTTGGGGGGTAGAATTTTTTTTTTTCAGGTACCTTAGCTGTGTGATTGGCTTTGACTGGGGAAAAAAAAGACAAGCTGGAAGAATATAGAGATATCATAGTTTTTTGGAAAGTATTTGAGATTGAAGAGTTCTGATTTTCTTCAAATTAGGCATAGGGTTTTCATCCATATGTAATTATTTTTTTTCCTCCCCACTTTATATTGTTTGGAGAATTCTTTTAATAGTATACGATAAGACTAAACCATGCAACAAGAGGGAGGTGCACTGGTTTAGAGTTAATGAAATATTTAGCTTGGAATGAACCTCTGGAAATGAACTTATCTAGCCCCTGCTCAAAACAGATCCAGTTAGATTGGATGGTCCAGGTACATATCAATTTGAATTGTTGAATTTTTGTTCTCTTTAAGAGTATAAATTTACTTAAATATTGAATGTCCATTAAAAAAGCCCTGTTTTTAACATTATACAGCATTAAATTTACTGAAGTGGTGCTAAATGAATTAGAAATGGAAACAGTGAGGCTCCATTGTGACAACACTGTACCTGATTTAGGATGCAGATCTAGTCAGCATGCAGTTCATTTCTTATGGTGCTCTGCTGCTTGAGATATCTGTACCTAAAAAAACCCAAACCAAAACAAGAAAAAAACACAGCATTTTTTAAAATTGTTTTTACTAATAATACGTAAAGATGTTCTTATATGCTCTACTGTAAATGAAAATAAGAAAAATTGTGTATTGACATATGTTTAGACTTTGTTTCAGAGCAGTAAATTGAAAAAGTGCAGCTTAACTGTTACTTTACCATTCAGGTACTGCTTCTGATTGCTAATAAATGTGGGTCTTTCATGTTTTTATTACCATACATCTTAGTGGAACTTTCCAAATATGCTCTGTGGCATACCTTTTTCCATTCGACTCTGAAGAGCAATTAGGTCAGCTTGTTCTGAATTATGCTCTCCAACAGGGATTACTGAGAAATCTGAAATGTCACGTATGTGGAACAGTTTTCAGTATCATGCAATCACAGAACATTGCACATTTTTTAAAATAATTTTGTAAAGGAAAGCCTGCATAAAAAACATTTTACACTACCTACTTAAGCTAACAGTTATGTTATCTGATGTTCATGCAAAATGTCATTTTTTGCATCCTGATGTTAATTTGGGTTTTTTTGTTAAGCAACCAGTGAGTTGCTTTTATTTTACAGTTGTGATAATGAAGGAGCTGTTCCCAGGACATTTTGTCCCCAGTTGAAAAAATTATGCAAAAGTCATTGTGTTTTGGCAAATTCATTTAAAGTAGGTGGAATACATAAAACCTTACAACTTGAAAAACAAGCTCTGGCAGTGAACAGACAAATGACCAAATAGGTCTTTTCTGTTACTTATTTCCATGAATCTATGATTCATTTTTGCTTCATCTTACTCATGAAAAAAAGGAGAATATTAGTTGTAGGCTTTCCTTTTCCTTCAGCGTGTGAATTCTTACTGCAACGTTTTATTTCTTGCACATGTCAATAGAGCTTTATCTGAGGCTCAGATAGAAAAGTGTGAGAAGAGAACACAATTGATAGTTGCAGAGCATTGTTTGGTTGGTAATGCTGTGTACGTTTGTTGGCAGCTATTCATGTCCATGTGGGACTTTTAAATTAGCTAGTCCTCAAAGCTTATTTCACTATGGATTATGTCAGCATAGACACTTAAATTCCTGCTCATTTTCTTTTAAAACAGGCATATTTGTGGTTGGACTAGTTTAGACTAAATACGTATTTTATCTGAGACCTGGGTACTCACAGGTCGGAATTCTTAATGGTGCCAGAGGGTATAACAGTGGTTACACGTAGCAGCTTTGGAGTTCCAGATGAGATATTAGCAAAAATATCTCTGCTATGGTTATTGTGCAGCATGTAACCCACAGATGGGGAATCTTTTGTTGTTGGAAATTATTAGGAACAAGCTTCAAAAAATCCAGGGCTGACCTGATTAGAGCTGCTCGTAGTACCACTTTAAGCTGAATGTGGAACTAAATGGTCTTTTAGTATCTTTCACAAGCAACATTTGTATGATTTTGTTTGTTCTGTTATCAAATGATAGTTCTCAGGGTTGGTGCTGAAACAAATTGTATTGCAAGTCTAGGTTTTTTGGTTTTTTTTAAATGAATCTGCACAGTTCTTGTGCAAATATGTTTACCCTCCTTACACTCATACTGTAAAGAAAGAACATCACCATAGGCTTGTCATTTCCTACCCTCAACATCAGCAAAAGGTCCTTCATATCTCTCCTGAATCTCCTAGTGCACTAAATGCTTTATTTGTCAGATGTTTTTTGATAGACATATCCTACTTCTGGAAATGTGGGTATGGTGATTTCTTCTTGGTGGTCAGCAACAATGCATTTGTACGTATGAGCAGTCATTGAAAATTTAACTCCCAGCAAATTGAATGCTTACGATAAGTAGCCCACATTTATCTTTGTCTTCCTCCTCACTTTCTGTCTCATTTTAGTGTGTAATCCAGCTTTTGAATTTTAACCTGTTCACATGTAATCAGATGTGTAGGCTATTTTAGAACAACTTATCTTGGTCTAAATGAATGACAGCAACTGCAATGTTCTGTTTCTGCCATAGATCATGATACGTAAGCAAATGTAGCGCCTCTCTTCCTTCATCTGCAGCAGTTTTCTAAACTTCAGACATTTCCAGCTCAGGTTTTCTACTTCTTTGAGTGTTTTGGCACCTTCAGAAGTGTTTCTGCTGCCAGTACTCCTCAGTGGGTCTCCTTTGCATGAACTGCACTCATTTAAGACCTTTTGATACTGCAAGTAGTTTTCATTGCTACAAATTTGGCGTTTGGGAGTCTTGTAATTTTTTTTTTTAAGTCCACATATTTTCTTTGACTTAATGGAGTCAAATTTAAATTGTTTGGCATGTAATAATATAGGAAATAGGATTTTGTATTACAGGAAAATTTTATTCGTTGTCTGTTTATATTCTTCCAAGCTTGCTCATCTTAAATAAGCCACTTTATCTTTTAGGATGTTTTGGCTTTGTGTCTGTTATTGGTTTAGGCATTTTGGATGTTAATCCTGAATTATGAATCTGATTTTTTCCTCATTACTTGAATCCCTAAAAGCAGGCACTGAAAGAATAAATTACATCATACAGATATGATCTGTTTACTGCAACCTGTGTAAAATAAAAAAATCTAAGCTTTTCTTCCTTTTGTATTCTTAAAATTAGTTTGCATTCAGTGTTGCATTAATGGCTTAACTGTTTCCTAGCATTGTTTGTTCAAACCAGCATTACTACAATTCTGACAATTCTGTTGAATGTGACTCAATTCCAAAATCCTTACAGAATTTAATACTTTTTGCCAGCTAGAAACGCTTAAGAAAATAAATATCTCTAATTGTTTTCCTGTGGAAAATGTGTGTAGAGTGACTTTAGAATTGTGTTCTGTGCAACAGCATAAACTTGCATGGAAAAAAATGCATAAACACCGACATAAGTGCTTTTGTTCTTGTAGTTGCTGATTGTTGCCACTTTTTGACCCCTTTGTGTTCAAATGACAGCACTTCGCACCTTTGCTGGATTTTGCATTTTGTTCCCTTCTTTTTCTTTCCGTCTGAAACAGGCACATTTTTATTCTTAAATGCCACTTTTAATACATGTTTTGTAGAAAGGAATGCTGGTCTTTCGTTTGGGTGATGTGGGTGTACTTCTGGAAGAAACTCTAAAAATAGATTACATCTAAAAGCTTTACATCTGATGATTGAAAAAACAATATTGAAACAGTGCTGTGATGTTTACTGAGGAATTGTAAGATTAATGAAATTTTGGAACTGTTATTTGAACCTGCAGTTAATCTTTAGTTGCAAGGTAGGCTTGAAATTATTTTAGTGTCTGTGGCTGTTGGACTGTGAATAGTTCTTAAGTGATTGAGGCGTGCTGAACGGAGAGATGCAGGAATTTCTGTATGGAAGGAAAATAAAACTATTTTAGAGTGAAAAAACGAAGACACTGTGGCTTGTTGGAATGCAAGCAGGCAAAAAGAAATTGTGAAGAGATTTTAATTGAGTAAGGAAATATCAAAATTGGGGAGTAACCACAGAAGCTGTGTGGAAATAATAAAAAAAAATCCAAAAGAAGAGCTAAAACTGGAAGCTGAAAAGAGTGAAGGTGATCAGAAGCCTGACTCGTTTGTTGTAAAGCATTTCCAAATCAGTAGTGGAAAGCTATTTGACAGTGTGTAACAGTGTGAAGAAATAAGTGCTGTTATTTATAGAAAAAAGGATTGTCTTTTTTTTTCCTCAAGGTTGTTGAGTTTTTCAGTAGAGAAGCAGAGAAAATAATGGCAATTGGGAAGGCAGTAAAGTGTTTCATTGTGATCAAGGGATCTATAGAATTTCTGCTGTTGAAAATGAAAGACCTGATGCATAAAACTGCAAATCTGAAACTTCCTGTCCCATGGAATCTTACAGGCATGTAAGCAGTTCTGCCCTTATGCCCAGCTCCAGTGTACCACATACTCTGCATGGATGGAGGTGTTCTTTCGGCTTTGTTCACCTTTGAATGCTTTTCAGAGTCTGGAAAAGTATCATTTATTTCACCCACTCCCCACTTCAGTTCGCTGTCTTAGCTATGCATTGTTGTATAAATAAAAACAAACAAACTAGTGCTGTGCTTCAGTTGGTCCCAGAAATAAGCCTAAATGACCAATGAGTAGCATGTTGAATAAAACAAGTTATTTGCACCAGGGCAAAATCAACTTGTAGCTGTATGTTTTTCCAGACACTGCAGGGTTGAAATGTCACAAAATGATCAGACACACCCAGTATCATCGTTTTAGTTAAATTCTTCTTTTTTTTTTCCTGATGTTTATCTCTGTTTGTCCAGAAGATTTGAGAAATATTCTCTGTACATCACTCGCAAAATCCCTTTGGCACAAAGAAATTTGTTCTTACCCAGGCTTTACAGCTTACTAGGTTAAAAATGATTTTTGATCCCTTAAACTAGATGTATCTTTGTGCTTGCTTTGCGTGCTGCAGTGTCATCTCCTAATTTCTATAGGGTTCTGCTGTAAGCATTTCTCTTGGCCTGTTCTGCAGTACTGCATATCCTCCACCAAGAAAGCTGTATATTTAAAAGCAAAACCTGGGCACCTCGTACTTGTATTTGATTTGAAATGACTTCATTGATGGTGTTTACATGTTTGCTCTGATACAGTGTAGCATTGCCTGAGCTAAGCTCAGTTGCCTGAAGTAGCTTTGCTGCAGTATGGATGAGAGATGAGGCTGCATTTGTTGAATCCCGTGCTATTTTGGCTAGACAGCCACTGTCAGGAGTTTTTATGTCAGTACTGCAGTAAATCCTCCGCAGCTATTTGTTGATACTCTAAAGAAGCAGGTGTTCAGTTTTTCCTGTTCCATCCCAGCAGATGTTCATAGTGATACATAAGTAATGGCCTTTTATTTCTTAAATGCTGCACAAGTAGAAGAGTGGGAAGGTACAAGAAGTTCTTGCTAGAAGAAAGCAGAAGTGCCCCACCTTTAAGAAGGGTAAGGATAAGGATTTAGGAAAGTACAGGCTTGTCATTCTCATCTTGGTTTCAGACCTATAAAAGACTAGAAGGAGATCACAAACATGGATGTCAGAAGGTGAAATTATGCTTCACCAATCTTATTGCCTTCTGAGGTGGAATGAGTAGCTCAGTTGATGGAGGAGAGCAGTGGATGTTTATCTTGATTTTAGCAGGACTTCTGACTCTCTCTCTAGTAACAGTTTCACTGGTAAACTGATGAAGCATGGGCTAGGTGTGTGGACAGTGAGGTGGTCTGAAGAGTGCTTTGATCAGAGGGCTGAAGACCAGTTTAGAGGCCTGCTGTTAGTGGAGATCCTCAGGGGTCAGTATTGGATCCTGTATGGTTCAGTGTCTCCTTTAATAAGTTAAATGATGGGATGGAGTGCACACTTAAAAATGGCAGATGCAAAACTGAGAGGAGTTTGCCTCTCCAGGGGTTGTGCAGACTTAATCAGAGCAACTTGGACTGGCTGAACAAATGTGCTGACAGAAGTTCCATGAAGTTAACAGAGGGAAATGCCAGGCTCTGCATCTGGGTAGGAACAACTGTAGACAAGTACAGTCTGGGGGTAACAGCTGTGAAACAGACATGCAAGGGGAGATCTTGGGGTCATGGTAGATAGCATACTGAGAGCCACCAGTATACCCCCTGAATCAAGGAAAATCGGCTGTCTCTTGAGTGTTATTAAGAAGAGCACTGCCTGCAGGTCAAGGGAGAATTCTTCCTCTTTGCTCGCTTCTATTGAAGGCCCATTTGGAATCCTGGGCCCAACCCTATCTTAGAAGGAAAGGATGAGAGCTGGGATTGTTTAATATAGAGTAGAGGTTTAGATGGGCGTGTGTTCTACTGACAAATAAATAAGTACTGTATAAGGGGTGTAAAGAAGATAAAGCCAGACACTTCTCAGTGATATTCAGTGATAAATCAGGAAGCAGTGGGCACAAACTGAAATCCAAGCAATTCTATTTAAACATAAGTAAGCATGCTTTAATGCAATTTGAACACTGGATCAAGTTGCCCAGGAGGTTGTGGAGCCCCCTTCGAGGTGCAGAAAACCCAACAGGATAAGATGCTGAGCAGCCTTCTTAGTTAACTCTGTTTTAAGCAGGAGGATTGGACTAGCTGATCTTCAGAAGTCTCTTTCAGCCTTTTTTTTTTTTTTTTTTTCTCAACAATAGAGTGATTTTGTGATCTAAATTCTGTATGACAGTGCAACATTCCCTTAAGATATAGAAAAGGAGGATTTCTTCATGCTGGATCTTTAAACCTAAATTACACGACTTGTTAACTATTTCTTTCTTGGCTTTTTCTGCTGTAAATCTAGCCCTTAATTGGTAAAATAATTTCTTCCCAAATTTGTAAATATTAAAAAAAGGAAAAAAGTTGCATGGAGATAATTTTAAATGATGCTGTGTTTCTTGCTTTGTTTTTCAGCCATTCTTATGTTGGTCCAGATTACAGTGTACAAAAAAATACTGGGAAAATTGCTCTAGAGCACATCGATGCTGTAAGTCCTCTGTTTATTGAGTTCTATAATATGCTGATGAATTCTGATTTAAAGCCAAATGCCTTATATGCAGACAATCTTTTCATTTTTTATTCAGTATTTGTTTTGTAACTGTTGAGAACTACTTGATTGAAGTTATGATTTTAAAATGGAACAGAACTGAAAATGTATCTAATCAGGATTTAAGTTTAGGCAATTCATTACAGTTTCATTTGTTGCTTAATTCTTTTTATTTCCATGAATACCTAAAGCAACCACCATAAGCAGATTTTATTAAAATTTTCTTATTTAATTATTCTTCAGCTTAAACATCTAACAAGTCTTCTATATGAACTGTAAAAACAAGTTTTAGTATCTACCTTAAACACACCAGCATTTCTTTTAGTTTTGAATTCCATGACATTACTCAGATGTCCAAAAATAAAAATGCAAGGCCCAAGTAAACTTAAGTGGATCTTGTTTCATAAGAAATAATTTTCTTCAGATAAAGAATCTGCAGATCAGGTGCAGTCAATTTTAGTCTTGCTGGTAGTTGCTTGAAGTTGTTTTTACGAACAGAATCCCAATGAATCCAAACAACAAAATAAAGCCAAAACAAAAATAAACCTAGAGCCTCCCCACCAAAACCCTCTAACAAAGGTTGCAGAATATAAAAAAAGTAAGAAGCAAGAAGTATTGAAACCTGACAGCAATTAAACCTTTGTTACTTGTGACAGAAGACATTCTGATATTACTATCTGTTACTGTCCTTTAGACTTTCTTCTTGAGATGATTATTGATGTCTAAAGGATGCCTTGTCCATGCATATTATTCCTTCTAGCTGTTCACATTTTGAAGTGATCCCAGTAAGCTTGTATCCTACTTTATGGGAACTGCTGAATCATGGCCTGAACTTCTAATTGAGGTTCACTTGAGGCGAGCAATGAGTCAGCCAGGGAGCATAGGTGAAGGCAATTCACCTGTGCTGCTGGAAGGGTGGAGCCTGGCTCCACCTCTCCTAGACCCATTTAAGAGCTGACTACCAGTGGGAAAGGATCTCTTCTGGAGATCCACTCTGCTGGAGTTTCACCAGTGAGCCCAGGATACGGGTAAGTGTCCTATCTTTTCTGCTTTAGTGTAATAACTTTGTGGCCAAGCTCTCTAGTATACACTCTCTCTCTCTCTCTCTCTCTCTATATATATATATATATATACACATACACACACTATATGTAACATCTGTATATTCGTTGATTGTACACCTACAAATTAAATGACGACTGTGCCTTTTTTCTCTTGACAGCTTTCTGTGAAATCATTCCCTCTTTGCATGCGCCAGTTGCACAAAGCCCTACGTGAGAACCATCATCTCCGTCATGGAGGCCGTATGCAGTATGGACTTTTCTTAAAAGGCATTGGTTTGACTCTAGAACAGGCACTGGAATTTTGGAAGAAGGAATTTATCAAAGGAAAAGTGGATGCAGACAAGGTAATTCAACTAGTGAAGAAGATCTAATGTGAATGTGAGGGTGTGCAGTTAGTGCGCATGTGTGCTGTAGGTTTGGATAGGTGCTTGTTAAAGTAGATAATTGTACAAAAACACAGTTACGTATTTTAAAGCTTTGTTGTTGTTTTTTTTTTTCTTTTTCATTATGATTTTATTCATTTTGTTTTGTTAATTCTTGTGAAGCGTGGAAAAATGCAGACTAGCCACAAAACCAGAGGCTTTTTTATGGAAGGTCAAGGAAATCTTATTTTACCGCTCAAATCAGTGGGAGACTGCTGTTGTGAAACAAGTGCTGTGTGACTAAATTAGCTCACAGCTTAGGTAAGTGACATTACGATCTGTAAGGAGAGGTTAGCCTTTTTGTTCATTAATAAAATTAGTTGAACAGCTGTGTGAGAGGTGAGCTTGCTGTAGCAAATTTACAGTCTAAAAAGAAACAGTGTAAAAAGGAACTTGCTCCTTTGTTTGCACAGTCTAGTGTTTTAACCAGCTGAATCAAGCAGGTGCCCTACTTTATCCATGTGCATGGCCTATGGTATATGCCAGTAGGGCATACAGGCAGAGTTCAGGAGTGTTCTCTTGGAGCAAAAGTTTCAGACCGTACATCAATTTTGTTTGGACTATATTATTTTACATTAATGTTATGAGATGTTAGCTTTCCAGAGTACTATGAAGGTTGGCAGATGATTTTCTTTTTTATTAGCTTAAGTTCCTATGCCTTGGCTATTTCAACCAAAAAAAATGTAGCTCTGGGTATAATGAATTACAGTATGCATCTTCTCTTCCAAGTCCCAGAAGATAGGTGAACTGGTCTGCAGATCTTCTGGGAAGAGAGATAAAAACAGCATTTTAACAGTCTTAGACCTGTGTAAATCTAGTTCCTTTATTGATGCATGATTTAAGAGGAAATATGTGTTTCATAAAAGCAGAAAAATCTGAAACGTAATTTTTTACAAAGATTCAAAAAGATTTCAATTTAGGTAATAATTTTAATTTTGCAGTTGAATATCAATTAACTGCTGGCCTCAGTGGGTCCCTTTTGGAACAGCTGGAGCTGGCTCTGACCTGATGTGGGGCATTGTTGGACTCTTCCCAGAAGCTACTCCTGCAGTCACCATGATGAGAGCTTTGCCACATAAACCCAATACAAATAAGTACATCTATTATTTCTGATGGGAAAAAAATATTGCATGAGTATGTCCCATTCCACCCACTTGCACGTTGACACCAGTTGTGTGCACATTTATGAAAACATGCATGCAGTTTGTATCATGTTTGCAACTAAGTTTTATGACCCTGGGTTTTGCTGGCTGTGGCTTTCACAGCAAAATGTTCAATAATGCTTGAAGTCCCAAAAAAACGAAGACGAATGCAATTCTAATTTTTTCTTTTGGCATTTTTATTTTCTGACACTGGTGCTGTGTTTCCTTTCTTGTAAATATGAAGTAATTACACTGTTTTGTCCCACCAAAGCATTGCAAAGGTAGATGATGATGGTACCTTGCTAAAGATTAGGGTTAATTACTGGGTGGTGTATTGTGGAAAAAGGAGTGTTTGGTTTGTTGCAAATGGTTATTGTTTTTAAAATTGCGTGTTCACATTGGTCTTGAATGGCAATAACATTTAGGGTGGTTTTCAGCCTTAAGATTACAGTGAAGAGCTCAGCGTGGAGGCACTGGAGCTGTTTCTTCAGAGATGTTGTCATCTCTGTACTAAGAAGTTTCAAAGACCCAATGGTGCTGCTTGAAGCAGGAGGTTGGACTTGAGATCTTCTGAAGTTCTTTTCTAGTTCTGTGATTCTGCACATGCATCTGGTTGTAGGCAGAATTAAATTGTTGTGGGAGCTAGCCACTAGAGGGAGACAAGATCATAAAGAATGAACAAATACAACCTGTAGATCTAAGTTCAAAGTGCTTATACTGTAATGCTTTGCAGGTCTGTACATTTATATTATGAAAACAAACAATGCTTTAGAATGAAAATAGAAATAGGTATCTGCTAATATGCTGAGTAGTGCTTCTAAGCATGCAGAACATTCTACAATGGCTTTTTCTAACGTACAAAATGGCGTGGTGGTTTCTTAAAACAACCTCTACCTCCTGAAATCTCCTGGAATATATTCTTTGTCAGTCAGCTGGTTGCATTTAATTTTGGTATTTCAATTTCTCATTTGTTTCAGATTTGGGAGTTGATTTTCAGCAAGGTTTGCTTTACTTGTCCCTCTTCTATTGGGATAATAAGGTACCTACTATTTTTGGAGCGTGTTTTGATTCATAAGATTGAAGAAGATCTCTGTTTTGTCACAATTAATTATAATTCCCTACTCGGGTAGAATTTGCTGCTTTTGTTCTTGAGTTATTTAAATCTTAGAAAGCTGCCAAAGCCTGGTGATACATTAGACAGCAAACTACAATATTTGGCATCTAAGAAATAGAAATATGAATCTAATTGAAAATCCTCCGTACAGATTAACATTAGATCTTTTATTTTTCATTGTACATCGGTAGTACTGTAATGCAAATAGATGGCTAGGTGTGAATTCTCTGGAGATGTCTAACAGCTACAATAAAACTTTAAGGAAATGATTATTGTCTTTTAGGATTGCAAAACCAGAACATGTGTTCCCTATATAGCCTATAAAATATTATCCCCCTGAAATCTGTGGAGAATGGGTAGAGTAGTACATCATGGTAACAAACTATTGATATTTTAGCTAAGCATCCTTGCTTTCATTGGTTTTTGGAGGACTAGATAATCAGGATCTTGAATAAATTGCATATAATTGCATAAATATAGCATTTTCACACCAAAATTAAGATTTTTTTGGGTGAATGATTTTTATCTGTATTGGCAAAAATGATGTTGCTTAACACATACATTGAATGACTGCTTTTATAGTATAGCTGAGTGTAAAGAAGGTCAAAACTTTCATACTATGTTGTCAAATGTTTATGTTCTACAGAGATAGCTCTTCAGGCTGCTTTAATAGCGGGTTAAATGATTTAATAATCAAAAGAAACATGAAAATGTGTTTTCATCTAAATGTCTCATTTGGATTCCCAAACATACTACTGAATTTGCCTTGCATCTTTTCTTTAAAAGCAAGTTTAAAGAAAACAAAACATACTAGAGTTTTTTTTTTTTAAAGAGCATTTAATTTCAATTTCAACCTCAAGACCTGAAGAGAAGGAACTCCAGATTTTGCTGTTCCTGAGTTCTTTTGTGTTTCCTTATTATAGAACTTCATGTCATTCCTCTGAAGAGCCAGGTCTGTGCAATCAGTTTACTTTACAAAACAGAAGTGAATAAACCAAGACACCTGTTGTTAGTAGCTGAACAGCCATTGCAGCATTGATATGTATCAATGCCCAATCTGAATTCCCTAGTGGTGCTTCTTTCCAGAAATCAGCTTTGTGGCATTGAGTCTATCATCAAGAGATCTCCTTTTATATAGCTTACTTGTATGTGAATTAAATTGAAGATTTGGTGTTAAGAAGTGTGTTCTTCAAATGGTACTTCCTTGTTGCTGAAGGTGATGGTTATGTGGCTGCTGAGGTCAATTAGCTGACGGAGTCTAAGCTGAAAAATTCAGGATGGTCTGGTGTTTTTATAATAAACAATTAGCTGTAGAGGTATTGTGAGTGAATTTGTTCTATAGTCAAAACTTATACAGCTAGACATGAGAAATTAAAACTTAAACCACAAGTGGATGGATTACTGTTGTGTCTGAATCAAGCTGAATTAGTTCAATTTTCCTGTTTGTGGTAGCTTGAAAAGGATTGTTTTCTTGTTTTCTCTGATAATTTTCTAATAAGAAACAGTGAGAAGTTTCACACAAAAAACTGAAAATTTTGATAACTGAACCCAGGGCATTCTTGCAAAACTTCTGCTCTCTGGTCATGGAATTTAGTCCCAAAGGATCATAGTATCTTCTGTTGAATGGAAGTGTTTCAATTGCTGTTGGATTTTGGTTATTTTTTTGTCAGTAAGTGTATCACAATGAATATATTAAATATGTGCAGGAATCCTGCTGTTATATGTTATTTTTGTTTGAAGTTGTTTTAGTAGTGGGGATTTTTGGTCTCTGTGTCTTGTATTCATTTATACTTTCTAGCGTTCTCCTTCGATTCTCTCTTGTGGAGAGCATTTTTAAGAACTCAGATAAGTACTGTCTGCGTATTTCTGACATGCTAGTCTACATGATTTGATTTCTTCAGTTTGCTGTGTGTATCTATTGAATAAAACAGCAGGGAAGAGATCTGCAATGGAATTTGGAAAGGAGAGGACTTTGAAAGCATGCTCCCCTTGCTTGCATTTGGCTCTGTTCTAAGAAGAGTGTTCCAATGCAAACAACTTCTTGCAAATGCTTCAAAGTCTTAGGAAGGATAAGATTCCTTACTGACTGTATTAAATGTAATGTGTTAATTAAGCAATTAAAAGAAGTACTTTGTACTACTACATACTACATACTACGATACAACTCCAGTTGGCATTGCAAGTCAGTTGATGAGAAATTAGGTGTGAATAGAGGACAAGATGTTTAAGCCTTCTATAGCTTCTTTGTGGTACTTAACGTCTTACCACTTACTTCAGCAAAGCAAGATGAGAGTAATAGATCTTTCACTGTGTTTTGCCAATGCACAAGGTATGTAATCATGACTGAAATAGTAGTTAACCTACAACTTTATATTAAAAATGCACATGATTTAATGGTGTTCAGAGGTTTTTAAAGTTCAAATAAGAATAGTAATACATACCAAGTGGTGCATAATGTGCTATTTTATTGAACTGGTTAGCCTGGGTATCATTTACATTTGCAGATGGAATATTCAATGGTAAAGGATTTGTTCCCACCAGTGAATAAATGATTCATTTTAGTATCAATTAGTGGCATTTCCAAAATTAGCAGTGTTCAGTTTTCTTTTTCCCAGTAGCAGAAGTTGTGTCAATTCCCTGTACCTTTGTCAGGGGAGTTAGCTGCAACCTCACTTAGTGGTTTTTTTAAGGGTGTATTAAAATTTTATTTTAGCTACCACATGTTTGGAATTCTGTGCACTAAAATGAACGAAGCCAAACAGGAACCTTTTGTTTTATTTTGGAACTCTTTCTGTTGAAGGATGTATTTTACTTTATACTGGATGACCTCTTAAACCTGAGGTCTTTCCTGGTTTAACAGCAAAGCTAAGGATACTAGAGAAAAAGTGTCTTTGGGACATAATTATGTAGATTGAGAGCAAGATGTAGTTTTAATTATGCCCAGTAGCAAATGTAGATGCATATTAAACTCAATCAGGCTTCTGTGCATTTCCCTCTGAAACCGTCTTTACTCAGGCCTTAAATTACAAATCAGTACATTGGTGTACCCTAAGGTTGTCGAAGCCAACTGAATATTGACAAGAATCTGTTTCATTAATTGTCATTCCACATTTTAACAATGTTTTTATAAGGCAGTATTTTTCTTATGGATACTTTGTTTTAAAAAAAAAAAACAAACAAAAAACACTCTTAGAATTTAAAGTAGTAAAAATTGCATTTCATGTTATAGGTGAAAAATCTTAGAGCAGAATTTCTTAAATGAGAGGTAGGTAGTATAAAAAGATGTCATTTTTCAGCATGTTGGATGGATGTTATTCAAAGAAATCATGACTAATGATGATATACTAGAAAGCATGAAATCCTCCTTAGAATTGCTACAAGATTTCTTAATTGCATTCTTTCAAAAGTTCTCTGATCTTTCTGAGGCTGTTGTTGGTGACGTTTTTCCTGTGTTCATTCACTTTAAAATAATCAAGTTCTTCAGCCTAATTTGTTTTAAAAAAACTTTTCTTAACTTATCTACCTTACTTTTGATTTTCAATTTTCAGCATTTGGCTTGTATTATAAAGGGAAGTAAGTTTCGGATTGTCTTTCAGCCTGTGGTGTGTCTTAGGGGCAGAAAAGATCACAATTTATTTCCCAGAACATTAATTACAGGAGAAGTAGGGTTGGTTTTTCTTAATTACATACTAGACACTGAAATCTGTTTTACTGTTTATTCACTGTATGTGCAGGTTACTGATAAGGTCCTTACACTGGCTAGTATGAAAGCAATAAATATGTTTCCTGTACTAAAACTACATCAAAGATTAGATTTTATGACATTTCATTTCTAATAAACGCACATTTTTGTACATAACATTCATTACTGTAGTTTCTTCATAGAATTTTATGTATAAAAATGAATGGAAAACAAGTCATTTAATTTTTGGTAATTCTTTTGTAGACTTGAACCTCTTGTCAGACTTTAATATCACTGTAGAAAGACTGTACTTGTTAGAAGTTTCTGTTTCATTGGCTGTTATAGCAACAGCAGGGTGGTAGGTACATCAGTGATATTTTAAGAAAAGTAATAGGTTTGTTTATCTGGTTGCCGACTTTATGTTCAGTGATTGTGAAGTATCTGAGTATCAATATGTTCTTTGGCAGTATGTGCTTTAGCAGGCTGTCTTGATATCTTCCTAACGGTATAGCTTTCTCTTTATAGCCATCTGTTGAAAAAGATATGCCTGCTATATAAAATTTTCGGTTGTTTACCCCAATTTCTGATACAGAAGTCAATGTTTTTTAGAAGCAAATCTGCTCAGTTGTATCTTTTTGTTAACATCTGCAATGAATGACATGGCTGGTCTCTTCCAGTTGTGCTCCTGTGTTTTTTGAACAGGAAAGCACTGGTGTTGGTAGATAAGTTAATTAATGTTGATACAATTGTTTGAAATAATATTTTATTAAATTATTAAATGTTCAGATTTGCTGTAGTCTTATAAACTGACTTCCAAACTAAGATCCAGAATCATGTACTGTCTTCTCTTTTGATAAGGTCCATGTAATTCCTGTTATATCTCACTGTTGTATTCCATATGTCTATATTCAAGCAGCAAATTGTGGCTATGTTTCATATTCAGTCATCCAGAAAAGCAGCATGTTGTATCAAATGTGCAATCTGCTGATATACCACGTAGGTTTAAATGTAAATAAGAAAGTATTTTTACTTTCAGAATTGATTTAGCATTGCGCCTCACGTCTCTTGAAATGTATTGAATCTCATGAATAAAGACATCTTTTTTTATATCTAATTCATGCTATCAACACTTCAGGACTCAGAAATTTACTTCATTGATCTGGAAAAGTTGAATTACTGTCATCAGATTTAAATATTTCAACACTAGAGAGGTTACTGCCTCTTGAAAGAAAGTAAGGTACTGATTTTATATTCTAATACACTGTGCTGTTTAGCTGAGAACCTATAGTCTGCATAATGTGTTATGTTCTGTTTTTTTGTGTTTCCTTTGTCCTTCCTGAAGTTCTCGGGCACAGATGTACCCTGCTATACATGGGGGAACAGAATCTAGTGATCTTAAGCATGTGCAAATTCCTTTGGATTTGCAATGAATTTGGATTGAAATTCCATTATTTTTCTGATAAATTTTCTTACTGAAGTTGGATTTGAAGCATGAGAGTTGGGTCAGTATCAGTGAAGAAATAGCTTTGTTTAAAAACATTGCATTTTAAATGGATTACAGTAGTTGAGTTGTCCTTCCTACATTTTGTTACCAGAGTATTTTCCCTGAAATTGTATTAATTTTTAGACTTTTGCATCCAGCATTAATAATTGAGACGTATGTTACTTCAGAGCAATCTGGCAGTACAGCTTCTTTAGGTTTCAGTTTGCATTTTTTCTTTAGTCAGTTCATCCTTTAATGAGTAATGAACAACAAAACAAAAGGTGGGGAAATAGTCATGTCTCCTTCAGAAAAAAACAAAAACAAACAAAACTTCTGCCAGTGAATGCAGAAAGAGTTGTTACACAAAGTCTAGAGCGTTCAAGTAAGTCTTGACTGGACTACATTGTAAGATATAAATACCTATTATAAGTACCTTATTCTATGTAAGCAATTACGCTTATTATGATAGTAAGAACCAATGTCTGTGTCTTTCAATTTCCTTTGATCATCTTAAAATGTGATTTTTGCCTTTTGCAGTACTGCTAGTAAAGGAAGAAGTGTTTTTATGGCAGAGTTTTTACACAGAGGATGCAAGTATTCTTGAGCAAATAGCAAATCTCTAAATCCCTTGTTTTTCTCATTCTTTTATGCCAGCATAAAAAAGATAAGTCTGCATGTTTCAAGAGCAGACATAAAGTTTATGTATCTATCTGAGGAAACATGTTCATTAGTCAGCTTTTTTTTTGAGGAGGGAAGGGATTTGCTGATATTAGAACATTACATGTTTAGGCACCTGATGGCCTTCTGTTCTGGCACCATCGTCATTGTCTAAGAGATTTAACTGTATCTCAGTTACTGCAAGCATTTTGGTTTTTTTTATGATTACGCAAAAAAACCCAACATATATCAGATGGTGATATGAAGTCATGTTCTCCAACCCAAATCATTGAATCTCTTCAGGAGAGCTTTTCAGGAAGAGGGTAGAGATTTCACTGAGGAACGTGCTCTAGAGCGATTACGGGTGTGGGCTGATGGTTGGGCTGGGTAATTCTATGATTCTAAGAGAGCTTCAACTTCAATGCTAAGTGTGCTTAGGTTTTTCAACTCTGTGGCAGGTGTGCTAAGCAGAAATGTCACACCAGGTGGAGAACCAGCCTTTCTTGGATTCATTCCAGTCTCCTGCAGATGTCTTTGAAACTGGGAACATGGTAGCAGAGGTGAAGTGCAGCCCGTACCACCAACAGTGCACTTCTTCAAGAGCTGATGCCTGTACGTTGTGCCTCCGTATGCATTTTTGGTCTTGTTGTTGAACACTGTTGTTGCAGGAGGACCTGTCTAATTTTCATTGACTGTGGTAGCGGAGACAGGTTTTCTTCAGGGCTGATCTTGATGAGTTTCTCTTCTGCTGTCCCTGCCCTGAATCCCTGTGTCTTCTCATCCATAGCTTTAAAATGTTATTATAGACTAGTGCAAATATTCCTTCTGTGCAGTCTAGACCTCGTTTCCCAGTCCTGCTTTTTATTGCATATCTTATCACCTGTTCTAAAAGAGAATCTATTTGGATACGTTTCAGAATTTTTCACAAAGTAACAGCGTACTCCATGCTGATATTTTTATGAAAAATTAATCTGTTTTCTTCCCTATTTCTTTCCTTTTAAAGTTTTTATTGTACATACTCATCCATGTTACTGTGTATAATATAAAGGATCCTGAGCCCATACCAGACCAAATGCGTTAGGTTACTGTGCTTAAGTAAAATTAAATAAAATATGATGGCTCTGTTGTTTAGAGTATAGACAGAGCAGTAGGAATTTACTTTTCAGGCTCTGCAGAGGGCCCTGGCCAGTATTTATCCATCTTCGCCTGAAATATGCAATACCTGCTGCAGTGGTATACATGAAAATATGGATTTCTCTCAATTCTGACATAAGCTTATTGAATCTAATTTCTCTTTGATATACATATTCTTTATTCTAGGATCCCAGGCTGCCATTATGATCAATAGAGCTCTAGCCAATACAGTCAATAGTGTCTAGATAATGATTTATTTAGTGAGCCTCTTGGTGCCTCTGTTAGGGTAAATTGAATTGCTCCCCAGACTCCTCTGATTGCATCGATCTCCATTGACAATAATGGGAGATGTCTGAATTTAGATGTC
Organism: Perdix hodgsoniae; assembly: GCA_035772895.1. Classification (NCBI taxonomy): domain Eukaryota; kingdom Metazoa; phylum Chordata; class Aves; order Galliformes; family Phasianidae; genus Perdix; species Perdix hodgsoniae. Next base: position 1,734,161 of record JAPSGF010000076.1, read on the forward strand.
TGGAGCTGAATCTTATTCCTATAGATGCACACAAAGTCTGTTACTATTCTACTTCTGTTTAACTTCTTTAGTCCTTGTTATTGTACTACATGCCAAATTCCTGTCTGCTTTGCAATCTGTTAACACTCTTACATCTCCTGCAGAGAACACAGAGCGTTATCACTGAATTAAGCATGTTGGATACTGTTATTCTCTGACTACCACTTCTGATAAAGTTAATAATGCTGTTAATTTACTTCTTACCTTCTGCTGAAAGAGAAACTTAAGAACTACATCAGCTCACATCTCTGAATATTGAAATGCAATAAGCGCTTTGAAAAAAAACAGCAACAGAAGAGTCAGTGATGTGCTTGTAAATCATGGAATACTGGAAGTGTGTGGTTCCCCCCCACAACAACTGAATGGCATCTCTAGATGCCTTTTTTTTTTTTTTAAGAGTAAACAAAAACAGAGCTTTATCAGTAGCATCCCAACAACTCCAAATTGAGCTGGATATTCTGAGATTGCAGGCATCTCAAAGGAATATTACTGGTCAGGGTGGTAGGGGAAGGACAGGGCTGTTAGATGGTGCCCTTCTTCCATTCCCTTTTGGTCTTAGGAAGAAGGATCGCAGTGAATCCTCACCAATGGCAGGGAAAACTTGCCAGGAACCTGCTGACCATGGAGGCCGATTAGAGGAGTATAGTGGAAACAAACTGTTCCTGCTACAAGCTACAGGCACAAGGCTGATTGACAGAGACCACTGAAAAGCACTGATCACATTTGACAGTCCTTTCAACTTCCCTTTTTCCCTTTCCACTCCCAGCTGTTCTCTTTTACTGCCTTCCTCCCCTCATGAGCAAAAAGTATCCAGAATTACTTTGATCCCAATTAAGCTAAATCTGTAGCAAATTTCATATTTTTGATTGAGTTATATAAATTATAATTTAATACCATTACTACTTTGAATTAACCTATCCATAGATCTCATATTTGTGTATTCAGGCTCTACTGAAAATAAAATTTTTGTAAATTCTTGTCTGGAACATAGTAATTTGAAAAACTGCGTACTTATGTTCTTTCTGTGGAGTATCTTAGTCCAGCCATCATGTGCATCCTACAGCTATGTCCAGAGGGAAGAAAAGTCCTCAAAATTTTTTGTCATTAGGGAACAAATTACAGATCAAGCCATTTACTTGCACTCTTTTAAAATGAAAAATAAAAATAAAAAATAAAAAAATGCTAAGATTTGCACATGCCAGCACTGAATTGACAGACTTGATAGAGGGTAGCATTTTCAGCTTCTTGGCTTTTGGTTGAATGGTTCATTGCTTAAACCAGACCTATTTCTTTCTCTCCCTTTCTCTCTCATTAAAGCCATTAGTCATCAACCCAACACTTGGACATAAGTTACAAATTCCTGGCAGATATTGGAAAGTTCTGAGAGCTGAACAGAGGAAAAACAATTTAGGCAGTTGAGGCTGTATTGTTAAAAGTTGCGAAAAATAACTGTTCTAAACTATTACTAGCAGTAGGTGATCTAGTGTAGGTGTAGGTAGTTGCTCAATAATATGAGGATGTTCCTTTAGGACTGCTATTATATTGCAACTTCAGCAATAACTTTCGACCGGTGCCAAAGCAGGCTGTGGTGGATGTACGTACATAGTTTTTCTGCATTAGTAGAATTGCTTTTTGCCTGATTATTTTTTTCTTGTCTTGATGGAAACTGTCACACAGTAGGAGGTGATGTACTCAATGATGGTATGTCATTATTGTTAAGCCAGTTCATATCAGGCTTCCATGAAAACTCTTAATTTCTTAGAGCACTGTCACAAAAAAGGTTTCTTTGTCTTTTATGTTCCAAGTTACTGAGCTTTTACTTTTTATAGTTTTCTGCCATAATAATCCCGTGGTATTTAGTAGTTGGTCTATACTGTAATAGGCATTTTATAGTTTTGAAATGTTGTTTTCTGGAATAGTTTAAAAGTAAGTAATTTGTGAAGAATTAGAACAACCCTGCGAACAATGACATGCATGATGTGTTCTGCATACAGTCTCTTTTGTTTAAATAGGTGGAGGAATCGTCCTACATCTATGTGGAAAGTTGGAATAAAGGGAAGGGACAATTCCCTATGTCTAGATTTCAAATATGTCCAGTTATATCTGCACTCATATACATATATGTGTGTATTCACTGGCGGAACTTGCTTCTGGGGGTGATTTTTCTTTGTACGTATCTTAGAGCAACAGTATTAGGAAAGAGCTTTTCTGGTCATTGAGTTCATCCCCCAGTACCGAGGGTTGTTCCTTAGGATGTGATTTCTTGAAATGAAATTCCTCAATTCATGATTTCTTTCCATCAAGGAGTACTACACAGCCTGATGGAAATCAGTGCGGCTAAAAGTCTGTTTCCACGATCAACAACAATCAGAATCAAAAGTTCAGGAGGTGAACTGTCTAAATGTGCACACACGGACTTGTACCACTTCTTTCCTTCCATCTGCTGCATTGAAGACTCCAAGAAGTAGTTAAAAACTTGAAGAAGCAAGCGCCCAGCTGTGCAAATATTAGTCGTCATGAAATACTCTTACAGATGTAAATTTTGCTAACCTTTGTTTTTAGACAAATTCTTTTTCTTTGAGAGAAATGACTAGTTTGCATGTGAAGGCTCTGCAGTGTGGAGTTTGCATTTTGAAAATGACTTCTGAGGAGCACTGGCGCGTTTGAGCATAAGCTCAATTCCCGAAGTACAACATAAAAAATATGGGTTGGGTAGTACAGTGCTTGTATGGGCGTTAATTCTGCCAAGTAACCACAAAGATACTGTGTATGTGTTTTCTGAATCTAAAAAATAATTCTAGAACAATATTTGTTTTAGGCAGATCATGGTAATTTCAACAGATTGCCATGACAGGCCCTTATCCTTATAGTATCGATTTCCGACTAATGGCCACTATTGAAAAACGAGCAAGCAAAAAAGCTTCTCTGCAATTTCTTCCTCTATTCCTTAGTGCTAGTATTTCTGTTATATTAAAAAATAAAGTAGTTATAATTACACTGCTAGAGTAAAATCAGACTTAAGTTATTCCTAGTTTTTAAGCTTTTAAGGCTTCTCTGTTCAGTGCAGTTTAGGAGATTCTCACCCAAGCATGTAGATGATGAAAAATCTTCTGATATGTTAGAATTTTAGGTTCACATTCAGCAGCTGTTTGAATTTGCATGTGTGTTAGCTTTCAGAATACTGTTCTGTTGTAATCTTACTAAAAGGAAGAACTAAAATAAGTAAGCTTGGACTTAAGAACATCTAGGTGAAACAAAGTGGAACTGATTGGAAATAGCTACAAAAGATCCAAAGAGGTCTGTAAAGAAAGCAGTGTGAAGATGCTCAACCGGTCCCAAGGCCATGTTGTGTTACTCTGCAGCTGTTACAACAAAAGTCGCATCTCAGCATAAAATTATTTTGAGTAGTAACAGTTTCTGTGGGCATTAAGACAAGTGATAAGAAAAGCATAGCTCAGGTTTTTAGTATGCAGCACTGTTAGAGGGCTGTATTGTTTTGCAAACTAAGCAATACATCCTGAAGCAGTAAAGATTTGGTTTTCCCTTATAACAAGCTATCTATTTGACTTGCTTACACACATATCCTTCATTAATCAAATGAAATATGCGTTCACCTATTGTTTTGTGAAGAAGGAAGAAAGGTTCCAGAGTTTATTGTTGGAAGAATTTGTGGCTGTATGTTCACGGGCCTCACACATAGCTTAATGGATTCACATGGAGGTTACTTGTATCACATTTTCACTATTATATTGCTGTCTGTTGCTGTAGTGCACAGGACTATTGATTTTTGCTGTATTAAGCTTCTCTACAGCTGACAGCTGCAAAGGCTGTATTTATATTTTGCAGCTCCTGCAGCAGCAACTCTCAGCCAACAGCTGCTGCTTGCGTCACTAAGGGAGGATACCTCTTACCTGCTGTTTCTGAAGGAAGATCCTTGTCCTTAGTTAATGCTGTTGGTAAACCCAGCTCTCCTTTGCAAGCAAACAAATGTGCTATTTCCTCCCCCCCTCTTAATAGTATTTACTAGCTAGATTATCCCTGTGTGTTATATCCTGTCTTGGCTGTGCTGGAAAACACAACTTGATTATGACAGCATCTTGATAAAGAAATTCATTTTCTATCCATCTAAGCAGATGCAGCGTATGTTTCAATGTTTATTTTCAAAAGTTTATTTAAACATTTTATGTAATTGCATATTACATTGCAGGTTTTGAGTTCTATATAATTATATTTTTCAAATGTTAGATTACGAAAAGCATATTTCTGTTATATTTTGAATGAATTTTAGCAGGTTAAGATATTTCACAGTCATCTGAATATTCTGAATTGTTTAGCAGGCAATTAATTTTATGTGTAGAATTGGGATAATTTTGAACTAGTGGATGTGACCAGTTGTGTGCTTGAATGGCCACATCTAAAATAACTCAATCATTTTAGCTAAGTCCTTTTTCACAGGACTTAGCTAAAATGATATGTTTCTAGCAACATACATAGTTGCCAAAGTAAATGCTTGTTTATGCCTATATTATTTTCTCTCTTAATTTTATTGGAGGAGTTGGTGGGATCTGACACTATTGTTAGACAAAAGAGATGTGCTAAAATCTTTGAATTTTCAAGCAAAAATACTCAATTTTAGACCGAAAACACTGAATTTCAGGGCTGAAGCAAAGTGTCGGAGAACTGTTACGCTTTAGGAGAACAAAAATGTGAACCTTGGTATAGAAGTCTGTAATTTTGGCTTTTCACTGATAAAGCCATTGATTTGTGGACATTTATGAAAGGTTTAATATTACAACGTCTTTTCCATTTACTAACATCATACAGTTTACAGTTTTGATCTTTAAATCATCTTAACTTCAGTGATTCTTTCATCTGCTTAGAAGATCTTAAATCTTAGTTCTCTTCTTACGTGTGTATGAAACATGCATACAGAAACATACAACTCCTTATAATATAAAAATGAAAGCTAACAATAAGCAATTCTGTTTCTCTAAATTTGAGTGGGTTTGTAAGATTTGCTTTATAATCCAATGTTTCTGTTGGCAGAGTAGAGAGAATAATGACTTGATATGGTATATGAAAATATATTCTTTTGTTTTAGTTTGACAAAGGATATGCGTACAGCATTCGCCACAACTATGGGAAAGAAGGAAAGAGAACTGACTATACTCCATACAGCTGCATGAAGATTATCATGTCCAATCCACCAAGTCAAGGGGATTATCATGGTGAGTTCCGAAAACCAACAGGTTCAAAAATATTGGTAGCCCCTGGCTAAAGAAGAGAACCAAAGAGATTGCATTTGATTTGAAGTGGAAGTTAGTTTGGCTACTAATTAAGGTAGCCACTGATGTTCTTTGTTACTCTTCTTGTGATTGGTCTTTCTTGACTGATTATGCAGGAAATGAAGTTCAATTTTGTACTCAACTTTGGTTCTTTTTCCTTCCCTCCCCTTCTTCCTCTTCTCCCATTGTGTGTTAAAAAAAAAACAACAAAAAACAAACAAAAAATTGCATTTCTTTCAATCTGTGCTTTCTGCATGGTAAACTTACTTTACTAATATTAACTTATTTGCTTTTCAGTAGTTCGGGACATTCAGGACTCTTCTATATTCTTTATTTCTAATTGTAGTAAAATGTAAATTTATAAATGATCAAGTATTGATGTATGTATCTACTGGGGACTGAAGTCTTTAAGTTATCACTGTGGAAATCATGGCTTACATGTATGTAACCCAGACAACGTAGATACTGCAAAGAGAAACTTAACAAGACCTGAGTTTACAGTGTTTTTTCAATATTAAAAAGAAATATTTCAGCAATTTGTTTTGCAATGATGTGTAATGCTGAACAGAGGTCAAAACAGTGACTATGTAGCATGCGTATTATTTGAGCATTTTCTTTTACACTGAACTTATTTGGAAAGCCAGTTTTACAAAACTGGTTTCCTTACTCAAACAAAACTTATGTTTTGGTCTTAAAATTCTCACTTCAGATTAACATCGTATTTTCATAAGTATTGGTTTTATATTGAGAAATTATCTGAAGGATTTTTTTCTACATTATCCATCACGTCATTCACCCCTGTAGTCTCTTAAGTTATGTTTTTAATTTCAAGTTTACAGTGGCCTTGCAATATTCTTTTTAGATCACATTTGGTGGCTTCTAGCTTTGTATGTATTGTGCCACACAGTATAAAGTGTGAACACTTATAGGGGCTCTGAGATACGAATTAAATCAAACATGACTTCCTACATTTGCTGCAGTACTTTAAAGCCTCCTGTCCCTGTGTGATTGAGAAAAACATGCACCAGCCTCACTGTTGTAACTCTAGTGCTAGTTAACACAGTCATAGAATGGTTAAGCTTGGATGGACCACTAACGCCATTTAGTCCAACAGTCAACTCATCACCACCATGCCTGCTAAACTATTTTTCGCAGTGCCATGTTTACCCTTTTCGGGAAAACCCCTGGGATGGTTCTGAAGGTTGTTTCCTTTAGGTTTCTCCCAAAACTAATTCTGGGACATAAGAAAAGCAACTCTTCTTCAAAGTAGTGAAACTTTTAAAAGTAATATTTTTACAAAGGGCTATGCTTTAAAGACTAGTTGACTCTTACTACTTGTTTCTTCCTGGTTTTTCACAGCTATTAAATGTATCAGTGCTATCACTGTAAGGTACTAACTAAATCTCCTTTCCTGTCAGTGAGTGACAACTGTGGCCTGTTTATATTAGGATATTTCATTTACTTGGGCCTCTGGTGCACTGCTGACAATGCAGTGGAGTAATTATTATAAAAAAAACTTAAAATAATTGCACATATGGACAATTAACTTGTATATTAGTAAGCTGTTGGACAATTAGGAGCAGTTCAGTTGGTCTCTTGAGTGTGTTACTGTGCTCCCTTCTGGGTAAACAACCTTCCTTGTTTGTGAGCTTGCTTGTTTTGCTGTCAGGATGCCCATTCCGCCACAGTGATCCTGAGCTACTGAAGCAGAAGCTGCAGTCGTACAAGGTTCCTCCCAGTGGAGTAACTCAGGTAATATATAATTTGTTTGGAACTCTCTTTAATGAGGCATAGTTTTTTTAATTTTATTTCATACTGATGTAGGAATACTACACGTAAATTGATAATATGTATGTTAAATATCTCTTAGGAAGGATCCAAGCCAGAATCTTGTCTTGTTCCAGTGTTCCCACTGATGTGCTGACTGTTGTCATCACCTTCTGTTGTTTAATATTATGAATTGGTTTATTACTATAATGAATGCAATACAGGATTTTGTTTTACTTCATTTTACTTCATTGTGTTTAAGAAAAAAATCGAATGAATCTGGCAGTATTTTTAGAGAATTTATTTTTTAATTTTGCACCAACTTCTGGAAGGTGGTACTGTGTGTCATAAGTTGATGTCACTGTTTTCTGTAATAAACTTCTAAACCACATACATTCTTAATCATGCATAGTGCTAACTTCCCTGAGACAACAAGAATGCGTGAGATGACTACTGAAATTTGACAGATTTTATCAGATTTTTGAATGGTAGCAGTAAATTGAAAACCTGTCATTTATAGCGAGATCAATGCAGAAATTGGAACTTCTTCACACACATACTGACGGATGGTGAATCTCATTGATTCTTCTTGCAGGAGGTTAAAAGATCTATAAGTGTGTTGTCATCTTCACCGAAGGGAGATGTACAGGTTAGAGCTCAGGCTAGACAATTCAGCAAAAAGTCGTGTATATGAACTGTTTGAAACTACTTTCAGTCTGAAAGGTAGTTTTTTTTTTGTTAATGTGGACTATCACCATTGCTGATCAGGCAGCAACAGAGTGCTGAACTATTTAGAAAAGAAGTGCTAATTTCACTTGAAATAATCCCCTTGGAAGAAGTAATTAGGATACAAAATAAAAGAGAATATTTTATATATTATCATTGGTGAAGACAACTAACTTTTTGCAAATTTAAGAAATTCTGTTACTTTCTAATACTTTTTCCTGTGAATGTCTTATTTCTTTTTTCATTTTTTTTTTAAATCCTTCCTGGTCCATAATAAATATGTAACTGTCTTTCATATATCTGACAGTATCTAGAGATACTTTCCCGCATATTTCCTTTTCATATGCATCAAAAAATCACACTGCTCTGAGATTTTTATCCTGCTAATCATTGGAAAGATTGGTAAGGATTTCATGTATTAGCTGCCTTACTATACATGGGTAGAATTCAGCTGAAGCCATTTCTTCAGTGCATTTGCACAGTGAGGCAGGATCTGTATATTTAACACAGTTCCTAAGCTCACTTGTGAATTTTCTTGTTTGCCAGTTTTTTTTGTCAAGTGGGATTGGGACTCGGTACAAATCTTCAATTTTCAAATATTGATCTTCTATATCAGGCAGGCTGAGATATTCAAGAGGGAGTGTTTCAAATCTCCTGTGATACTGTACTGATCTTATTACTGTCAATACTCTTACATACTTGCTTGGTCATTCACAGTTCATAGTCCTTCAGTCCAGGCTGTGACTTGTCTTCTCCAGTGCTGGTAACAATTGTTGATCTTCCAGTGGTATCAGCAATCTTGTTTTTCTTTAGCTCAGTGAATGGTAAGTAAGGGGTGAATGGTTCATCCATCTTTCAGAATCTCTGGTATAGTTGCTTGGCCTCAGAACTGACTTTCATTTTAAGTGTATGTACCTTCTGAATCTGTTAGATGTTCTCCTAACTTCAGATCAGAGATAGCCTCCTTAAAACCTGACAGATTCCAGTTTGAATGAATGATTCAGAACTCGACCTTTCAGCTATTTTAATAAACAGTATGTGACCTGTGGGTCATGGCTTCTCACAGTTGCTCACACAGTTGTTTTCTTCTGAAATTCTTTTGCTGTCTTCAAATATGAAGAATGTATGTACTGCAATGCTTTTTCAGTTCTGCCTGCTTTGTCATAGTGAAAAATGCATTTTTCTGAACTCAGGAGATGCTCAAGTGGCCTCATGATAAGGACAGCCAACTTGAATTTTATATAAGTGTTTCAGGACTCTGAGATGTGAAAATTCCATGATCACCTGGTGAAAAACAGTTTTCAAAGTAGCTGAAATCACTGATGATCTGGGAGGATCATGTAGAAAGTCATGACGGCACCTATACAGTTGCTTGCAGCCTCAGGCATTACAAGCTGTGGTCCCAGAGCATTCCTCAGCATACATCTCCATGCATCTTTTAGTCTCCAGAGTCATTCCCAACTTCCCAGGATCTTAACCCTTTCAGGGTTAGAATTGTCTCCTTATCCCAAAAAGAACAGGCCCATGCTTCACGTTTCAGTGACAAAAGATGTTCCTCCTTCTTACGTACAGAGATTTTTAGGTTCAACTACTTATATGTAACCTTTCTGTTGTTTCTAAAAGTGGTTAGCAGTGGCTGAGCAGATGTCTGTGGAGGTCAAGGAATCATTCTCAACTATATTTGTGTGACAAAAGTTAATTGGATTATCATAAGTATTAATATGATCTACAGCTAAGAACTCATTACCTTATGCAGAAGAGAAGGCACTATTTCTAGGCTTTTCTCTGAGGAGTAGAGGACTACAGATTCCTTTGTATGCTGTAAGCATAAGAAATGCTTCTTTTTAAGAATGTCTACATTTATACCCAAGAGACCTGGATAGTTTCTGCTGTAAAATTCAAGTTTTTCTCACATTGTGTGCTTTTGTTATGTAGCTGTTGTTATGGAGGCAGATGAGATTTTTCAAAAGGCGTCTTCATGGTAGGTCTCAAGGTGCATCTCTGTGTGCAAGGCTTGAGAACTTCAGAGCTTGCCATCTAGAGTTCTGTTCACGTGCTTGCTAAGTATTTTGTTCTTGTTGAAACTGCCATGTGGTCCTGTGGTTTTTGTTGAACTAGATACTCCAAAGCACTCACTCTCCTTGGTAGAGGAATGAATGAGAGCATGCATCATGGTATGTTGCTCTGATGAACAGTTGCTGAGCTTATCTCCTACTAAGAAGCTTGTTTTAAAGGACTGAAAGCTCAAGAGTTTGTTGGCTACTGAAATTAATTTCTCATTCCAAAAAATGAGGTTGATTGGAAACTCATCAGGCCTTCCATATGTATCAACATCCTTCTTCAGAGTGCTGATGTCTGGCTGTCATAGCTAAGGCTATGCACAGAGGTTTTCACGTTGGCACTGCTAGTTTGTGCCAAAAATAAAGCTGATCTGATGTTTTAACCTTAATCTGTGCAAGTATGAATACAGCTGTTTGAGTTTGATGGAGACTTAACACCGCCTTTGCAGTGCATCATGATTTGCATTTTGTAGTTGGGAGGACTGTTATTCATAGCAATCTCTTGGACCTTTATCTCCAGTTCATACAGAGTGATCTGGATCAGAGCTGTTACTTTTTTAGGGTGTTTCACTTCCATTTGATCAAAATGGTTTTAGTATCCATGAAAGATAATCTGATAATATTGAGAACTTTTTTGTTCTGATTAGAGTACCAGGGGTTTTTACATTGTGATGTTCTTTTGTGTTTCTCTTCAAAAACGTCTGTGCTGTCAGTGCCAAAAAAAACCCCCGTGGTTTACTCCTGAATATACTATGTTCAACAAGATCATATAAACTGAATGGTGGTGGCTTATCTTCAAATAAGTGAGCTCACAGTGCCCTAGACTGTCAGATTTAGATTTGTAGTATATCAGCAACCACATCAGTGATTCTTTTTTCTTGTTCTCCTGCAACTTTTATGACTCATCTGAAGAGATCCTTGAATCATGAGAGCTGGGTTACTGTCTTAATTGATCCCAGGTTGATTGGAGATGGCTGCAGTTGGGTTTTGTTGTTTCACAAATAATTGCAAGCAGCGACCTGTTGGTTTGGATGCATTTTCTATCCTGTTTAGTTTATACCTTCTGTTTCTTTGGGTTCATTCCAAATCACCTGTGCTCCAACTTGATTTTAGTTCTGGGATTTCAATCTGTTGTTTTAGAGTGCTCGTATGTCTTACCTTCAAGCAAGTGAATTATTACCCCGTCTTGTTTACGAAGCTTATTCCTCGCTGCTGTTAAGTGGGCCACAATATGAGCTACTGTGTAGCTTATGTGTAGGTCCTTTCCAGCCTTGTGATTCTATGATCATCATTTCCAGAAAAGGAAAAAGAAATCAGAGAGTAGAGAGCTGGGACACTTAAGTCAGCGAATGCTACAAGTTGGTAGATAATTCTAGCAGAGGCATATATCTTGTCAGATTAGCACTGCTCTTATTTTAAAACTGTACACTGTATCTAAAAATGACTAATGAGGAAGCAAATGAAAATTGCTTGAAGAGTAAAATACTCTGCAGCGTGTCCACTATTGCTTCTAAACTTCACCAGGCAACAGTCACTCTTCTCTCACTGCACTCTATCTCTCATAATCCCCCTTAGATCAAGTTTTTAAAGGATATTCTGTATTTAGAAGGAAGGCTTCTAAATTTAAATCTAAATTTAAATCTAAATTTAATAAATATTGCTGGGCTTTGTAAAGAGTTCTTAGTAATGAAGGTTACTTTCTCAGTGCTGTCCTCAGCCTTATGTTTCTGGGGCTGTTCTTCATACCCTTTACATAAGAGGTACTCCTTTTTTATCCTTTAAGATTCACAGGACCAGGAAGTTGCTGAAGTATCACAGTATTTTTCCAGGTGGCTTCTGTGCATGGAAGAGGTGTTAAACAAGAAAGTTGGTTTTTGGGACTGTGATACAGAGTAAAGAGTGCCAGACTTCCCATGAGTCAATAGTGTGAGCACTTCTTCTGGTGCAGTCGTTTTGTGGTACAGTCAGTATTGAAAAAAGTGATAAAAACATTTGAATATGTAAATCTCTTCAGCATAAAGTATCAAGATCCGGCTTGCTTATATCAGTCTGGCTTTTCTGAGGCTCTATCTGAGACTGTCTCTCCTAAAACGGTCTTTCTGAACTAATACAGAAAGTGATTTCCAGGTCATACCTAGTTATTATATACCCTGAAGCAGAAAGAATTAATCCTGATGTTTATTTCAAGAGCTGAATTATTTGAGTTGTATTTAGTTCACATTTTCCTTAGGTTAAGCTGTTTCTTTATTTGTGAAATTAGATTTTTTTGTTTGCTTAAAAATTGCTTCTTGGAAAAGTAATATGGTTAGCTGAGCATCCAATATGTGATTGCATAGTATTTGAATTTATATTATATTTTGGATCACACTTCATTTCTGTCTTTGGGATAATGCTCATCAGGTAAAATAACATCTGAGAATGGCTAATCAGTTTGAAGAATATGAAGATGAAAGCATATATCAGATAAATGTATCTGTTGTGCTGTGCTAAATGTGCTATAATGTGTTGTTTACATAACTCAAATAGAAGAATAGATATTGGCTTTGAATTAGAATTACTTTAAAAAATCTGTTCTTCAAGAAATTGCCCGAGTCCTTTTCCCAGTTCACTGCTTTCACAATAGCAAAAGGTACAAACACTTATAGTTCTACAGTCAGGAGAAATAGAATATCCACATTTATTTTTGCTTTTGTTCCAACTACTTCCTCTTAAAAATAAGAAAAAAAACATGTAAATGAACAGAAAACAGGTAACTTCAGAATAGTATTTCGTTCTAGAAGAATTATTTTCTTAATTAAAAAAAAAAAAAGCCGTTTTCCATATTTGGATTAAATTTAAAATTCTAAATAAGTCATTGAAATGAGACTATTGTTTTCTGACAAGTTGGGTGTTTTAGTGGATTGGAGAGTCTTTACAGATAGAGAAAATAATTAGCCAAGCCATGCCTGGACAAACCATACTCACTCTTCTGATGATTTAATATTAGAGAAGCTTTAGATCATTCCTGGCTGTAAAAATGTTTTCTCTGCAGCTGAAGACTTTTGCCCTATCCTCAGTTAGTGTTAGTAGTGCTTTTTTAAGTTATGAGGATACCATTTCAGTGATAGTTATTAATAGTTTTATACTACTAATTATTGTGGAAATATATAAAACAGAAACAAAACCACAACAACAGCTGAAATTCTTGATACAGACAAATGCCATGGAATACTGATTTTATTATTACAGTGTTACTGTAATATTATTCAGTATTAACATTTTTTAATTCTAGCAATTGCTAGTCTTCTCTGACTTGTGGCTATATTAAATATGTAATTGTTGGTGATACCATGTAGAACTTCATATTTGCCAGTTTTTGAGAACAGTTAAATTAATATTTTTAAGATTTTTCTCAGAACAGAGACACTGAGTATTTTGTGGTGGGGTTATTCCCTAGTGAATTAAGTGGCTAAAACTCAAGTCCTTAAATGGCATAGCGCTACATGTTGACTGTCAAGAAAATTTTAAAAAACATTAGATCTTCAGTCTAGAAATTGTACATGGTTCAGGTCTCTCAAGTGGCAGGTTAAAACCACTTACTTTCCAGAATTGCTTGCATTGTTATTGTCTTTACATCAAAATTTGCAAATGCTTTAAAATGATTAAAGCTTTCAAGGTGGATAGTGTATGTCTTCAAACTACCTTTATGTCAAGGAATCTTTGTAGTGAAATTAAATTTTTTTGACACTCTGGTGTCTATGTGAGTGCTGACTGTTCCCATCCATAGATGGGAATCATTTATTGACTGGAGATAGCATTTTGATTTTGAAAGTAACAGTTGTGTGCTGGGAGTGCGTCTTCCCCATTTTGTGTGAGATTCTACTTTCTCTAATATACTTTTTAGACCTGGTATTTTGACATTGCACGTTGCTTGTGGTTCCTCAGAATAGTGATGAGCATAACTAATTTGTTCAATATTAAAAGGCTATGGTAATACAGAATATTTTTAGAGTATGTGTGGATTTTATTTTATGTAGAACATGATTGAAAGTGCTTACCATAGATGTTTTGCTAAGTCGGAAGCTAGTAAAGGTTGGACTGGAAAATATATATATACTTTAATTTGGTATTCTAACTGCCAGAAGGATAGAATAGAAACTGTTTGCTACTGAGAGTGCCTGTTCTTGAATTATAGAATGGCTGAGGTGGACAGAGACCTCTGTGGCTCCATCTGGTCCAACCCCTGCTCGAGCAGGGTGCCTAAGACTGTTAGAGAAGAATTAATTTAAGCAAATTCAATGTTAGGTATTTACAGTCATTAGTCAAATGTTAGACTTAAGTGAAGTTTTTTAGACTAAATGTGAGCTGCTACTGTGGAAGGCAGTTCTACCCTTTGTTCATCCTTGCATGTTCAGTTGTCATTCCTTTCCTTATACTGACCTTAAGATTACATGGTAAAATAGGTGAAAAAAATATCCAGCTGTAAGTGAACCTGAGGAAAGTGAGGAGGGAGGGTTCACTTTCAGCCTGTCATTAGAACTGAACAGGGAGGAATGGAGGGTGGATAGAATTACTATCTGTGTTATTTGCACTTCGGCAGCTTCAGTAGCTTCAGTTTTTGGTATTTTAAAGTGCCCATAAAATTTTTATTCAGAAGAAAACAAAGGAAAGAAGAATGACATAGAGAAAGTCAAAGGCATAAACACAAAGATCAGAAAGCAGGAAAAAAACAGTGTGAAGCAAAAATGTTTCAGCTCCTTACTCTTGAAACTGTTTTGTGAACTTAAAATGTATACTAATTCCTTCAATTTTGTAAGGATTTCTTTTTTAATTTTAAGTATTTCAGATGCTTGATAGCAGTGTAGCCCTCGAGCATTTCCTTGCTATGCAGGAATGTGGGTTATCTACCATATCTAAAACTAGGCAGTACATTTTTTTTATAAAATAAGCGGCCATAGTCTGATACAGCATCTGTCAGAGACACGAAAATGTGTCACTTAAAAATAGCCCCCCAAAATTCTGATTGTTAAATGTATATTACTGAAGTGGTATTTTAAAACTTGGTAAAATTGTAGAAATGAAATTCTAAAGTGCATGTAGAGTTAATGTACCTGATGTTCACACCTGTAACTTCCGGCAGCAGAGTGTAAAACTTAGAAAGATAACTCAGAAGAAAGCAAACAAATGCAAGTAGCTTTAGAGCTGTTTCCTTTTAAGATGATTAACTCAGCCTGAATTCATGTCTGACTTTGCTAAATAAGCTGCCCAGAGGTTGCTGCAGCAAATATGGTTGCATATTGAGAAATGCTTTTCATTCAACCATCATTTATTCTTAAGTGTTTAATGAGTTCCTAACTGTCATAGATAAAATAAGAACTTAAATCTAGAAAACCTCACATTTCTTTTACATTAAAAATGGAAAAGAGGAGTAAACAGGTAATTTTAAAGAGTAATTAATAAAGTAATTCCACAGAATCACAGAATGGGCCTGGTTGGAAGGGATCTCAAGGATCATGAATCTCCGACCCCTTTGCCACAGGTTCCACCCAGATCTTGACTGCCTCGTATTTTTACCTTTGTAAATACAATTTGGAATACAATTAATTTTTATTTGTGGTTGGGATGCAAGTTGCAAGAGAGAAATTGATCTGTTATGCTACTGTGAATATTACCAAAGTGTGATACTGGGTGCCACGAGATGAAGTGCTCTCAGCTCCAGAAGGACAAGCGAAGGGGAGTATAGGAGGAACACAAGCTCTGGTAAAGATGTAGCAGTGGTTTTCTAGCTGGTAGTGAATCACGGGGAAACAAATGTGTGAAAAACTGTGCTACATGTGTATTCGTTGTTCAAGCAGAACCTTCAGAAATTCCTAGTAATCAGTTTAAAATATAAAGAAAATGAAAAAAAAAAAAAAAAGTGGGGGGAGGGGGAAGGGAATGTATTGTTATTGATCAGGAAGTGAAATGCATTATGGATTCCTGGGGCTGGACTGAAGGTAAGATGGCCAGAAATCGTATCAGCAGTCATATCTTTAGCCACTTTTGGAATACAATGAAGGGTAGAAAGGAGTTGTACTTAACTGAATCTACAACACAATTTGGTTTTGAAAATCTGAGGTAGTTTAGCAGCTGTCAAATAAAACAAACTAACTTGGAGTAAATGAAAATAACTGTGGATAATTGCAGAGCTCAAACTATCCAGCTAGGCAGCATCTCAGCTGAAAAAGCTGAAGATCTATAAAGCAGGTGGCTGCATGCAGCTGCCAAACATCATCTTAACCTCATTAGTAGTCAGTAAAGCAACATCGGAAAAGCAAGTTGCAGATGGCAGCAAAGGAAAAGCGCATAAGAAGTAACAAAAAGAGTCCTTTAGTATGTACCCTTCCTTGCAAAGTAAAGCAATTTAGTGTAAATGTCTGAGTATACAAGGAGGCAAAAGATTGTTGTGGGTAATTAAGGTAGTTTTGAGAGAACTCTTTCTGGATAACACTAGTGAAAAGCAGCTGCAAGTTTGCTTTCATTATGAGCACAAATGTGGTAGGAATGGTGATTTTTATTATGAATTATAATTCTGTTTTGTTGTAATGGAAGACTGTTCTCTCACAGAAGACTTTCCTAGTTGGTTTCCACTGTTGTCTTTTTTAACTGTTTTTTTTTTTTTTTTCTCACAACAACTTGCTCCTGCTAAAGCCCATCAATCTGCTAAACCTGTTCTTCCTAGAATATATTTATGGTAACCCTCATTCCCCAAATCCATCATATACAGAAAAGTGAATCTGTTCCCATGTGAGGTGACCAATTTAAAGTTACTTATATGCTAATTATCAGGCTTATGGCTTGTCTGCCTTCTGGATGCCTCTCAGAATGGGTGGGAGCTGAATTTTAACTGCTTTTCCCTGAATAAGTTGCAAAAGCTTTTCTGACTTTTTTGTCCAACCACAGCTTTTAATCACTGTGTAGGAATTGTATAGTGTGGTCATCTCTATCTGACAAATTTGGCTGAAATTGACTCAGCAGCCAAAGTTGGAGAGATGATTTGGTGGAGAGGGGAAGGGAGTTATGGATAAGTGTGTTAGTACAATATGTGGTTAATTATGCAATCATATACATTATTTAAGGAAATTGGATGAAAGTACCTGCTCTGTACTGTTTGTGTGGTGACACAGCAGTCACCTCAGGGAGGTTTGAGGAGTCTTGAGGAAGTGGGACGGCTGTTCCTTGTTGGATCTGCAAAGAATCTGGAAAGATTGAGCAGCTATGAAGTAATAGAACCTTTCTTTAGAAATTTGAGTTCCTCAAGGAGAGCTCTGATGATGTTATGTATATGTGAGCAGTATTGATGAATGGAGTATTCTTCTTCACTGTAAAGATGGATCAAGATTTTCCTCATAGATGGGTCAAGAGCTTAAGTGGGCATGATATCAGAATAGTTTGTTCTGAATAATCTCTCCTACAAGACCAGAAATTATAAGTGTCCTTTTATTCTGTCATCATCTGTGCTTTGTCAATGATACCTGTCACTTGAAGTTACTGGAGAAGACAGCAGTGATCTTACATCCTGTGAGTCACTGTGAGTTAGTAAATCAAACACTGGCATTGGTGATTCTTGTCATTTCTGCTTTTACGGATAGTTGGATAATGGCATAATTGATAGAAAAAGTAGCCATAGCATTGTGGTCTGAAATTGAAAAGTTGAACAAACTGCAGCATGACTAACTTTTTAACTGATCAACTTTTCCTAAAAGTTCTCTAAATTACAAGAGAATTTTGATGATGCTTCTAAACTTTTGGATTTTATACACAGAAGTTGTTGAGGATTTAGAAAGTTTTTGTTTGCTTACTTGATTCTCAGTCTTAGAATACATTTACGGCTGAGGATTAGAACTATTTATATTGAAGTGTAATCTTGATTAAATTAATAAGTCTGGGAAAACCTGAAGTGTTCATGAAATAGATTGAATTAGTTAACTCTTCCAGCTAGATAGATTGGTTTAGAAAAATCTGAATACAATAAAATAAAACGTTCGACCAGCCAATGTGCACACAGATCTTCTGATCAATATTCTGAATTATGAGAAAAGTGTGCTGGGGCATAATGGCTTTTTGGAATAATGAAAGCTGGTATAATATTTCTCTCCTATTCAAATATATGTGTTGCATCTACCTGTAAAATATATAGATAGATATATGTAAATAATACAATGTTGTTAGTGTTTAATACAATGTAGTTAGCATTTTTTTGAAAGTTGAGATAGCTCTTTTGTACAATACAGATATTTCTTGTAAGGAATAGAAGAAAAGTGTAAGGTAAAGCACAGTCAAAGCATTTACAATAGTTCTATTCAATCATTTGCTTAATGTAACGCTATTTTTTTTCAGTCATTTTCAAACAAGAGAGAGAAAAAATCGGAGTGTGCATGTTTCTGTGCATATGTATGCATGTGTGTCAGAGAGCTGAATTCCAGACTTCATTGCCAGTTGGCCTTGATCTTGAACTCTTACAGAAGATTTAACAGGAATTGGCAAGAAGCATAGAAGTGTAATCAGTTAGACTATAACAGAAAGTATGTGGTTAAGTACTTTCTTGGCAGTGTGTTGCCATTTTTTTATCCATTCAGCAAATGTAATTTATTTATACATCTGTCAATAAATATGAGGTGGCATCCAGTAATGAGGACAGAAGGGATTTAAGCTGGAGTATGTTGCTATGTTTGACACAAAGGTCAAACCTGGGAAAGGGACTTGAAATTAACATTTCTTGACAACTACTTTTCCATCCACTGAGGTTATCTCTTAATTCCAGCAATCTTCTCATTTTGATAAGCAGGGAGAGCATATATTTTGATTATATGAAGGAGGGAGGAGGTGATGAAACTTTAACACGCACACAAAAAAAAAAAGGAAAAAAAAAGTCAGCTAACATTGTGTTCTGCTGATAAGGGTGGGACTTTGTACAGCACAGAAGAGATTACATGCAGTAGAATTGAGACGCAAATTGTGTTTACAAAAGATGGCATGATTTTCCTAATAGGTGTTCAAAGCAGGCTATTCAATCACGTATTCTGCTGAGCTTGGCCAGAAATAGCTTCATTTTAAAAGGACAAATATGATTGAAGGTTAGAAGCATTTCCCTCTCAGAGATACTTGTCTGAAGGGTTTGCATTAAATTTTCTTATTGATGGGAGCACTGTACTATTTTATTCTGCATCTGTGTGAACTGGTAATTTGAAAAATAAAGATACAAATAGTGTACTTGATTGTTTTGTGTTTTGAATGCTTGAATTACTAGATTTACATCTGCTATTATGGAAGAGGTGTCATGATACAATGTAGCAATAGCTGTCACAATTTTACTAACAAAATATAAATTAAACTTATTCTTGAAATTAAGGTACTGAAATGAAGTTTTAGACACTGTGTGTATCTTCCTGTGGTTTTATCTAGGTTTTTAATATGACACGGTTATTTTAAAAGAATTATAGCATGTCTTTTAGTTATTCTTTTAGCATTCTTTTAGTTACTAGTAGAATACACAGGTCAAAGATGAAACGTGCTGCAAAGTTACTTGAAGTATTATACACATCTGTTGGGAAAGGTGATATTTGCCTTGTTGTAGTAAATATCAACAAATTGCAAAGTTCTGTGTTGCATGTGTGCGCTACCTCTGGATCCTTTACGTTTTTTCTTCCTCTGTGTAGATCCTGGAATTGGTGAAGGGCATGCATTACCAGCTGGCCTGTCAGAAGTACTTTGAATTGACACATGATGTAAGTAGCTAAAAGTAATTTTTGTTAAACTATAATCATTGACTTTGTTTTGAAAAAGACCTTGGAAGTTGTGTATGAAATCCTGAGGCGATTTGCAATTTTTTTGTCCAACACTAGCTATCTTGCATTTTTAGTTTCCATTTTAATTTATTTTGTAATTCCCTTCGTTTATATATTGATGATATATACATCGTGAACATTGCAAGATACAGTAAAAATTTATGCTTTCTTCCTAAAATAGTCAATATTATTAATTTAAATGGTTTTATTTAGATATACACACTCAAACGTTAAATGTATTTCAAGCCTTTTAACTTTTTCAATATCCTGTTTTTAAACAAGTTGTCATTTTTAACCCATCATGCAAATTTGGTATTATAAGATATACCTTAAACAGAATAGATCTAACAAATGTAACCAAAACTCTAATCTTCCAGCAATTAGAGAGTTGATGATAATTTTCACTTATTATTTTTCTCATGTCATTTGTTATGTGATTAATTTTTAAATCAAGATAAGCAGACCTTTCCCTTGCTTAATCGTAAGCTTCTATAAACTATTAAATTAAGATCCTCCACAAAGGAGGCGTAAGATAGCAAGAGGCACTGGTGCATCTCCTGCGTGATTTCTTGATTCAGCAAAAATAATTTTCTCATTGGTTCAAGATTCCTCTCTGTCAAGAAAGAAGTAGGAGCATAGCCCTTCCTTTAACTTTCTTTTCTCTACAACAGAAAAAATTGAAACATCCCTTTCCGAACATCAGAACATGAAACGATCTTGTTAAAGATCTGGATGAGGATTAGATGACTTTTGCCATTGACTTTTTTGTTCTCATTGGTTTTCACATTTGATTTGTGTGGAACTGTTTGTCTCAAATTCCCAGCAATCATAAGGCTTGAACGTACAGCAACAGTATGCTCTGAAGCCATATTCAGTATTGCCTGTGATGATACTTTTCTAAGTTCACAGAGTCAGTCACAAGCTATGCCTACTTAACCGTTTTTGCATTTCTTCCCATTATCATTTATCAAGTTTCTGTTGCATTTTAATCTCATGATTGTAACAGCTTCTCTGTTGGTTTCTATTGTGTAATGCTTGATGCTAAGTCTGTCTTAATCCAACTGGATTAGAGTGAGAATGTTCACAACTGTTGGAAAGGAGAGTCCTTGCACCTCAATGTTTCAGGTTCAAGGGATGCCTGAAAGATGCTTCTCTTCAGATTCATTGTAGACTGGGATTTATTAATTTAATTGCTATACCTCACATGGACCTTCATGTCACCATCTCACAACCACAGAACAAAAGCAGCTATCATTTGTGTGGTCCAGTGTATTCTCTTCAAGAAGGAACTAATGTGTTAATAAATGCACCTCTGTGCAATTTAAGTCTTTGACTAACTGTGCGTACTAAGGTACGTACTAAGTGTTACATAGAATATGTGAATAGCTTTTCATATTCTGGAAGATTAGAGTACACTGCTTTTTGAGAAAGTTCTTTTCTAAAGAATAGTACTGTAATTTGATCAAGAAAAGCTCTTCCACATGTGTGATGAAAGTAAGGTATTTTGACTTGATAGGTATGTCAGAACAGCCTGTGCAGAAACATGATAGAATAAATATCATAAAAGCATGATTGGATGGCTAGATATTTTCTAAATTATAATATTTTAATAAGAATCAAGAATTATTTATTGTATATGAAACCAGAGTAAGTACTCAAACACTACTAACATATCTGTATTTATGGTCTAATTTGAGTTGTAAGGCATATCTGAAAAGCATCATAACTGCTTGAAGTTCTAGTATTTGTACTTAAATTCTCAATAAGCTATTTGATGTTGATTATCCCTCTTAGATTAGTTAGATTTGTACTGATGCAAGGATATAAGACAAGCGAAGAGGAAATGAGACACCTTACGAATGTAGGGAATATAACCTGAACTCCAAGCCAATACTCACAGTAATGAGGAATGTCTTTCAAGGTTACAGTAGCATTGAGATTTTATTTTAATTTAGTTCATGAAATTGGATCTCAATTCAAAATAGAGAAAAATCTTATCAGGCATAACAGTTCAGCAATCTGAACTGTAATCTGCTAATAGGTCAAATGAATATTCCTGTGACAGAATGTCTGTAAACAGAATTAGTGCTTTGAAATTTGATTGTAAATAAATCACCATTTACTGTTTTAAGCCCCTAGATGATAAGAATAGGAAAACCTAACTGGCTATTGAAGTTCTATTCCAAAGGAACTAATGATGTCAATGACATTTGCATGGGTATTGCTGTACGAGTAATTTGCTGTAAATAAGCAGGTGATTATTTATATATTAATATTAATCTATCAAAATTTTATTCTAGACCAGTAATGTTTTATGGTCATTGTGTATCTTTAAGAAACAAATGAAATCTAACACACTCAGCAAGCTTTCTGCTGCCAAGGAATCACCTGGAGTTATTTATTTCAAAAAATATATACATGTAAAATTTTTTTCTTAGTTTGTGATTAAATCTCAAGAACATTCAACTTGATTTGGTTGGTTGATGTCATTTACTCTACCACCGTAATTGTTTCACATGGTTTTTCTGTAATACCAGCTATAATTCTAAAAGTTCTTGATTAAAATGCAAAGAAACTGCAAACAAAGAAACTGCTGTAAAATTGTTGTTTCTGTTTCTTTTAGAACATTTGTTATAGCAGCAACTATAAAATTAGAGTTGGTCTGAAGGTCAGTATGTGCACGATGTGTTGAATCCAAGAATAGTCTTCTGATAGTATCAGCTGCTAGGTGGAATAAGGAGTTCTGTCTGAAGTGACAGATTTCTTCACTTGAATCAATACATGCTACAAGCTTAAATTTCTGACTGCCCAGAAAATACATTTTTCTTTGGGCGTAGTGGATTCTAGATGGATTTACAGGTGTGAATGGATAAAACTGTTAGAGAAATCTAGTTTCTCTGTTTCTGGCAGTAAGCTTCTGGTAACTTATCTGTAAGCTGAGGAAGGCTTTTCAACTTGGTGCTATTTCTGATGTATTTTTTTGTGAATATTACCTAAAAGCATTGTAAAATATACGTGAGTGGTCTAACATAGAAAAATTTGTGATCATTTTTTAATGCTTCACCTCTATTTTTGTGTTCAACATTTGTTGTGTATTTCCAGTCAGAGCAGAATATTTTTGTTCAGAGAAATATTCACTGAAAGTTACTAAAATTACACAGGGATTACTGATTTATCACTATCACAAATGCTTATGATAATTATGAACAAAACTTCCCATTTATTTCTTCCAACTCTCAAAAGAGGTGACTGAATGAGTAGAATTCTTTTAATAAAAATTATGTTGCCTAATCTTAATCCACTGCAGCTTTATTTTAGTAACATTCCAGTTTGTAAAAGATAGTACATGGACTCATTCTATAGTTTTAACTAATAGTCTCTAAGTAGCTTTTAGCCAAATGCCGTCGGTCACCTCTGGAAATATGGCTGTAGATTTCATTTGTACAGTGGTCACGTTCTAAGTTATTGGGGAGAGAGCGGTTTAAAACAAAATTAGAATTACGAAATGAATCTTATTGCTCTGAAGAAAACTGAAAAAAAAAACTGAAAAAGGAAAAGAAAAAAAAGAGCTTTTCCTAAATAAATAAATAAATATCAGCTTTTTACTGTATTAGTTATTTTTAAGCCTTTTGATGTGAAAAAGTAATTTAGTAGTTCCCACACAATGGAAATTGGAACATGGATGAAAGCTGGCTGGATGAAATTCATCCAGATAAGACTGAAATTAAATTTACTCATCAGTTTGGATTTATTTTTTTGCTAATGTGCCTTTTATTTTGAATTCGTAATTAACACGGTAGGCCAGCCACTTATTTTTAAGATTTTTTCAATCAAGGTCACTTGCTACAGTCACTAATAACTTTTTTCATGCCTGAATTAGATTTTGTTGTATGTGTAACTGTTTTCTGATGGAGCTAAGGTAGGTTGCAATACATTTAATCAGAATCTCATTTTGGACACACATTGATTCTCTGCTTGATGATTTTTCGCAAGTGGCTGAAATTTAAGCTTGTGGCTTTGCATATTAAATCAGCCACTGTGTATATCCTCATGAGGGGGGTGTGGGTGTGTGCAGAGTTACTTGTTAAGTTGGAATTGACTCCACTTTTCTGGGTAAAGAGGAATATTGTGGAAGCAGAAAATTACCAGTCTATGTCTGTTAGTGTTTGCTGGCTTATCGTATCCCACATTTGGGAATCTTGACAATATTCTTGAGCCTTTTTTGTTAAAATGTCTGTGGTGCTCACTGGTAGGTCACTCAGCGCTGCCACACCACTTGTTCATTCCCCCCTCCTCAGACAGATGGGGGAAATGTATGATGTTAAGTGGCTCATGGGCAGAGATAATGGCAGGGAGATCACTCACCAATTACTGTCATAGGAAAGATGGACTCAGTGTAGGGAGACTAATGTAATTTATTGCTTATTGATAACAGACTAGAACACTGAGAAACATCTTCCACTCATCCTCCCTCTCCTAATTCCTTCCCGAAGCAGTGAAGGGGAATGGGGACTGAAAAAGAGCCTTAAAAGAGTCCAGCAGAGGGCCACAAAGATGGTGAAGGGCCTGGAGCGTCTCTCCTATGAGGAAAGGCTGAGTGAGCTGGGCCTGTTTAGCCTTGAGAAGACTGAGAGGAGACCTGATCCAGGTCTATAAATATCTAAAGTGTAGGGGGCAGAGTGGCGAAGCTGGACTGCTTTAAGTGGTATGTGGGGACAGGACAAGGGGAAATGGCCGAAAGCTGCAGCACAAATGTGTGCAAGAACTTTACGGTGAGGGTGACAGAGCACTGGAACAGGCTGCCCAGGGAGGTTGTGGAGTCTCCTTCTCTGGAGATATTCAAGACCTGCCTGGATGCCTACTTATGCAACCTGGTGTAGGGAACCTGCTTTGGCAGGGGGGTTGGACTCGATCTCTGGAGGTCCCTTCCAACCCCTACAATTCTGTGATTCTGTGACTGCTCTCAGTCCGTAACACTTTGTCTTGCTCCTCCACAATCACTCTTTGCCCCTGTTCTATGCGGCCTCCCTCCCATGGGATGCTGCCCTTCCCCAGCTGGGCTTCCCCAGGCTACAGCTCTCCTAGCACTGCCCCAAGACAGCTCCGAAACTCTCCTTTCCCACTGTGGGCTGTTCTCTTTGGTCTGTAGCTCTGGCCTGGGCTGCTTCCGGCAGATATCCGTGGGCTGAGACCTGCAGGCCTCATCCACTACTCTATGGCGGACTACAAGAAACACTCCTATCTATGAAAGCAGTGTTTTCTCAGTGTTCTTAGTATTCACATGAACTGACAGACAGATTAAGAAGTGCACCTCTCTTGAATGAAAGGTGGAAGTGTTTTGAACTGCTGATACAAAGGTTCCATCAGAGATTATGGTGAATATGTTAGAGGAGCTTACTTCTAGAACTGAATGCCGCATTGAAGTTATTTCATGAGAATTAATTGAATTTGCATTAGTCAAATAATTACGGACCTGAAAGAATGTTGGCTAAGTAGACAAGAGCAATATAAATACATTGCTCTCTATTCTAATATTCTGTTCTTTTTCACTGAAAAGGCACCTATCTGTTTTGTGGTATTGGTTTGCAGATAGCGGAGTATTGGGATGCTGGTGTTTAGCGCTGGAGCTTAACCTGCTGAGCTTGCTTAGCTTGTTCTTCTGTAAATAGTGTATTTATTACTAATGGGGGGAAAAAAAGGTAAAGAGATGAAGCTCCTGGTTTCTGTTCAGTGCTTCACATTGATACTTTAAGCTCTGGGTTCTTCTTGTGCTGTTGTAAAAACTTCTACCTATTTTCTCTATTTCCATTTGTACTTTAGGCTTAGCATGGTTCATTTCTTGTGTAAGATGATGCTGCTTTTAGGTATTGATTCAGCTGTCCTCAATCTTTGAATGTATGCTCTTTTACTTATATTGCTTTTTTTTTGTTTTTTTAATATGGGAAAGACAATTAAAAATACTGCCCGATGATTATGCCAAAGTAATAATTCCTAATATGAGGGAATAAATTGTGTGATTAAAAAAAAAATCAAGGTTATATTTATTGGGCTAGTATTGCAAACCACTGCATTCAACAAAATTTGAAATTATTAAATTAATAATTATTCTTCAATATGAATTGAAATGATTTTTCAAAATAAAAATAGTAACTTTTCCTTTCATTTTTGTAGGTTGATGACATTGGATTTTCTTTGAATCATCCTAATCAGTATTTTGCAGAAAGTCAAAGGATATTAAGTGGTGGTAGAGAAGTGAAAAAGGAGCCGAGTCATTTGGGAAACTCTCAACAAAAAAATAATAGTCAGGAAAGCATGAATTCAAATTCTACACCGACCACTTCAAATATGACTACTGATGCAGAGCTGGAGGGACTGGAGGCATACTTCACTGAAGACTAAGCAACTATGGTAGCTTTTTCCTTTTTCTACTCTAACTGAATTCATCCTTTTACTAAGGAACATGCACTTCACTACCTAGAAGACACAAGCATTTAGCAATTAGAGTTGGCTGATGGAAAAGGAAGAATGATGCTGAAGCTGTAATCACATGCAGTGCTTATTGTTGTTGCTGTAGGATGCTATTGCATAGCGCATCTTGAAGGATGGGAAATGGAAATTCCTTCCCGTTTCTTAGGTGACTTTTGCCTGACTTGCCTTTTTTGATTTTTGTTTAAGATGTATAATTATTTTATCCTCTTTTGTGGTCATTTTTGTATGTTATTAATAAATAAATTGCAAGATAAAAAATTGCAGTATTTTACTTTCAGCTGTCTTTATATGGTAATTAAGTGGGACATATTCCTTATGATCTTAACTATCTTCTGAAGGAGTGAACATGTTTTCTACACGATAGCTGAAGGAAATCAGCTTCCTAATTCATGTACATCAGCTTTGAATTTCAAGAGCCTGTTAATGGTGCTTGAGGTAGATCGTAGCTAGCGTGTGCATGTAACCTGTGTAGTTGTATTATGCTAGAGGCTTTATTCTTTGCAACAGCTGACTGATTCAAGCTATTAATGGTGTAGTTGGAATTTTTCTTTGATTACTATGAAGATTTTGGACAAACCTTCAGTCTTTGCTTCTTGTATGTTTTATGTTCACTTAAAGGTGTGTAACTTGCACATACCTAGTACAACACTGGGTGTTCAAAAAGAAAATATATCTTTTGTTGTTAGAAGAGGATTGGCTAGTAGGCTTCACTGTTCCTTAAATTATTCCTAATTTAGTTAATGACTGCTCTGTGTAAACTATCAGAATCTTACTCCTTGAATACCATATATTCAAAGGAGTTGTAGAAATCCATCCTGAAAAAGGCTGCACTCCAGATACTGAAGATTGAAGCAGCAAGGAGTTACAGACAGTAATTCTGAGGAAGCACCAGGCAGCACTCCACTGATGTGTGTTGGACTCCATTGCTGGTGAAGGATTCTATGGAATCCATAGATGATTGAAGGATTTTCACCTGAAGGTTTTAAAGTGCCTTTGTAAGTGGTGACAGTGCTCTAATTTTGAATTTATTCTGCCCTTACTCTCCTAAATGATGACATTGTCACTTCAATCATATTGCAATTAAAATTCTTGGCACTTTCTTTATCTTTATTCTGAAATCTGTTATGTTGGGAATGGGGGCTCCCTGTTTATATATCTTCATTGATTGTTACATTAGTAGAATACAATTATTTTTAGGAATTCAAACATAGAATTTAAAATAGGCCTCTGTTACCGGGAAGAATATAACCTCACTTATCCTCTATTAAGTGGATAAATCTTAATCTGGAATGCAATGAACATAACGTTATTTGACAAAGCCTGTGTCCTTCACTAGTTTACACTGCTGCTGGTTTATGTATTTTCTTCCCTTTTGTTAACTGCCAGGTGAATTGTAAAAATAAATAAATAAATAAATAATAGCAATACATATAAATTAGTGCATACAGTTACAAGTAGCAAAATGTCATTAATGTTTTTCTTTTTAGTCCTGTTCAAAGACAATTGAAGGCAATTTATTTTCAATTTTTTTACCATCTTGAGTTTGAAAGCAGAATATTTTAAATTTGATTATTGGTAAAAACCCAAAATGAGAATCTTCCCTCTCAGCAGCTGGACACTGAGGAGTTATTTGTCATCCAGAGCTTTTGGACACTTACTGCCTTGTAATTTAAATAAGAATCACTTGTTCCTTAATTGTAGAGCTGTTTGAGATTGGAAAGGCAAAACCAGTAAGAATGTGTAAATCAGTCATTTAGTAAAGCTTTTCCTGCATTGTTGTAATGCTGTTTCAAAATTACATCTAGTTAGAAGACAAGGATTCTTTGAAAACCAACCCAGTCTGATGTGATCATGCAGTAGTCAAGAAAGAAGTACAAAGGAAACAAACTCTACTCTTTTACAGCTTGACAAGAACATGTATTTCTAAAGTAAAGGCTGCAGATCTGTTTGCAAATGTGTGCTCTCTCAGCTCTCCTTCCAAGTGGCTCTCTAAACTTCTGTTATACTTTGCGTCTTCAAGAAGTTCAAACTTTGACAGTGTGAAACTGTTCTCAGTGAGACACTTGTGTGTTCTGGGTCAGTAAGGATGGTGTTAAGAGAATACTGGTTATATTTCTGAGAGGATGTATGCAACTATCCGACACCAAAAGACTGCTCTGTGTAGCCATGATGTTCATGTGGAAAGTGCTCCTCTTTACAACGTATGGTCTTAAATGTATCATAATTAAATGTGGAGAATTCTTCAAAAGGAACATAGCTTGTTCCTTTGCATGCTTGTTTGCTAAGATTTGTTTAAATCCCTTAAATGCTGGAGGATTTGGGGCATTTGAATTGGACAGAGGTTGTGATCAGTGGGTGCAATTCAGTCCCCCAAGGAACAGGAACTTGTATATATGAAGGTAAATCAATTGGAATACAGGAATAGAAATGCTTGGAATAACTTCAGGAGTGAATTGTAGCTGGGAAATAAGCACATAGATGGGTAAGCACTGACTTAATAGAGAGGAAATATTGGAAGTGGTTTTAGGGTAGATAAAATGTAGATGTATGCTGACACAACTTCCCTGTCTCCAGCTATTGATCTGTCATCTGTTCAGGGAAAGCAGGACTTGGCGATCAGGCTGCAGCCATCAGGAAGATGTATGAACTCCTTATATCCCTTGAAGCAAAAATGATAGACACAGTGAAAATGTCATGAGATGCTGGTTCTAGCTGAAACTAAAAGACTCGGGCAAGTTGAAGATGCTTTCTCATGTAGTTGTGAACTTCAATTAAGAAAGGGAAAATGGGATCATGAAATAGGCATTAATATAGGAGAGACAGATATGACAACCTTGTTATTTATTATTTATCTTTTAGAAGAACATTATACTCTACTAAGGATCAGAGCTGTATTGTGGGAGGTGTTATACAAGCAGAAGAAAGTCTTTGCTATGCATAATGCCAGCACTTAATGAACTGGTAAGAATTAGGCTAGGTCAGTTCAGGAGGAGTGCCTTTGCTCCACCTGAACTGGTCAAATTGTTGCATGAGCTGCTGGATGAAGTGTAATGGTCTGTGTTGTTGTACTCATCAAAGTAGACACTCCAGATGGTCTTTTTGGACTTTAAAATCTGTGATGCTAGGATTTGTTTTAATGTTTAATAAGAAGCAAATCCTGAAAGCTGCAGAGCATCCTCGGTTCGGCTCTGATGTGTTGGGCAGTAGGCAGAAGCCAGCAAAGCAGGAAGACCTGCATCAGCAAAGCATGGCATAGTTGCTCTGTGAGTCTTTGCGGTGTCAGTGCTTTTAGGAGAAAAATATGAGAAAAGCTGCTGAGTAGCATACATTCTACTCTGATCTCTGCTTTTAGCAAATAAATAAAAATATGATACCTATAAAGTTTTTCATGTCCTATAGGCTATATTTGCTGTTGGTACAGGCTTCTGAATGGAAGAGAATCCTTGTTGCTATGACTGAGGTGGTTCTTCAACTGTTCCTCTCTTACCTCTAGAGGCTGAATGTAGTAGTTTTACCTACAGCTGAGTACATTTTTCTCTTTATTATGATGCCCCAATTGGTAATTATAATACTATGCTTTTCAAGATCTGGCATTAACAGAAGTGCAATTTTGGACGGTTAAAAGAACTTCTCATTTGGATTTAGATCATGACCTTGCTTCTTAGAATTTATCACAATGCTGGCACATCAGAGATAACAAATATAGAAACATCTGAGTCAACATACACATAGGAAAAGGAAGTTGCATGGAGTATGTGTTTTCTATCAGTAGTAGGATTTGTAATACAAGTTGAATAATGTGTAATATGGTAGAATATGTCAGTAATGCAGATATGTTTTGCTGAGTGTAAGTATATATTAGGATGTGCAGTATAACTGTAGAATCATTACTCCTCTATTTCTATTCATTTTGTTTAGAAGTGATCCTTGAAAAAAATATTTTTCAACTTTTTAACATTCAAGTAAAGAAAATTAGAATTTTGTACTGTAAACATTTCAAAAATATACTGGAAAAATGCATTTAAATGTTTTTTTAAAATCACTTTTTTTTTGGGGGGGGGGGGATATTCTATTACCTCCTTACTTTGTCTTAAACTGATTTTCATGAGGTATATAAAGCACTCTCCCTTAACCTTAAGATTTTGTGACGGGATTAAGAAATGCCGTTTTATTCATTTTCTTTCCAAGCACCAATTAGAATAGGGTCCTCACACAATAAGCTTTTTAAAGGCCTTTTAAAGGCCTTTTTAAAGGTATGTTTATACCTGTTCTAGATGCAGAGTTTTGCTTTTGATCTCCAAATTGTTTCCCAGCTTATGTAAATAAGTTCTTGGAGGGAAAAGCAAATCAACCTTACTATCCCCAGCAGAAATGCCCGCAGTACAATACTCAGCTAATACTCAGGCCTAGCTGCTTCCGGGTTGAAGGCCACATATAATCTTAAACACAGCCATCAAACAGGCATATCCAAATTGGTTATTAAGAAGATCTGAGGGACAGTGATGTGGGAGGGTCCTCTCTCAGCTTCTAGCACTTATTGCACTGGATTGCTGCAGAGAAAAGAGCCCGTTGCTTCCTGGAGGTAGCTGAAAATTGTTCTACAGCAGTCACTCTTGCTTAGGATGCTTTACCAGAGATCGGAGAGGGTAAAATCATCTCTGTACACCATATAGATGTATGCCAGCTGTAAATGGTCCTGCTTGATTAATAGTTTTTTATGACTGAAAAACATAGCTGTAGTGGTAACAAGCCTTTCACACACACAGAATCACACACAGAATTATCAAGGTTGGAAAAGACCTAAAAGATCATCCAGTCCAACCATCACCAATACTCCCCAGCTAAATCATATCCCTCAACACAACATGCTATTTTTGCCGGTGATGTTCTTGCTGTGTGATTGACTTAGTCCATGCCAGGTTCAATATTTATTAAATTGCCCATTGTGCAGAATTTAAAAGACATTAAAGCATTTTCTTAAAGATTGCTTCTCAGTAAATGCAGCAGCTGAAGCACTTGGTGTTCAGATCCAGGTTTCCAAAAGGCTTGGGGTTGTTGTACCATTGGACCTACAACAAACTCTAGACATGGTTTTTTTTTCTTATTAGAAATCAGTGCTCTTTCAAAAATCTTATTTCCACCCTTCAGCTCTAATGGTTGAGTGTTTCTAGGCAGCGATTTTTTTAAAACTACATTTAAATTATTTTAATGAATGCCACGTTTCTTAATGATAGTTTCTTAAAGCATTTCCAGCCCACTGCCAATGAGAGAACTTGTTCTCAAGAATACAGTTTTTTCCCTTTGTATTAGTTCTGTACTGAGTCACTATTCTTGTTGATACTGGCTTGAAGAACCCTTTTCTATAACAGAATTTAATCTGAAGATATTTCTGCAGCCTAAAAGAACAGTATCTTAAAAACAGAGCTGCTATGTGTAATGTTCCTTGTTGAAATGTCACCTTAGCCATCAGAACTGTAGAAAATGATTGCTAAGATCTGAGGTCATCCATACACCTGGAATAAAAGTCTAAATGATTCATTCCTACTTTTTGTAAAGACTGTCTTTAACGTTATCAAACTGATGCTGTAAAGAAGTCAGCAGGCTCTTTCTGCTTTACTGAGCAAGGTTTATACTGCAGCTGGCATTAACTGAAGTCCTCATAAAGCTGTGGTCCTGCATAGTAGCCTGAAGTTTGTGTTCCTCAGAATTCTTTTGAGTAGAGGCTTGCAGCATTGGTTCTGATAGGCTTGTAGGCCTTGTGCTGCACCTCGACCAGCTGCTTGGAAAACTCAGATCTTACTTGAATTTCAGTGCTCAATATGTAGTTACACAAGAAGGTTTGATTAGGACTTCTGTTTTTGTTTCTGTGAAGCAGAGTCTCTTGTGATAAGATAAAGGGAAACGTCTTCCAACTAGAAGGGGAAATTTAGATGGGACATAAGGGAGAAGCTTTTTACAATAAGGTTGGTGAAGCACTGGAACAGGTTGTCCTGTTGAGAGAAATGGTGGAAGCCCCATCCCTTGAGACATTCATGGTCAGGCTGGATGGAGGCTGTGAGCAGCCTGATCTAGCTGTAGGTGTCCCTGTTTATTACAGGAGAGTTGGACTAGATGGTCCTTAAGGATCCCTTCCAACTCAGATAATTCTATGATTCTATTCCTGGGTCTTTTTGAAGAGTCTCAGATTTGTAGTTTTAATTTTCAGCTGTCACTAAGTGATTGTTTCATGAAAAGCTGGTGGTTCTTTGCCCTGTGAATAAATGCCTTCGGTGTATCTTTTCAAAGTGTCTTGGTGTTAATATCTTCGTTGTTCACTGTGGTGCTAGTTTTGCATGCAAATATATGAATGAAGCTTACTTGATATCTGCTTTCTGGAAATGTTTTTTGCTTGTGTGCATAATTTGTAGTGCTTCACTGAGCAGAACTCACAGCATAAATTAGTTGTGTGGCAGGATAGTGTCTGCGGATAACAGATGAGTAAAGCCATAGCTTTCCCTGTGTCTGTTTGCTCTGCTAGGAGGAAGACTGATGCATAATGAACGTGTATATACAAAAGTCATCTCAGTAGGACCTCTGTGGCTGGTAAAGCCTTCACTTTTTTGGGTAGATTGAGGACTGTCTGGTTTCAGTTGCTAATTGCCCCAGCTTTTAGAGTACTTGTTAGTGATGAAAGGTGCCCAGCTTGTTCTTTGGAGTCATGGGATGGCTTTGGAATAGTGAAGGGAAGGAAGGGTTAGAAGCATCAACATATATATTTTCTGTGGAAGAGTTAGTTGTAGAGTAGTGAGCTAGGAAGGACATCAGCTGGTAGCTGCTGGTAGTCGAAAGAGCTGTCATAGCCCTAGGAAAACAGGAGTTCTTGTCTAGGTCTTCTGGGGACTTTGGTTACAACTTACTGGAATACAGTAAAAAACCAAAATCTAGTGTAGATTTTTTTTTTTTTTGAACCCATAGAATCGCTCTATCAGAAGAAGTGTGACTTTGAACCTGGTTGTTTTGTTTTCAAAAAATAAAATCAAAAACGCATCTGTCCATAGGCAAAATGGTATTATGTGAACTATTCAGTACGTAGTGCTCACACTTCTACAGGTTGTTGTTGCTGTCCACAGCCACTGTAGGGTATGTGATTCAGCCCCAAGAGCCTTTTACCTTTGGCAGGCAGTGAGCCTTTCCCAGTGTGTGTGCTCTCTGAGCAGGGCTTTGGTGGAAAACTCTCTCCGGATGGGTTTTTGATATCAGCTTTGTTCTTCAAAATAGTTTTGGCTTAATGGAAATGTTCAGAACTTCAGGCTGTTTTGCGTGTTTTGTGCTCTTGGAATCTGGAAAAGGGGAAATGTGCACCAGGAATGTGTGGACCCATCTGCTTCCACCATCAGTTTGTGAGAAGTCAAAAGCTGCTCAGAAGACGACTGCAACGATTTGGTCAACAGAAATTGCCTGAAAAACCATTTGATCCCAAAGAACACAATTTCTGTTGGTCTGGAGACTGCTATGCTGTGACTTCAGAGCTCTGGCAGATCAGAGCGTGACAAAAAACAAAGGATCTTTCCTCGAAGGACAAAATGCCTGGATTTGCTGCCACTGCAACACACCTTTTCTGTAGAAAATAGATGCTGTAAGGAACACCCAGTGCAGAGAGGTGCAGTGCTTGGCATCTTGTTGATGTCTGAATACAATCAGAACAGCTTCCATTACTCTGCTTAAAAAATGAGGAAAAATATACTTAGAAACGACAAGTTAACATTCAGAATATGGTACGATTCCTATGTACGTTAGCTTCCAGAGGTGCTGTTGGAACAATTTCCCATTTTTCGTGGTCTCATTACAGAAATTTTTTCCTCTGTGGTTTACAAGTTTAAACTGAGATGTTGTGATGAGTGAATGTGACAAATACAAGAGGCAGAAGAGAAAACAAAAAATGGTAAGGCCTGAGGCTAAGAGGAGTTTCTTCATAGGTGCATTAAGTTAAAGATTTGAGGTGGTTTGCTAAAATAGACACGTTAATAATGGCTGTGATCTCAGCTAGCCACATGCCTATCCAATATGAGCTGGCCATCTGTTGTGGCAGAAATAGGTACTAAGGAAGGATTTGAAACCAATGAATATAGAGCAGGAAAACAGTTGAAATCGAATTAGATGCTTAAGGACCCTGAGCTGATGTCTGTGTCTGCCTTGTTATATTGTGCTGTCCACAACTCTGCAGGTTCTTGGACAGTAGAGAAACTCTTGTTGGAACAGAGCTCTTTATTTTGTTACCACTGCAGTGTCACATCAATAATCCAAAAGGCAAAAGCTCAAATCTTAACTGTTTAGGCAGCTGTGAAGGTATTGCAAACCATTTGCACCTTTCCAGGTAGTGATAAACAACCTGAAGGATATACATCTTAAAGTTTAAGAGGTGCTTGTGTATGAAAATAAATTCAACAGCTTGGGTCTGTCATGCACAGTATTGCTTTGTAGGCTTTTGTAGGCTTGGTTTCAACTAGCAATGGCTTAGAGAAAAATAATTGTCTCCATTGCTGCTCAGTAATACATTATGTTGAAAGCAGAAGCCTATGGGTGATAGCAGTTCAGAAATCACTACCTGGAAAAGTTGGATGAAAACTTCTGCATCTGAGAAAACAACACAGATTCCGAGATATCTGCCAGGAGAAAGGGAGGGAACAAGCTTTGGCCAACAAACTACTAATTACAGATGTAACAGAAGGTGGAATGAGATGAGACTGCATGTTTTCCTGAGGATCATAATCCAAATATTGCACTTATATTTTGCCTTATATGCCTTATAAGTTTAGTTTAAACTTTGCCTTTTATGCCTTCCACATATGTGTGTGGAAAGGATGCTTTGGTTGGTGTCTGGCAAGACCTGCATTCATAATGTTGCTCTTTTTGGATTTAATCTCTATGTTTTGGCCCCACTGCTGTGTCTAATATGAATCCCACAGGTGGATGGTTTATGGGATGCTCTGTAATAAATGCTTGAGAGTCAGGTTTGTTCTTGCACAGCTTTCACCTGTGCCTTGTTCAGAGGGAAATCCACAGTAGCATGTGATTCTGATCTGAGTAAAAGTGCATTGGCTTTGAGTGACGTTGGGCTAATGCTTGTCAACTCAGATATGTCAGCTCTCCGGTTTCCAGATCATAATTATTTCTAAATATTTCTTGATGGGGTTTGGTGCCCTAGGATAGTGAGGGTATCTATAAGCCTGAATTTCTTTGGTTGTTTCAATCTGAATAAAAATAAGTAAATACTGTGTAAACAAGCTATTCCTGGTTCCTTCTGTTTTGAAAGGCCTTCTGCTTCAAAGAGTATTCCAGGTGAAAAATAATGTCTGTGCAGTCTCTCAGTCCCAGCTCTAATTCTCATAGTGTAGAATGGCAGTAACAAGGTAGACATATACTTATTGCCTATTCTGTGTCCTTTTAATTTTGATGGACAAATTCTGCTTGTTCCTTGTTTTCGATGCTTGAAATCCCCGAGTGCTCTGAATTGAGATGAGTGCTTTCTACAAATCAGAGCATTGCCCCTGTTTGTGAGTCCTGTAGCATCCCATCTCTGGCAGATGCGCCTGGCCAGATGCCTGGGAAAAGGAAGAGGTCATGTAGGCATTCATCTGCCTCTGGGCAGCCCCACCTGCCTCCAAGTGCTGGTTCCTGGTTGGACTATGCTAGTCAGTAGCCGCCTCTAGACTTGTAAAAGTCCTGATGGAATATAATAGTTTTTAAAGTCATTTGTATTTTCAACCTGCCGATACTTCTGTAATAATTGTTCCATTGATGTGATTATGTATTATGTGGAAAAAACTTTTTTTTTAATTATTTAAAGTGGAAAAAACACTTATAAAAATTATTTTAAGCTTGGTACCCAGTTGTATCATTGTTATATGATGAGAAGCAGCAACTAATTTTCTTTTTGCCTTCAAAATATAGCAGCTCCTAACAGTATCCTTACTCAGTTACTGCTTTTCTAAACCGAAGAATCATCTTGTATTTCTGCAGGTGGTTGTTACCCTGTACCTCTGATATTCCTTCTTTCTACGTCTTCTCTGTATATGGTTCATCTCTGTCCTCACCTTGGATGGTGCTGTCAGTGCCAGCTGCTCGGTTTCTGCTTCAGTGTGGCTGATGAGCCTCTGCTCAGTCACAAGCTCAGTTCATGTCTCTTGTTGAACCTGCATGGCTGCCAATTAACTCACCTGTAATTGGTACCTGGTAATTTCACCTGGGAGTATCTGAAGGTGGCTGGACATGATGTGGAGGAATGGCTCTCCTGTGTGTAGTTAGCTCCAGAAACAGATGCCTCAAGCACATTTGTGGGTGGTAAGGGCCTGTATTTGGGACTGACCTGCCTGAGTACGTACTAGAGCACGTTGGTCGGTGAATTACTGAGGCAATGAAGTGGAAGCAAGTAATTCTGTGACTAAGAGTAGACACCAGCATATGCTTTTTTTTTTCTTATTTAATTTCCCATATTGTTCTAACTTTTACCAATAAGGAGAACAAACATAAATGGAAAATATATGTAGAAAGAAATGGTAAATTAAATAGATACAATAGGTAGGATTTGTACTTTGTCAGCCTTCATGATGAATATTGAGATTCATATCTCAGCCACTCCGTGTAGCCTGGAGTGCACCATTTCCACCACTTCCATTGCCATTTACCTCAAGCAAAGCTTTGGCTGGAGTACAAAATCTACTATTAAGAAGCGTGGTCTATTTAAAAATAAAAAAAAAAAAAATAAAGGTGGGGGATGGATTCCTCCTTCAGAGCTAGGAAAGGATAAATATAGAGCATCTGAGGTTCTGTAAATTGTTACATCTTCAGTTTTCAGAAAATTGGTTGCAGGTGTGACGAGCACAATTTATTATCCTATTTACCTGTATACAGATGAATGATTGCTTTCAGTGTTGCAAGAGCTGAAGTAAGCCCAATGTTTTATCATCATGGTCCTCTATAAGAAATCTTGAAGATGAGATGGAATGTATCAAATATAAGCTGTTTTTATCATTACAGAGTGACCAAGGCATTGGATTGTATATACTTTGTAGCAGCTTCCTCTCGTTCTGAGCATTGCTGATCTCACAGCCTTTAAAAATAGGGACTTAAGCTTCATAAATGCGTTTGAATTTGGAATGCTGCATTTTGTATTCCGGTCCTGTAAGTATACAGCCAGAGTGAAACTTCAGCTTCAGCACATTTCCTGCACCAGCTTATGTGCTGCAGCAAATGATTTTGGATTGATGCCATAAAACCGGTCTACTTCATGGTATAATTATTATTTTATAATCATAAGTAACTGTTTAAATTTTTAATATGCAAACTACTACACAGGTAAGTAAAGCAACAGAAACTTTTGTTTGGCAGATTTAATTGTCCAAGGAATAAGAAAACTTCTGCTGTGATCAGCTTATCAGTTTAAAGTGTATTTATGACACGTTTTTGGTTTGGATATCCAAAAGGCATAATCATAGAATCATTTGAGTTGGAAGGGATCCGTACAGGCCATCTGGTCCAACTCTCGTGCAATGAACAGGGACACCTGCAGCTACATCAGGTTGCTGAGAGCCCTGTGTAGCCTGACCTTGAATGTCTCCGGGGATGGAGCGTCCACTACCTCTCTGGGCAACCTGTTCCAGCACTCCACCACCCTTATTGTAAAAAACATCTTCCTTTTATCCAATCTGAATCTCCCTTCTGATAGTTTGAAACCATTTCCCCATGTCCTGTAATTGGATACTTGATTCATTTTTGACGTAATGACTGAAATATTCATTATCTTCTTCACTCTAGATGTATTCCTCCTAATACATTAAAGACATATGCATGGAGCTGCTGCTGTCTCCAGTTCTTCCTCTTGGTAGAAATTTTTATTTCTATGGGTTGAATATTTTCAATGTATTTCATAAGCACTGTGGATTTCTTCAAAGCAGTATTCCAGTCGGTTCTTAATTTATTTCTACCATTCTAGAATTGCTGTAAAGGAGACAAAATTTTTTTAAAACTAGTGCTTTCAGGGACAGGAGCTTGTTAGAGTGATGGGGTGGCAGAAGGAAATTTATGATCCTGTAAGCAGGCTCCCAGTTGTATGGCTTTGTGTCATGTTTCTGACTTGCAATGAGTGATGGAAATACTGCTTTGTGTTTCTCCACAGGTGGCTCAATAAGCAAATGCTTGTGTTCCTGACAAAAGGCTGGAGAAGAGCAAAACCCAGTTTCCTGTATTTGCCTTTTGAGCTTTCAGTTCCAAGTACATAGTATCAAAGAGCCTAAAAAGATAGCAAACAAAAAACCAAAACTAGACAAAATAATTTTTGCACCTTATCCCCTTATATAATGCCTGAAGACTGCTGGAGGGAGGGCACTGCTCTCATCCACAAACCCCCCAGCCCTGGAGAAGTTCTCCTCTGCCTGCTGAGCAGCACCACACTCAGGAGTTTCCTTGCCTTTGTCTGGGGCTGCTCTTGCATGCACATAAATCACTTGCCATTCCTTTCTGGAGCAGGAATATATACTTGTGCGCTCTCCTGATTTGGAAGAAGTCAATTTTCTATTTTCCAAAGCATGTTTTATTTGCTTTCTGCAGCTGATTAACATATAAAATACATTTACATCCGTCTTTTGTTTTGCTTTATCCCTTGAATGTTAATTGTAAGGAGAGGTGCCTGTGTGGGAGCTGTTCGCTCTTTTGCTTTTCTCTGAAGTGATTGGGCAAGAACTGTGCTGATGGGCACTGCTCACCCCCCAGCTTCTGAGTGGCACAGGGAGACCAGTTGGGGGCTGAACACTGAAAGAAATGCTTTGTCACAGCCGGCAGATTTCTACATTCTGACACTTATTTCTCACCAATGTGCCTCAAAATGGCATCTCTCAGGTGTAAGTGCTAGTAAAAGCAGTCACTGAACATGAGTTTTATTTCGTTTACTCAGTATTTCAAAAGTGGGGACCCTGGAGGAAGAAAACGATCTCTTTTCATCTTCCTAATTACAGAAAGATGCTGCATGAATTGTGGAGAAAATAATACAAATCTGCAAAGTCACATCTACTGGCTGGGGATTAAGGTTACAGCACTTAACTTGCATGATGAAGCATAATAAATGAGAGAAAGATAGTACACCTGCCAGGGAAATTAGGTTCATGTCCCATGAGAAATTGGTGGAGTAGAGTTTGCCTTGGTGAACTGGGAGATTACCCTGGTTTCAGCTGGAATAGAGTTAATTTTCTTCCTAGTTGCTGGTATGGTGTTGTGTTTTGGATTTAGGATGACAGTAATGTTGATAACATACCAATGTTTTACTCACTGTGGTACACACAGCCAAGGACATTTCAGCTCCTGGTGCTGACCTGCCAGCAAGGGAGGGTATGTGGGCACAAGGACCTGGAACGGGACAGAACCAGGATGGTGTCTCGCTCCTTGTTCATCTGTGTCCCCAGCAAGCTTTGAGAAAATGATGTAAAAGAACAGTATCTTACAGATGGCTGACCTAAATTAGACAAAAGGATATTCCGTACTATGTGACATTAGACTGAATGATAAAACTAAGGGGAGCTGAGGGGAGTTGGCTGAGGTGTAGCTGTTGCTCCAAGTGTGAGCAGCAGAATTTCACTCCTGTTTCCTCTTGAACCTGTTTTTGTTGTTTTTTGCGTAAGCGAGTGGTCAGTGAAGGCCTTTAGCTTGCCTAGGGTCAGGCTGAGAAGCTTGAGGTTTGTGGTTGTGCTTAGAAAGCTGCTTATTTCATAACATTTTTGTGTATGCCTGTTTTTCACCTAGAACGCCAAATTCTACAAAGAGAACTTACTCTGGTCCCTGGGCAGCCTGTTCCAGTGCTCCATCAACCTCACTGTGAAGAAGTTCCTTCACATATTGGTGTGGAGCTTCCTGTGCTCCAGTTAATGGCCATTTTCGCTTGTCCTGTCTCCACAGACCACTGAAAGAGGTTGGCTGTGTCTCCCTGACTCCCCCATGTAAGATACTTAAAAACACTAATCAGATCCTCTCTGAGTCGTTTTTTCTCAAGGCTGAACAGACCCATGTCACTCAGCCTTTCCTCTTAAGAGATGCTCTAGGCCCTTTATCATCATTGTGGCCCTCTGCTGGAGTCTTTCCAGGAGATCCCTGACTTTCTTGTACCAGTAGTGGAAATGGTACTACAGGTGAGGCCTGACCAGGGCAGAGGCGAGTGAATGGATCACCTCCCTTGACCACACTCCTTTTAATGCACCCCAGGATACCATTGGCCTTCTTGGTCATCAGGTCACACTACTGGCTTGTGGCCAATCTGTCGTCCATCAAAAGCTGTACAGTTGGTTAAATACTACATGGATTAGTTTTATAAGATGCTGCTGTTCAGAAGAAGAGTTAGGACACTGGCTGCTCATAAGACATTTGTAAGATATTTTGTATGATTTGTAAGATTCATACACAATGTGTAAGACTTGATCACTGAAACTAAGTTTACTAACCTACTAGCTAGTCTTGAGAGGATTCACCAGGCAGAAGTTGAGGCTGGTTTTGTATGGGCTAGGAAAAATAATAGTGAAGAAAGGGCCACAGAAGGAGAAGTGCAGTAAACATAATAGCACATGGCTTTCTCCAAGGAGGAGAAGAGTTGGGCATAACACAGGCTATTGAGAGGGAAGGGTTGGGGGCTGACCTTGGAGATATGGAGACAGAAATGCAGCACTGCGGATATGACACATATAACACAGAAGGGAGAGGAGAAATCAGAAGATGAGTTAAGGTTCAGATTTTATTTGTAGTGAGCTTGGAGTGTCAGGAAGCTCTTGGAGGGAGCTGACAGCGAGAAGCATGACCTGCAAATATAAGTGGAGTTTGTTTTTTTAATGGCTGGTAAATTTCTGAGTCTTAATGAGATGGCAGCAAGGTTGTTATTTATAATGTCTCTAGTGTGCAGTTGAAAATAATCTGTAACACAACTATGAATCCACTGCATTTAGAGGAAAAGAGAGGGAAACAGCTCAAAAAAGGAGAAAGCCATATAGCTTCCTAAAATGATACCCTGGGGCCTTTTGACAGACCTTGTAGCTTATGGTCCTGCAATTTCCTGTCTTGCTAGGAAACACTGGGACCCAAACATGATGTACCTAAACTCAGCTTTGGTCAGTTTTGTGGTCCCTGCCAGTCACACTGTGTACATTTCAGTGGCAGAGGTTCAGCTGGATTTGTGTTTCTCATTAGTGGCTCCTGGGAACTCAAGGTACAGCACTCATTTGTCCTTTTTCCCCCAGCCCTTCTTGGCATATGTTCTTCTCAGTGGGTCAACAGCAGGATTAAAATACTTTTAAAATTGGGAAAGTGGCCCAAGAGCCAGTAATAAATACAAGAATAAAACTTTCAGATAAAACTCATAAAAATGTTGGGTGGAGAGGGGGAAAAGCAGCTGTATTTTTGGATGGAAATCCTGACAGTTCTATCAGTCAAGTTGAAATCTCACATTACATAGCGTTTTTAGTTTAGGAATTACCCTAATTGCTTTGCTGAAATCCTTACAAATTGATTTGCAGATTGCATGAAAATCGTTTCTCTCTCGACCGAAATGTCATTTTTACTAATAATGGACATCTGAAATAGGAAATGAATAATGTAGAATCCATTTGAAATTGTACAGGTGAGTTCATGGAGGCAGAATGTAATCTGCTAAGAGGCAGCAAGATCGTTACTTGTACTCTTCCAATAAACATCACAGGTGTTTAGCAGCCATGGGGGGGGTGAACTCAGCCCTGTGCATTTGAATCGATTTTGAGGTGTTTGCACTAACGTTTGTCATACCATGGGTTGAAGCCAACAGGCAGGGTTTCCTCATCTATGTCAGGGTTTTCTAGCATCGGGTTAATTGCTTTCACAGGCTAATTGCTGAAACAGGGGGAATGATGTTTGCTTATCTTGCTTATTGGAGCAGGCCATGCTATACAGGGGATGGAGAGACCTGCTTGTTCATAACCACAATCAAGAGCTCTGCAGAGAAGCCTTATGGTAAGGACACGTGGTCACTCCTGTCTTTAAAAGGATCTGATGTCCAGATTGTTTGATACAGCATGTGTACTAAGCTATCAGCACCTACTGAAATGCACTGCTTTATAAAAATGCATTTCGGAAGTCCAAACTTTTTTTCATTGTTTCCAGTAAATAATTATAAAACTATTTGAACCACTTATCCAGGCCACAAAATGTTTCAACTTTAATGAAATGGAAGTGTAAAAGCCTCGGATATTGCTTACATTAAAGAGATGTGTTGTTGAGCCTTTCAATAACAGTAGCATCAACGGGACTCAGATATAAATAATTAGTAGAATTTGCACACACTTGGCTGAATTGCAAGTTTAATATATTTTCATTGATTCTCCCCATAGCTAATACCCATTTATAATTATTTGAGAAGAGAAGGGGGAGTGAGCAGAGCTGGGAAGCCTTTACCTTAGAGTAAATCAGATTGATTTTTACTTAACTTTCCCAAGGAATGCTGAATAGTTTAACAGGAATTGGACCCCAGTGATTATGATGAGAAAATAATAGCACTATTAAAAATAATCACTGCCTGGGATTTATATCTAAGCAGTTGCCTCACACATGCATACAGAATGGTCTGAATAATAGAAACCAAAGTGTAATTATAGCTGCCTAAGTGTTGCTATAAGAAAACAATTGCTACATTTGAAATCAGACTTTTAGTTTAAAAAGAATATGCATTTATTTTCACACGAGCATTCTGTTTGGCTGTAGTCTCCCACTACACCGAGGCTTTCTTCAATTTTCCAGTTGAATTGTTATTTTCAAGCTTAAAAAAGTCCTAAGGATTGAACTCCTGCAAACTGCATGCATGTGTTTATTACAGGTAACGGGAAAGTGTTTGGTGTTGGAAAACTCACGTATGTTGAAATTAAAAGTTCTGGGGAGACATTTCAAGGAGCTATCTCTTGGAAAAACTCCTCAAGCTCTGGAGCTATCTGTGTGGCAAAAAGATTGAGAGCGCCCTTGGGGGCACTTGGGTTGGGTTTATGAGACCAGAGGTCAGCCCTTGGGATTTTGCTGGTTTCCACCTCCTTAGCCTGCTCCCGTAGAGAATTACACTTTCTAGCAATTTTTGGATAAGCAAAGAAACCTGTCGCCCAGCCATATGTAGAGTATACATATGTAGAGCTTTTTCTTTTTTAGACTCTTGGTCAACTCAGAGTCACTCCATGAGCTCCTTTTGGATCTGGAAGCCGCAAATTGGAAGTTGATTGTTCAATTTTACTTGCAGGGTGCAGTATTGATTGCACAGTGTTGTGGCTGGGGAACAGATGGAAAATCAGGTGTCTCTCTCCAGGAATGGTGATTTAACACTGGATATCCAGAATAATTATCCTACCACCGTGGCTTTTTTTTCTTATCCCTTCCTAAACCCTTGACAGTTGTTTCCACTCATCCTTAGAACAAAATTCAGTGGCAAAATACAAACAATTTCGTTAAGCAGAGGGTTTACTTTTACACCAGCCTTGTTAAAAATGTAGCATGGTGCCTATGACTTACCCAGTAACAGCTTCATTAAAACAGGCAATAGCTCTTGAGCAGATGTGTTTATTTCCGTGGTGCTGCAGCTGGGCCATTAACACAGCTTGTTTTCTGGATGGCAGCAAGGTCACACCTTTACCCAAGGCACATTATTACTTACTTGCTCATAATTTTTTTGCTGAAAAGGACTGCAGTGTGAACCCTAAATGACACATTAAATTGTTGTTTATATATAATTTGGCCACATTAGTGTCTGGGAATTAGCATCATAGATATGAAACTCCTGCCTGAATTTCGGAAGTTGGTTTTCTTCTTAAGGCCCCCGTGGATCACGCTTGGGGTCATTAAGTCATTAGCAGGCAGCAGGGAAGTTATAATTTTGCTTTTCTTTCACCTAACTGCTCAACTGTACAGTCTTTCCTACTCACGTTACCACATCTACTCAAGTTGATTACTGACGTGATCTCTGAATAAACAACGGGTTATACAAGAAAACTCTGGTTATACAAGAAAAGGTGAGAATTTTAAGTAAAGCTGTAAATCTGTGTTTTTAAAATTATCTCCTTGGATACCTGCTGGTTGCTCTGATTCTATGCTTGCTTATCCCTTGTCTTCCTTCTCTTGTTTGATAATACAACTTCCTATAATCCATGTAAGCCTTGCAATATATTTCACTCACTGGCTGACATTTCCCTTTGCTGTTGATTTTCATCACTAGGTATCCCAAAAATGCCTGTCAGTTAATCACTCATCACTCAGCGGAGTGTTATTAGAGCTGGGGACTGAACACCTGGATTTTAGATGAGCGGCATTTATCAATTCTGATGGCTCACATTGTGAAAAAAGAGGAACTACGCTGTGTTGCTGCCGCGGCAACCTGTGGAGGGTGATGGTACAAAGCAAACTCTGGACCAAAGATTGGAGTTATCTTTTTGAATGGTCTTTCAACTGCACTGGATTTTGGCGTCTCCTTATCTCATCTGTAGTAGTGCATAGATTATTCTGACTCATGATGGGAAAAAAAAAAGTCCCAAATCCTCTTAAATACTAATTTCAAGGAAATTTAAGAGTATGTTGTGAGTGAGAATGTGAACAGGCTGGAGCAGCTGAGTGTTACTCATTATTGGATAACTTTTTTCAGGCTTTGGAAGACACTGATAAATAAAAAAAAATTGTTTACAATTTTCTCTGCCACTTCTAAAATGCACAGTTCTGTGCTTTCCATGTGCTGTAAGCACAT
Source organism: Perdix hodgsoniae (assembly GCA_035772895.1). Taxonomy (NCBI): domain Eukaryota; kingdom Metazoa; phylum Chordata; class Aves; order Galliformes; family Phasianidae; genus Perdix; species Perdix hodgsoniae. The sequence goes on from JAPSGF010000076.1 coordinate 1,779,084, forward strand.
GTCATGTTTCATGAGGTGTCTTTTGATGGTAGCAGCCAATGGCAGCACTGCCCATGAGGAACTCTGGGCAGGGGTTCTGCTGCTGTGTCCCCAACTGGGCTCTGCTATATTGAAGGAGAGGCTGAGAGAGCATTGATCTCTTCTGTAAGAAATATTGGTGTGTTCTGCTGTAGAGAGATCAGCTCCCCAGATGGCGAGTTGCTTTCAGCCTTGTTCTCCACTTGTCCATTTGTTATCCAAGCCCCAAGCTCAGGAGTGCTTGAAAAATGAGTTGCTACAGCTGGAAAGAACAAGGGTGTCTAGGTAGTAAATTGGTTTTTGTTAGTCGTCCAAACACCAGGATTCTCTGTCCTTCTTCATGAGAAATGTCATACCTAATGTACTTTCTTCCCAAAAAATATTTCCCAACCATGCTCCAAGTGAGGGACTATATGACTTTGTGCAATATAGGTCTATGTGCAATATAGGCAATGAGGGAAATACTGTGCTGGGTCTGCACAAAAGTGGACAGAATTTGAGGTGAGGAAATGCCTCTCAGCTGGAGCAGCAGCTCCTGTGTTCACCACGTGCTGCTGGCATGGCATCCTGCTATCACTTCTCTCCTGGTCTGATAGTCCAGTGAAGTGTTTTAATGTTGAAGATGGCAGAGGTTGCAGATTATTATTTTTTTATTTATGTATTTGCGAGATGTTTCTCAAAGGGAGTGGATTTCTAGAGGGAAATTCCTAATCTGAAAGAGATGGGAGATTTGATTCCCATCTCTCTCTCTTGTGTTTGGATTCCATATTCTGATTGGTATAGCAGTTATTTTGGAGAAATTCCTGTCTTAAGAGGTGTTTTTTTTTTCTTTTTTCTTTTTTTTCTTTTTTTTCTTTCCCAAGTTCCCTTTTATCAGGATGCAAGGAATAAAGAAATAAAGATATATATTTTTTTCAAGACAGGGAAGTCATCTCATCCAGACTTACTTGGCTATTCCCTAATATCTCCTGAATGCCTTTAAGTGATATAACCTTTTGTGGAGTTGCTTTTGACAATGCAGAGTAGTTGCTCTCTGTGGTATTTGATGAGTAATGGCGTTTGATTAGCACGTGAGCACTGGTTGCTGTAGAAATGGAAGCACAGTGCAGAAATCAGGCAAGATTCCAGTCATGAAGTTGTCAAGAACAGAGAGAACAAGATGTATAATAAGCAGAGAGGTAGTTCAGATCCCTGCCAAATCTTTATGCTGAAGTTTTATGTGCACAATAACTTTTTACCCCTTTTATTCCTCATGGATCTGAGCTGAGACAGGCCCAAAGCATGAGGAGGTGGCAATGGGTGCCATGAGCACCATGAGAAGCTGCTGGGGCTATGTCTGCCCTGGAAGCAGCTGAAGGCCTTATATATGCACAGAGATGCATGTAGCAGCTGTGCTGCAGAGGTGGTGCTAGCACTGCTGGGACCTGCAGGAAAGATGCAGATAGCCATGCTACTTTTGTTAACTGTTTCCTCAAGCAGCCTAACTAAGCTGATAAAGCATCTCTGTATCTACCCTGAAGGCTTTCAAGGCAGAGCTAAGCTGGCATTGAGATAGGATTATTTTTTTTTTAAGCATTCATAACCAACATGATTGTTCCAGAGGAAGCTTTATAGTCTGCACTTAGCCATGATAAAGACGTCTCCTGTGCTGCTAGCCTTTGTACAGTGCTGTATTTTAGGCAGGGCTTGCTCAGTTTTTCAATTGGGATGTCCAATATAATGCACTACTGCAATTTGTCTGTCGATAAAATTGCTATTTCCTCCATGTGTTCACCTGCTATGATGATGTTGGGATGATGCCAGCTGCAGCGTGTTTGTAAACAGTGCCAGATTGGGACTGCATGCTCCATTCTGTAGGACCACGGCTGCAGAGGAACATGAGCATCACTCCATTAAGCAGCTCCCTCTGCTTTCTTGCCTCTCTCTCTCCTTGGTTCTTCTTCTTCCTGGGGAGGCAGAACCTACTGGCATTTTTACGTGCAGCTCAGAAAAATCACAGAGTGATATACTGGCTTAGTACTTGTCCTCATCCTTCCCACCACAGAAGCTGCGGTCACTGTGATGGATGAAGGACAACACAACCAATTTTGATGTAGTTTCAGTGGCAAAGTTTCTGCAAGTGCTCTTCTCCATCTCTAGGCAGAAGCACAGCATTGTTTCTGAAAGATGTGCTGCAGAGCAGAGCTCTTTATTCCCTGCAACTACCTGTGGCCCCTTAGATGAGTTCTGCCTGATCAGGCACTGAAAGCACTGCCCTGCAGTGCTCAGTACTAGAACTGGATAAAGGCTGCTCCCCCCAGCTCCAGGGCAGCTGCACTGCAGCACATGCAGGTGCATGCCACATGCAGCATAAACCACCAAATGATTCAGTTGCAAATTAGATAAACAGCTCGGGAGGAGGATATGATACACTCATTCTAGCAGAGGGCTTTGTCATTTAAAATGACCTCCGGTAACAGCTACTCCTTATTTATATTAATATGATTTTGGATTGTTTCCAGTGTATTATCACTGAAGGGACATATTGTTAGATAAGATTACTGACTTGCTCCCCCAAGAGCGGAGTTCAGTGTTGTCTTCTTATTTGTTATCCTTGCTCACTCCTTGCTGCAGGTTTATTCTTCATGTTCTGTTTAAACTAAGATCCAAACAAATGGCTGCAGATGCACGTTTTCCTCTTAGCTTGCTGTGTGATGAGGTTTCCATAGAAGCAGTGGTAAGGGGGACTTGTCAGCAACTTCATAGACTCATTAAGGTTGGAAAGACCACTAAGAGCATCTTGTCCAACCGTTGACTCATCACCACCGTATCACTCAATCAGATCACCTAGGGTCACATCTGCACATTTCTTGAACAGTGATTCCACCACCTCCCTGGGCAGCCTGTTCCAATAATACACCACTCTTTCTGAGAAGAAATTTTTGATAATATCCATCCGGTACCTGTCTTGGTGCCACTAAAAGCCATTCTCTCTCATCCTGTCAGCTTTCTGTTTGCTGGCCCTGCTGGGTGCTGCTCTGGTGGTGCTGGCACAGCAAGGCTTGGGGTGCTGCTGGAGCAGGGCCAGGCTGTGTTCCCCTTGTCTGCATGGTCCTGCAGGGGACAGGGCACAGCCCTGGTGGCTCACACCACAGAAATTCAGCTAATCCCCTGCAGAGCACATGGCACTTGGAAGTGACTTTTTCCCCTTCATCAAATGAACGGATGCAAAGTAGTACTGTTCCCTAGTGGCTAGGTTGTATTAAGTGCTGCTGAGCTCCCAGAGAATTAAGTAACAGGTCCAGAAGTCAATCTTGCCAGCTACTTTTTCTTCCCTTCTAATATGCAGTCAAGATTTAAAAGCCTAAAACTGCAGTAAGAAAGTTAGAAGATGAATTTTCTTCTATCAGATGTTGAATATTGTTACTTTTTTTTTAAAGAAGGAAATTTCTTTGGGTATTTTAGAGAATTGTATATTAGAAAATGACAATGAAGTGATGTTGGCATCAGAAAAATAGCTGTTGTGTGTTCTGTTTTTTCTCTTGGTTAGGGAATGAATTTATTATATATTATATCTTGGTACATATATATTAATATATGTATTAATGTATTAATATATTATATATTATATCTTGGTACAGTACCAAGAGGCTGAGCCATAGTTTGTGACAAAAAAAAATCCACAAAACTTGGGGATCAAATCAAAAACAGTCATGTCTGCTTGCAGAAAAGAACTATCTCCTGATCAAGAGAAAGAACCAGGTAGGAAATCTTGGTCATTCTCAGCTAGTAACTTTAGAAAGCTCGCCTTTTGAGATGTCTGGTGAAATAGATAAGTGTATATAATAGCATGACCCTCTGCTGCCTATACTCAGAGTGCTGCACACATACAAAAGCTCTGCAGTGTTCCAGTGACATTGCAGTACTTGCACAGCTCCCTAGAGCTAAGATGGCATAGATCTTCTGTTTGCTCTCTTGTTCGCTCCTTTTTTGCATATCTTTCATCTGTTGTCGTGTTATGATCTTGTAAATTCTTAAATATCCTTATATATCTCTTGCTTTTTTAGCTTTGTTTAGGTAACAACAGCAGCAGAGTTTCCCAGATTCAGAGGGGCTGTCTTCCCACAAAGCAGAGCCATTGTATTTCTGCCCATGGACTAACTTGTCCCCGTGCCAGTGTGACAAACAGCAATGCTGTGAGTAGAGCAAATGCTCCCCAAGGTGCTTAGTCCATAGCTGGTAGAGCAGATTCTGGGGAAGAAGTCTTAGGAATGAACAAGGGGCAAAAATATTCCATCTTGGCCTCTCACTACAAGAGGACACTGAGGCCCTGGATTGTGTCCAGAGAAGGGCAGCAAAGCTGTGAAGGATCTGGAGCACAAGTCTTATGGGGAGAGGCCAAGGGAACTGGAGTTGTTTAGTCTAGAGGAGGCTCAGGGAAGACCTTGACAGGTCTGAAACCTACCTTAAAGGGGATTGTGGCAAGATGAGGGTCGGCCTCTTCTCCCACATAACTAGGGATAAGAGTAGAGGGAATGGCTTCGGGTTGCACCAGGGGAGGCTCAGGTTGGATATTTGGAAAAATTTTTTCTCTGAAAGAGTGGTCAGAAATGTGGAACGGACTGCCCAGGGAGGTAGTGGAGTCATCGTCCATGCAGGTGTTCAAGAAACATTTAGATGTAGTTCTAAGGGACATGTTTTTTGGGGGAAATATTGATGGTGCATGGGCAGTTGGACTAGGCAACCTTGGAGATATTTTCCAACCTTGATGATTCTTTGATTCTGAGATTATAGATTTTGGAGACAAATGAAGCCAAGCTTTCCCCATCACTGGTAACACTTTTGGAAGGTTACCCATCCCAACTTGAAATATGGTGAACGTTGGGAGTTAGGTTTACCTCCCAGGCCACAAAAATTTCAACCGAAAAAAACAGGCTTATCTGAAGAAAAGCAGAAAAAATGCGTGCAGTGAGTACCGTTGGGGAGATGCGCTGTTCGGTCGATTTACCACACCATGTACAGTAGGGCTTGTGGCTAAGTACAGAAGCTGGATTCACCCAGGCGTATATCCATTAGGTTCATCTGTTTCATGTTGACATCAACTCAAATGCTCTCAACGGGGGCTTGTTGTGCCGAGACTGTCACCTTGAGTAATGGCTGTTCGTGTGATAACTCAATGTAGCTATTGGAAAGCGAATGCCTTACTGAGGCTTTTTGTCGATCCATTGTACAGCACAAATTCCTGTTCTTATAAATGGGGGCTGGAGCCTGCTATGATAAATCGGAGTGTTTGTTGCTCCCTGTGTTTTCAGCATAGTTAATTTAAGCTCACAATCAGGCAAATCACTCTTGATTACAGACTTAGCTCTTCTGGTGAAAGTTGTGATGAAATTCTCCTCTAACAGCGTTGTTTTTAAAACCCTCCCAAATTTACCTCACCTTGCTCTAGAAAAACTGGTTGGCCAGCACGTTGTGGAGCATGGGCTGACCTCCATACCGGTGTACCTACTACTGTGGCAGGACTGACAAATAGTGATTGCAGTGAAAGAACTGATCCTGCACTGCATGGAAAGCATTGTCTGGGGAGCAGGCCCTTCGCAGCCATTTTGGGAACAGAGGCCTGGAAGACCCAACGTGCAGGGCTGTCACAAAGGTGTGGGATTGTTTCTCTGCTTCATGTGCTTGCTGTGATGCTACAGCAATCATCCTGCACACTGGAGGCAAGAAAGGTTTAGGTAGAAGAGGGGACAATCATTTGATCTTTAAAATTATTCTATATTTAACATTAATGGCCTCTGAAGCGTGCTTGCTCTCCCCAGACTCCTTCCCTTCATTAGCACCTATTTTAATGATGAAAAAAAAACAGATTTTTCTTTTTCTTTACGATTTTAAATGGGAAATAATGTGTCTATAGCTTGGTGTCACTTTTTCCATGAACTCAGACTCAGTTTTTGCCAAGTTCAGTGTCTTTATCTGAAATACATTTTCCTTACACCGGTATTGTCTGTTTGTTCTGGTGTAGGTACAACAATGGTTGGTGTTTGCAGGTATAAAGCACAGATGCTCTTCAGCTCCACCTTGGAGGATTCATGCAGAGAAGTGCTTTAGATATTCTATACAGAACACATAATGATCACGGACAGTTCTGAGATGTATTGGTGACAGCCTAGTTTCCAGCCATTTGTTTGACAGAGGTGGCATGGGGTGAGTAGAAAGGACTCTAAAACAGCTTCCATATTTTAATCTGACTTTTTTTTTTTTCTTTTAACAAGGGGAGGGAGATTATTCTCTGGCATTCCTCCATAGCTTTGCACAGTCTCAAATTAAATTGCTAGGCTGCAGTCCTGAGAGATTTTAATTTACATTTCAGTAGTCCAAAGAAGCAGTTAGTAAATATCCTCTTTAGGGTAAGCTGAAAGGATCTGATTTTCCACTGAGCATTCAGTGGGGGTGCTCTTTCATATTGCTAGCCCCTGCCCTCCACCTTTACCTCCATTTGTTTTCCCTGTTGTACTTCCTTAAGATATCTTACGTGACTCTTCCTGTAAAATAAAATTTTCCATCTCTGTTCTCAGGCTGCCTGTACACCACCACCTGCAATGAGAATCCCATGAGGTGCTTCAATGTATGTTTTAAAAATTGGCTGGGCTGGCAGATAAAAACACTATATTTACATTAAAAATAAAACCCAAAACACCAAAACGAAAGAAGCTGCTCCCTCAGTAGAACTGTTATTCCTAGAGGGCCACCTCCTCACCTTCCTTTTGGTACCTAAAGGGAGCCTACAGACGGGAGGGGAATCAACTCTTTGAAAGGCTAGATAACAGCAGGACAAAGGGAAATGATTTTAAGTTGAGAGAGGGAAGGTTTAGGTTGGATGTCAGGGGGAAGCTCTTTACAGAGAGAGTTGAGGTGCTGGAACAGGCTGCCCAGAGAGGTTGTGGATGCCCCGTCCCTGGAAGTATTCAAGGCTGGGTTGGGTGGGGCCCTGGGCATCCTGGTCTAGTATTAAATGGGGAGGTTGGTGGCCCTGCAGGGGCCCTACACGGGCCATTCTGTGATTCCAAATTATCCTTTAAGCAGCTATAGATTTTGACAGATTCTGTAAGTGCTGTATGACATTTCAGGGAATGGAGATAGGTATCACGTAGAGGTTATTGTAAAGAAGTGCGTTGGATGCTTAGAAAAAAATGATTTAATAAGAAATGAATGTATGAGGCAGACTGTGACCTCTGGTAGGGATCTGACTCTCTTAATACTTGACAAATGTTTTAAGCTCAGTGGCTGTCTTTAGAGGAATGGAGCATGCACTTAGCCCAACTGTAAACATTTTTTGCAGAATAGCACAGAAGTTAATGTACTACAATAAAAGCAGCTGCTTTATTTAATGACCCATTTAATAATGTAATTCCTGTCTTTAGCTGTGAAATGCTAGCAATTCTCAAGAAGGCTGGGAGTGTCCTGGCAATGAGGTGTCTGTTACCTTATTTATGAGGAAAGGAAAACAACAAATGAGAGTTGTAAACAACATCCACCAATGCTGGATCTTCTGGCTGGACCTGGAGCAGTGGCTCTTGGGTCACTCCTATCTCATGCCAGGCAGATACCTCTTCCTTGTTCCTCTCCCCATTCACTAGAGCTCAAAAACTTGCTTGTGTTTTAAAGGAAAAATGCCAAAAATGCTTTTGAAGAATTCTGGTGTTAGACTGCAAACTCTGCAAGGCAGTGCTCGAGCTTCTCTTTTGCAGTACAAACACACTTCATTCAGCAATGCTACTCTTAACACTTGCCTGTCTTATTTGTTTTCTTCATCCCTTGCCACTGAGGAAGAAAATTGAATAGCTCTGCTCTTACTATCCAGTATCTAATTTGTTAAATAATAAATGATCATCATAAATTATGCTTTTGTAGGGAATACAGCAGACCAGATGTGGTTGCTTGCCTATAATCACTATACCACATGATCTTTTTCTGTCTTCAGAAAAAGGATATTAAAAGAAAGAGATGCAGCAAAATATAGTTATTCAGCAAGTGTTACTAACTGGATGATAATGCAATTGTATCTAAAAATGGAAAATTTTCTTGTTCTTATTCAAAATCAAGTGAATTAAGCTTCTAGTATTGTTGAGCAAACATACTTGCAGGAATGTTTCTAATTTGCGCATGAAGCTTTTTTTTTTTCCCCCCCCAGTCTTGTGATGATCAGCACTTTGTGTACTTTGCTACTTGCTCTTCATTTATTACTCCTGACACTGCTTTTATGATCCGAATTGCTACAGGCTTGGTAGTGAGGGAATGCTTTGCATTGGATCCAAGTTTGGAGGTAGTTGTTTTCCACTCGATACTCCCTCATGTTCATAAGCTACATTCAGTAAATAAAAACTCCTTTTCTTGTGTTATTGCTTATGCAATCCCAGTTTACCAGAGCCTGGTAATAAAACTATTGGGTTACTTACTCTTCTTTTGTAAGCAGGAACATGCTATTTTTTTGTGATGACTGGAAGTGGAATAGCCTCAGGATAAAGGAAAACAAAATTGCAAAATATCCCTATTATGCTGGCATGACCTTGAAAGGGATCCACTCAATCAGAAGCTCCCTCTACCTCTTGTGTATTGCTAGGTCTGCTGTGAATTGTAGAAGCAGTTTAATATTTTCTGAGTTTTTCTCTTAGCACCCAAGGTAGGTGGTTGGAATTTAATTCTCCTTGCTTTCCTATGATTTCCGTAACTCATGTTTAAAGTGTATTTTACCTCTAGAGAGCTAATACGCAAAAGCAGTAGAATCTTACGAAAAAATTTCGTTTCCTCTGTGTATATAGATTTGGATTTAGTTTTGTCCATTGCTGATGATTTTCTAATTTTTTTTCTCTATTTTTGCATATTTTTCTTCTTGCTCTTAGTCATAGAATCATAGAATCATAGAATTACTCAGGTTGGAAGGGACCTCAAAGATCATCAAGTCCAACAACAGCCGTAGTACCATAGTACCCTAACTCTAACAACCCTCCACTAAATCGTATCTCTGAGCACCACATCCAAACTGCTCTTAAACACATCCAGGGACGGTGGACCCTCCACCAACCACCTCCCTGGGGAGCCTATTCCAGTGTTTAACAAACCTTTCTGTAAAGAAGTGCTTCCTAACATCCAACCTAAACTTTCCCTGGCGCAACTTGAAGACATTTCCCCTCGTCCTGTCACCTGTCGCCACTGAGAAGAGACCTACTCTGCTCTCACTGTAAACAACTTTCAGGTACTGGAAGAGAGTAATAAGGTCTCCCCATAGCCATAAGGTCTTGGAGATCCATCTGGAAAGGATCAAAACGAGTCTTCTGATTTTACCAACTCAAGGGAACTGTTAAATGAGGTCGGTTTGCAGTGCTAGGTGGAGCCTCTACTTGACTCTGTGGAAGAACGCTAAGGGAATAGAGAATGAGCTTAGACTGAAAACTTCAGTGATGGAGGTCAGGAGTAACACAGCAGGAACTTCAAATATCTGGTGTGAGAAATACCCATCTCCTCATTTGTGAAATGAACAACTGTCACGTGCAGGGGCATCAAAAATGATGAAGGGTCTAGAGGGCAAGATGTATGATAAATGACTGAGATCCCTTGGGGTGCTCAGCCCAGAGCAGAGGAGCTGAGGGGAGGCCTGATGGTGGCTGCAGTTCCTCACAGGGAGCAGAGGGCAGCGCTGAGCTCTGCTCTGTGTGACAGCGACAGGGCCGAGGGAACGGCATGGAGCTGTGTGAGGGGAGGGAAGGCTGGGGGTCAGGGACGGGTCTGCACCAGGTGGTGGGCATGGAGCAGGCTGCACAGGGCTGTGGGCACAGCCCCAAGCTGAAGGTTTGAATTTTGGGCAGTCCCATGTGGAGCTGGACTTGATTCTTGTGGGTCCTTTCCAGTTCAGGATATTCTGTTTCCATTGTTCTGAAGACATGACAAACCTTTTGTAGGTATTTGTGCTGAATTGTTTTGTGGAACTGTTTTTGAAACATTACTTTGTTGCAGACAGTACTGAGACCATACCTTGAAGATAAGTACATCTTTTAGGCATGTGGAAGACAGTGTTTTGTGTATGCTTGTCATTACAGAAAATTCATTTACGAGCTTTTCCTCTGCAGCAAACAGGAGTATTTCATTTAGAGGTTGGGTGTTTAAAATGTTCTTTCTTTCTTTCTTTCTTTATTTATTTATTATTTTTTTATTTTTTTACTGAACTGTTATTAATCGCATCCACCAGTGAGAAGAAGCATATGCAGGGATACCAAAGTGAGGGAACTGTGCAGACCATGAGAGAACAGCATATGTTTCCTTGAGACAAAGTTCTCTTTGTGCAGGTCCATAGTTTCTGTGTAAGAGCTGTAAAACTAAAGACAGTGAGTGTTACTGGTACCATAACCTAGCTACCTACTGATGGTAGGAGTTAGGAGTTAGTGAGATTGCTTCTCTTAGCTCCTTCAGGTAAATCATTACCCAAAGTTATATGACCTAACAGACCATTATGTCTTCTCCCATTAATGTATATTCGTAAGACCAAGAGGTCACTTTTTGTGATTGAATATGTCTAATGAATGTTCTCCTGAACTCAAATGAGTTTAGCAGTAGTTCTGCTTACACATGAGAACTGGGAGTAGATGCTGAAGTTAGACTTAGTCACTGGTCCGAGCTGGTACTGACCTGGTTCTGCTATTTGTGACATCTTTAGTGGTGACAGACATTAGAGATAATGGAAATGAGGGTAGAAACTTGTGGATTTTCATTTGAGCTGTGTCCAAGTGTTTGCCTGCTCTTTCTCTACCTAATTGGAAAACAGGAACTATTTAAACTTAGTCAAGAAATCTTATGTCCTGAAGGGCAACTCCATTCAAATCACAGGAAAGGTACTGCTTGCTGAGGTTAGGTACTTTGTGAAATGACTGCCTATGATATTATGTCTAGATTTTCTACTGAATTGTTTCTTTTATATACATATATATATATCAGGTATATTTTTCCTTTTACTGGTTATGTTTTAATATAATTCATATCAATGTAATACCATTATTACATTGGGGAAAGATGGGCCTCTGTTGCTTTCATTTCATTCATGTAGGGAATAAAGTAGTAAAGCAGTACTATTGCTTTAAAGTAGAATTTTGGGTTTTGGTCTTCATGCAAAGTTTGGTGTCAAAAGTAAACCATCTCCTACAAAAATAAGAGGTGTTAAAATTGCTGACCTGGAAATTCCCACACATATTTAACAATGTTAGTGAGAAAGGGAGCTAAATCTTCACATCTGCACAAGCCTCTGGAGGCTTTTTTTTTTTTAAGGTTTTTTGGGGTATTTGAACAGCATGAACTTACTAGGAAGTTCTGCAAATGTGAATTTTCTCAGCAAACAACTGGTTTCTGTCACAGCATCAGAACTCAGAATTGCAAATTACCAACTAAGGGTGGACTTTTTTAATTCAGGGGGGTGTATGTCCAGGTATGTTTAAGTCTCCCTCAGAAAATAAGAAAAACATTGCTTAAGCTCCTCTACTAAATTTAATCCAACAGCAGGTACTGGAACTGGAAAATGGGAATTTGTGACATCTCCAGGCTTACCTGCCATCTTTCAAATTATCCTTTAGACTAGAAAAAGTCCTGTATTTTTGATGGAGAAACTTTTGGAACTTGCTTATGGAAAACTTCCATTAGAAAACTGAAATGTTTGTAACTGGCTGCTGAGTCTCTACAAAATGCCAGCTTTTTGGAGACCCAGATTATCCCAGAAATAAACATTCCCCACCCAGCAAGGCCAGATGCTTTAATTCTAATGGGCACAAGGGAGGCAAGCTGCAGTCCAGCAAAGCCATCACTCCCTGGTTCCCCTTGGATCTACCTGTCAGGTTTCACAGCAGGGACAGCAAGTTCACCCCAAGGCAAACTTGGCAAATCTGTTTAAAAAAAAATCACAGCCATACTGACATTTCCAGGCACAAATGTTGAAAGGTAACATAAAAAAAATTCCTCTCAGAAATTATAATCTTAGAGATAAGTTGTTTAAGAATAACACCTCCTTTATTAATGACTACCCTATCATCAACTTCTTTCTTTAAGAAACTGAAGTTGATAATGCTACATTCATCCATATTCTGCCAATTTGTTATAACACGAGGTTACCACTACAACTTCATTAGAAACAGTTTTGTTTTTTCTTTTCTTGTCTATGCGGATGTTGTATGACTGCAGTATCTGGCAGCACTGCTTTAAAGTTTTCTTGACATTTTGTTTCTCATTGGTATTCAGGTGCATTTCACATAGTTAATGATGTCTGACACTTTGTTGCTTTGAAAGAAAAATGAGAAACTGCAATCTCAAATTTTTCAGATCCATTTCCAAGAAACTCAAATGGCAAGTACAAAAATCCCCTTCATGCTGTGGAGGGCGCTTGCACCAAGAACAGCTCCAGAGTTTACTTTGTCTTCTGAAAGTATTTGTTAATTATAATGACACAATAATGACAGATATGTCAGATAAAAACCAACCTAATAATATATATATCACAGAAAAAAACTGTAAAGCTGAAGGACAATTCTGAATTTGGGTTTACAAGACCTGCTTAGGCACAAACTTGTACAGGGCTTTGGGACCATCTGATAAGGAACAGAGAACAAAAGTAATGTAACATCATAGTTAACATATTTTATATGCTTGCTGAAGCATCTGGTCATGGTATAAGGTCATTTACTCAATAATGAAAGATGGAGCTACGTGCTGAGTGTCCTGTAGGTGTCCTGTATTTAAGAGATAATTTGTGGCTGATAAAGGCTAAAGGTAAGTACACGTGTTTATGTACTTATGATGACTTGCGTAGAGTTGTTAGTGTGCTTTATTATTTTTTTAAGTGAGAAATCTACCCGTCACTGCTTTTTATAGCATAGTGTCCAGCAAAGAGCCCTTCCCTGCCCAAAGGGAAATCCATTCTTTACAGCTAACCAGAATTCAAACAGCAGAGGCTTTTCTATGCATCACAAAGTCCTGCATATTGACTGTCAGCTTCTGAATTTGAAGGCTTATAATATATTTAATATGGATGGAAACTGGAACCATGAGTTGTAAACTATTAATGGAGAGCAGTAGACTCCTGCAATCAGGTTAGGTCACTTGCTATGCACTGTCAGAAAAGAATAGATTTGATATCATTCAGATCAATGCACTTCAGTACATTCTCTTAAAACATCCCAATTTCCAGGCAGCTTCAGCCATTTCCTGAAGCAATTAACAAAGTGCAATGCAAAGCAAAGCAAAGACTAGAACAAAAATGAAATACCAATTGTACAACACAGAGAAAACCTTATGCCACTTCTAATTTAGTCATAGCTAAGTGCTGTTCATCATCTACTCTTTGTAGCATTGTCATGTGGATGTCTGAGAAGTGAAGTGATTTATATGCCTGTTGTTCACTTTGCAATGCAAATAGCTGGAATTGCATGTGGTCTGTTGCCAAGTGTCAGCTGGGAAGAGATAACCTGAAATTTTTTGTGCTCTGGGAGTATCTTGAGCTCTCCACGAGTCATTCCTACAAGATGTGTAGTTCTTACCTAATTTGGTCATAAACATCTGTTGGAGTAAGTACAGCCGCACTATCAGAATTTCCTTCCAAATGCTGTAGCATAATACTTAGTACTGTAACTATTTGCAGGAATAGATGATCAAGTTCTGGGATCATGCATTTGATGGTACTGCTACTGGCACTAACCGAGTGCTGAATATAAGCCATTTCTATGGCTGAATTCAAATACCTTATTCTGGAAGAATAAGTCTAAAAGAAGAATAAAAGGTAGCTCACAACCTTTGTGTGATCAGCCAGGATAGACAATACTCTTGAAAAGAGCATTTGAGTCTTCTCATTTTCCTTGTTCAGTCACTATTCAAATCTGTTGGGCCAAATGGTTTCATCTGTGACTCATCCAGGGGCAGCAACTACTCTAAGGATTGTCTCTGTTTCAGAAGTGTCTGCAGCAAAGCTAGAAGCAATGAGCAGAATGAAATGTCAGTGTTTCATGTATGTTTATAACCTGTCAATCAATATATATAAGTTCAAACTCCATACCTGTAAGTGGAGTTTGACTTCCATCTTGCCACTGGGGAAGGAAACTCCTGAAGCTGCTGGGCTCAGACCTCACACTGCGATCACACAGAAGTGACTGTAAAATAGATTTTTTTCTCTGAGAAGCTAAAATCCTGTGTGACATTTAAAAAATAAGGTGAAAGTGAAACCTTTAAGCTGTCGTAATTCCTAAGATGTTTTCACTTGCAGTCACATTTATGTCTTAGGTAGAGCACTGTCTCCCCTACTCCAGCTCCATGCTGAATTTGTATAAAACCCTACTTCACTCACTCTTTAATATCAACTCAGTTATTTCTGAGCAGCTAAGAAGAAAATGGTGAGTCACAGCAATGCCAGTGAATATCTACATGTTGTGCACCAGCTTCTTATAGCATTGTATTCTCTTTAAACTCAGAATACTCAGAATAATAGCACTTATGTAGGTGAGAGAGAGCAATTTTTGGAACCTTTTTTTTTAGAGGGAGAATCTGGCTCAGTTTTGTGGTTCAGTTTGGCACTTCAAAATACACTGTCTTTTCAGAAAAGAATAATACATTTTAGTGGTTACTTGATGTGGGAAAGCTGATCTGCTGTCAGATGGAGTTCTTTATTTTCTGTTCTCTCAGTGTTACATTGTCTTACTGTTACTGCTTACATTTTTGATTTGTGGGTAGTTATCTGTTAAATGCACTAAATTCTTTGTGTGGCTGGGATGGGTAGTGGGTATACACAAAAACAGATGTGACACTATGAAATCCTAAATCCTTGCTGTCTGTGATGGTGCCCAGAGGATAAGATGTCCTCTAAATATCACCTTTTCACAGGTCAAGTTCAAGTAGAAAAGATCTAGTCATTTTGTTTGGGAAATGCGCTATCAAATCCTATACTGCAGAAATGCGCTATCAAATCCTATACTGCATCCCTGTGTTTTCAGTTTTCTAAGCAACCAGTGTGCACTGTCAGTCTGTAGTAGTGAGGGTGGCACAGACTGGGAAATGTGACTACTTGGATTCTTGCAGAGGTGTTTCTTTTTATTGCAGAGGTATTTCTTATTTCTTGTATTTCTTTTCAGATCTCTTTCCCTTTCCTGAAGCATTGTTGAAATGTCCAAACCTACTGCTATCTGTAGCAGTCTTTCAACATTCTTTAATGTTTTATAAGGCCATTTAATCAGTCCATTATACAGCAGTATAAAAGTCATTTGAATGATATGTTTTTCAGTAGTCATAAGTTGGCTCAACATCAACAGGATAAACAGCTCTATAGATCTTTCTACATCAGCACCTATTTATTCTTTCCCCAGACTTGACATATGGGATAGAATTTATGAGTTTCTCTGAATCTGAGCAGTGATGCCATGCACCTCTATTCAGTTAACAAATCTGTGTGCCTGTGGAACTCCTCAGTCATGCTGTGCTTGTTTGCTTTCAGGATTTTCCCTTCATATTCTCTTGTCATATACATTAAGGGTGGATCATATTGAAGGTACCCACTAAGGCAACTCAGAGGCTTTGGACTGATTGCTGTGGGCCCCATTTCCATCCCAGTGGGAACATCCAAATTTGATATGAAAATGATATATTGGCAATAACATTGTCCACTGTATGTCAAGTAATTCATAATTGCCATTTATGATTTAAAGCAAAAACATGTCATCTTGACATTTAATGAATACTGTGTCCTATAACAGAACCTTGTTTGTTTGTTTGTTTGTTTGTTTTGCTCTTGCCATTCAGAAGGACCATTTAAAACTTTTGAATCAATTCTTATTCTTCATGTGGCTTCCTGAATTGTAATAACACATTATATGAAAGTCTATTTTCTTCACTGCTGACTGCTGAGATTCAACGAGGTAACAGTAACTCATCATTGCATTTTTAAAAACCTGACAAATCCATGTATCCTTCTAAAGGAGACTTTCCCTGTTTCGCATATGTAAAAGGAGTTCATATTTGCTCTGCAAGTCATTTCTCACTTCTGAAATTAATTCCCTGCAACGTGCAAAGGTTGTGTTAGGTTTCTGCATGTGGTTTCAGATGTATGGCTGCACTGGTATTGCTAATCACAGTAGGCAAGTCTGAGAGAAGAAAGGAGTTAGTAATAATTGGCACTTCCCTGAGAAGCTGCATTAAATGTGTAAGTATTAATCATTCCAATGAGGAGGAAGAAAAGGGAGTTACTGTAGATAAATAAAATTTGAGTTAAAGAAAAAATCAAAAAGACCAAGACTTAGAAAGATATGAGACAAGGAACCTGTGTTGTAAAAAGATCTCATTGTATTGCTACAACAGGAATAAGAAAAAATTTCCAGTCAACAAACAGGAAAGTTATAGGCAGAAGAAACCTAAAATATAGAAATATTTAAAACTTTCTTATCTTCATTCCTCACAAAAAGGCCATCACTTGGCCAGCCATTATTTAGGCTGGCAATAAATGGATGACAGTTCTGGATAGACCAGGGGATGGATGGGTAGGAAAACACTTAGAAGCAATTTAATGCTTTGTCTTGATCATGAACTTTACCCAGGATAGTGGAAGAACTGGCTGAGAGTCACTGTTGTCTTAGGGAACTTGTGGATACTAAGAAAAATTCTGTAGAAATGAAAATCTGGTACATATCTTCATCTTCTTAGGGAGAAAAGGGTTTTATTCGTTGTTCTGAATAGGAGAAAAACAGTCCTTCCAAATCTTTTTTTTCTCTAGATAGGATGAATAGAAATAAGCTTTTGTTGCAGCAAGACAAGTTTGAATGAGAGAGCAAAACATTTAAAAAAAGAAAGAAAGAAAGAAAGAAATAAAAAGAAAGAAATAAAAAATAACACGATAACAGTAAAGGTCAGCCAAAACTTTAATGTTGAAGTATTATTCATAGAAACAGGTTGCTTAGAGAGGTTTTGAGTGGTCCATCCTGCTACCCTGTTTAGATTAGATTAGACAAACATCTGCCAGCACATGTGTATTTTGCATCCTACCTGAAGGTAATAAATAGATTATAGAGCCTTTTGGAGTTATTTTCAAGTTAGATTAATATTTTTTACATAGTAACATCTCCTCCACAGATTATTGGTACTGTGGTTCTTAGAACAAGAGAAAGTCTCCCAAACATTACAAGTTGCACAACCATTTCTTCTCAAACCCTTGTTCCATCCCAAGTGCTAGATGAAATCCAGCCCTGCAAGGAAAGCGTCTTCAGTGTAGATTCAGTGAGACAAAGGGCATAATGTCTCCTGTTATATAAAAGCATAGAAATCAAGCAAACTGTGAAGACCTGAGGCAGTTCTTAATCTAATTGGTATGCTGTTGCCTATGGGAACACACAGGCACTGGCAGTAGGCAGCATCCTGGCATGAGGTGCCTGGGGGTCATGGGACCTCCTCTGCCCCTGGACCTTCTAGTAAGGCACAGACACAGCCCACAAAGGCACAATCTCTCTTTCTCCATTGCTGATTTTTGCAAAATGACAAAAGATCAGCAGCTTAGACCTTTTTCAAAGCATTAATGCTTCAGAACCTTCCAGGAGAGCTACGGATTCCTGCAGAGTCCATTTACTAATCTATTTGTAACAGACTGCTGGCTCTAGTTATTTTTTTGGGACCTAGAAATATGAATTGCCTGGGAGTCTGTAGGCCAGTAAGTGGAAAATCATTGCATTAACTGCAAAGGGTAAATTCTTTACTGTGAGAGTGGTGAGACACTGAAACAGGTCCAGAGAGGATATGGATGCCCCACCCCAGAGGCGTTCAAGGGCCAGCATGGATGAGGCTTTGAGCAACCTGGTCTAGTGGAAGGTGTCCCTGCCTATAGCTAGGTGTTCTTAGAGTTCCTTTCCAACACAAACCATTCTATGATTCTATGGCTGCAGAGTCCTGAACAATTTCTATAATTAATAAAGGTCCTTCTCTTATTGTAGATCTACAAAGACATTATTGTTCCATTTTGCTAGCTACAGAAATACAAATCATTCAGATAATCTTTTACATAAGGTTTAAAATCTGTGCTTTAAGGCAGTGGAAGCTTGACAAGCAGGTGCTTATGATTAAGTGCAATTAACTTGAAGTGACAATCACAGGACATTTTCTGCCCTTTCAGCTTCTCCTTAACCTAGGGCTGTAGCTGCTTTTAACAAAAGGTCTCAGATTTTTTTTTTTTTTCCCTTGGCTCTTCCTCTTTCTTCAGAGGCACCTTCACAGGATATTTCCGTTTCTTACTAAACCTTCATAGTTTCCCACAGTCTTTTTATTATTTCCCCCCCTTTTTTTTTCATATCCTTAAATTTGGTTTGCCAAAAATCTTCAATTTCAAACAGCTGTTATAGGAGATAATCCCTGTTCACCTTTTGTTATATGATCTCTCTGTTTTGGCCGTAACACCCTTGATTTCCTTGGCTGTGTATTATTTCATTTAATTTATGTGACTTGTGGCAGGCATTTTGTTTGTTCATTTGTTTTCTACACCTGCTAATATAGGATCAAAATATGTTGGCATCTAGATGCATGTCATAGTCCTTTGTCAAATAATACTAAAAATAGAATTACTAGAAAACTCTTTGTTTTAAATACACACACACAGTCTAAAAATTTACCATAAAAATATAAAGGGATTTCTTGAGTGGGGAGCTGTAAGAGAAATATTCTTTCATTGATATTAGATAAAAATGTAGCCAGTTTCACTCATTATTATAATCCATTGTGAATTTGATTATGCAAAGAATGTTTGATCAGTAACTTCATCTTCATTTGCGATAGAAATGTCCTTAGGAATTGCCACAGTGCATTCCAGGTTAATTGCATTGAAACAGTAGGACTCATCTTAAACTCTGAGTGTTGAATTTGACCCACTATGTCTTACACAAACAAGGCTTAAAGGGTTAATGCCATGCTGTTCAGGCAATATATTTTGGACGAGTCAATGATGTATATATGTGAAATAACAGATGGGGCTTCTTTTTCTCCTTCATGGATGTCCAGTCTTTTGGTTTGCTTAGGTTGTGTTGGGTGAAGAGGAATTGTCTTGGGATCTATATACCTAGTTTGCACTGAAAGTTGTATACATTAAGGGTATTTGGTGCTGGGTGAGAAGAGCTAGTAATTTGAATTGTGTAACATTAAATTACTACTTAATGATGTTATATCTTTTGTTAACAGTATTACAATAAGAACAGATTAAAGAAGAATAAAGTTTGATGGAACCAGAACTAGCTTCTGTCTGCAGTAACCAACACTGTGGATCATCCCTTCTGCACTGAAGGACTGTTATGGCAGATGGAGTCTGAGGTTATGAACACAAGGGATAATTTTCATGGATGGACTGTAGACTAGGGGAATGATATGTGTACGTACATATCAAAAAACAAGATAGGTGATGGTAATTGTTTAGGATGTGTACAAATTGTGGGACCTGAGCATGGTGTAAATTGTATGGAGTTAAGGGGCAGGTATTGTATTAGTGTCAAATGGGATGGAGTCATTTTTCTTCATAGTGTCTGGTATGATGCTATGTTTTACGTTTAGGAGAAAAACAATGTTGATAACACACCGATATTTATAATTTTTGTAAGCAGTGTTGTACAACATCAAAGCCCTTCCAGTTTCTCAGCTCTTACAAAAAGAAGGCTGGTAGGGGACAGAATCAGGACCTAAACTGGTGAAAGGGATAATCCATGCCATATGACGTCATTTGAAAGGAAAGTTTGAAACAGGAGGGATTTCATCAGGCAGTTTGCTGCTGCTCAGGGACTGGCTGGGCATCAGTTGGTAGGTGGTGAGCTTGTGCATCACTTGTTTTATATATACAAACATATATATTTGTCATAACTATTATCCTTTTTTTTCCCCTCTTCCTTTTCTCTATCTTAGTAAGTAGTTTTCATCTCAACCCAAGAGTTCTACTTTGTTCATTTTTTGTTTCCCCCCCCCCCCCCCCCATTTTCTCCCCTATCACACTGGGAAGTGGGAGGAGTGAGTAAATGACTGTGTGGGGCTTAGCTACCTGTTGGCTTAAACCAGAACAACATTGAAACTATTGAGTTTAACACGTACCTAATGTGCATTTCTTTTCTTGTTCCAGGGTTTATTGGAATGCAAATTAGTAGATAAGACATACACTTTTTGTTTCATTCTTGTGAGTCCTAGTAGGACAGACAAACAACAGCTGCTGCTCTGTTTCTGCTACAAATATAAACATTCTTACAAACTGATATTCCAGTAACATCTCTGCTACTGAGGACAATAATGTTCCCAAAGCATTGTTAGTAAGATGCTGTGGTTAAGAAGTCATTTTTTTCCCCATCATTTCTTTGTAGCTTCTCTTTCCATTTCCTGAGATTTATTTGCAAGTAGTTTGAAGATACATTCTCCAAGGTCTGGAATGCATTCTTACATTACTGCTTTTAAAAAACACCAAGTTCTGGTAGGGAAGATATTCATTTTGAAGCCCAGCAGACATCCACAGCAGATCCTTTTACTAATATGCCATCAGCCACTAGTTCAACATTAGACAAAAAGTCTCTCTGGAAAAAAAAATTCTGAATATTAAAAACCTGGGATATGTGTCTAATAGGAAATGCTTTTGAATATCAAATGTACAGTGACTAGTGATTTATACATGGCGCACCTCCCTTGAAGAGAATAGGAATAGAATTATTCCTCTACAGAATTAAGTACACCAGTAAAAGGAACAGTTTATTATGGTATATGTACATCCTTCTGCTAGTGAATCTGGACCCTGGTGTCTATCTTTGCATTCTCATGTGAATTTATGCATGTACTCATGCATTACCATAATTACTCTATCTTGCCCACTCTGTTTTGCTCTCACATCTTGTAAGTTTGAAATGTCTTAAATATAATATGAGAAAGAGAAAAACTTCCGAAGTAGATTTTCCTTCACGTTATCTTGAAAGGGAGTAGTTCATTGCTATGCTAATGCACGTGGCTCAGAGCGATGGCTACAAAATATTCCTTGCAGACATCAGCCATCTTTTATTGTTGAACACTAAATAGTCTGCTTACAGTGAGGATGTAATTCACTCTGGGCAGTAAGTCACCAAGCCTCGTGCTATTCTAATTGCGATAAACCTCTGCAGTGTTTAGTCATAGTGGTAGATGAATTGAGTCCACTTGCAATAAGCCACTCTACTGCAGTGTGGGTGCTAGCAATGTGTGCGCTCAGCTGAGGAAGGTCAACTGTGAAATGAATTTGTAAGAAAGACTGACATGTCACAAAATACTCTGATTTGATTCTAAGAGGACTGATTTACTAAGCCAGTAAGTATGGCATCTGTGTATTGTGTGTAGTAAATGTATGGATATAATACTGCTCTATAGAAGTAGAGAATTTCTGTTTTTCAGCCAGAATGAATGGTCTCGTATTGTCCATGGGGTCAAACTAGAAGATCACAGTCATTCCTCATTACCTTTACATTTATGAAAGAAAACAGTGTGATCCACAAAATCTACTAACAGTCTAGCTGGGCAGACCTGGTACTTCATGCAAAAGTTTAGATGCAGCGGTAATGGTTATTAAAAAAAAAAAAAGGACCTCTTGAAACTCCTTTGTAAAATGAAGATATAATAATCATTCTGAACCACCCAAAGGATATTTTGCGGCTTTCTTAGTGCTTACAGTGCATGTTCAAGATTCTCCTATAGAAGCACAGCAGTATACAAGTGCTGAGTATTGCTGTTATTAATAAAGGACCATAATGGTTTTAAATATAGAGTTATGATTCAGTAGAGTTTAAGCACTTTGCCTGGGTTAGAGTCATGAGGGTCCGCAAGTAAGCAGTCCCTGCCAATTACTGACAATGACATATGTAAGATAGTGCCTGCTTGTGTCTCATTATTTTGATTTGAAGACACCATTGCAGGAACATTCAGTATGCTAAAACTCTAAGAAAAGATGAACATGCTGATAACAAGAACATAAAGCTGTCAAAGGCAGAAAACCTTGAGTATGTCTCCAAGTAGGTCTTTTGCCAAATGACAAGCTGAACATCTTAAACATATATGTACTAGCAAAGAGAAGCCCATAAAAAATCTAAAAATAACAATTCCTACCACGCTTTTTTACACTGTGCACTTAAAATAGCCATCCTTTAAAGTTGTAAAGACTTGAATGCTGTTAATATATGCAATCAGAATGTATGCCTGTTCAGAATTGTAGGGGCAGCATTAGGAATTTTTGCTATCTTGTAATGGGCTATTATGTATTTATTAGGCTGTACGTGAAATTGTTTGTTTGCTCCACTGCATGCAGTCTGAATCTCTCCTGTAGTGCAGAGAGGTCAGGAGGAAGGAAAACTTGGGCAGCAGCAGGAAGCAGTGCTGCATGGCCACTGGTAACCAAGAGAAGCAAGAAGGGGAGCCAGGCCTTGTGGCTGCCACCATTGTGTCCCACTGCTCTCCTTGTTGATGATAAAGATGCTTCAGGTGAGTACAATTCTGTATAGCAAGTCCTTACCCACGGGGGTGAGGGACAGATGGCCTCCCATGTAGGACAAGCTGAGGGACATCTCAGGGTCACTTCCAGTTGTATTTTCAGTGCATTTACTCTCAAGTAACTCATCCAGGTTTTAGAAGCTAATCAGAGGAATCCTTGAAATGCACTTATTACTGACTGGCTGTCACCGGCATTCCTCTGCTGAGTACTTTCAAGTCAATCTACTTAAGAGGGATTAAAATGACCCTTCCGTATGTTTATGAGGACTATTTTGACAGGAGTTATAAACCAAGTGTGAAACATACTGCAAGAACCACTTCTCTTAGGAAAGCAGTTAATGAGTCCACATTTTATGGTTCAATTCTTTCTGTGTTGCATCAGCCTCCTGCACAGAAAGTGATACCTGCTTTTTCATCTGAATAGCAGGGGTACTCTTCCTTAGTAAAGGTTAGACATGCTGATAGCTCATTTGTGTTCTCAAAAATAAGTATATGTATTTGACAACCAGTATTTTTCCCTGTGAAGGAAACATTTGTGCTTTTATTTTTGGAATTCACACTATGACTTATTGAATAAAATATAAATAGACACTAGTGTAACTCACACTCTCAGCAAGAACAAAATGTTGTCACAGAAGTGATCTAGCACACAGAAGCCTACTGTTACCTTTTCTTTGCTCCACAGGCTTTTGCTGTTGAAAAACCTGAGTCAAGTCCAACTCTTTGCAATCAGAAAATAAGATGCTTGAATTATTTAACATACGAGACCAAAGTGATATAAATGCAGAAGGCCAGCAAGTAAGATCAATTACTGTGCTCAGAATTGTCAAGAGTTTCTGGTCTCCAGAGACATTTGTAAATCCTGTATCCACAAAAGTGATAAACTGTTTATCTAGGCCAGACTGACAAATGAAATACATATTTATATCTTTTCCATTCCAGACTAAGCTTCGTGTCAAAAATGTCACTAGGAAATATGAACAAGCACATGGTGCTATTACCCATTAGCTTTATGGATACATTAAGTTTCTCTGTTAATGAAGCTCATTTTCCATAACTAAGCATGCTCATTTCTGTAACTTATTTTCAGCCACGTGTGAGGGTGAGCAGATATTCAATTTGAAGACTGTAGAGTTTTACTAAAAGACTTTTTCAAACTAGGTGGCACTCATTTTCTAGTAGCTTCCTGTACACCTTTATGATTTCTTCACTTGGAGATACTGCTTTTGCATGGGCTCTTACCTGTAGGAAAGCAGAAGGCGGGGTGTTTCAGGAGGGAATGAGAGGATGCTACTGGAATGAAATACATATTACATTAAACACGAATATCTGTAAAGGGACAAAAATGCATGCATGTATGTATGTATGTATTTATTTTTTTTAATGTAGGATCAGACCAAGGACAGACAAAGAGAGTTCTGCCAAGAGGTAGAGGGAATGAGCCATATTCCTTAAGGAAACTAATCAGGTGATTTTCTGAAGATCTTGACCCTTGTCTCAATAATCCTGTCTGTCTCCATGCTTTCTCAGGCTACAATATGATCAGCTCTCCAGCCTGCTTTTTTTCTGTTAGGATGAAGACAGAAAACAGCTTAGAAAATTGCTGTAAAACTCTGCTGCCTATGCAGAGCAAATAAGCTTTAGCTGTTTGATGACCCTCCAGAGGTCAGCTGCAGCAGTCCTACAGCATCTGAGAGTGCCTTTGCATTTAATAACATTGACATCAAATTAATCTTCCAGTCTTACACCTTTGCTGTGTACATGCACAGCTTACATCCTAAGGGTCACTGAGTTGCAAAATCACCTAAAAATAGGAAATGGCAAAAGTGAAGCTGAGAGAACTGTAAATTAGGGAAAGGACAACTTCTTATCTGAGAGAAAACTACTGCCCTGGAGAGAGGAGGCTATTTCCTCCCTTCTTCTACAGACTCCCAG
This sequence comes from Perdix hodgsoniae, assembly GCA_035772895.1. Lineage (NCBI taxonomy): Eukaryota > Metazoa > Chordata > Aves > Galliformes > Phasianidae > Perdix > Perdix hodgsoniae. The sequence goes on from JAPSGF010000076.1 coordinate 1,803,531, forward strand.
ATGTTGCCTGTCTACTTTTCTCAGATCATAGAAGCTTTTGAGTTGGAAGGGAAGGATGTTGTGCAGTACCGTGTCAAAGGCCTTACTGAAGTCCAGGTAGATGACACCAGTGGTTCTTCCCTTGTCCACTGATAAAGTTACACCATCATAAAAAGGAAAAAACTTGGTCAGGCAGGACCTATCCTTGGTGCAGCCATGCTGGTTTTTCTGTATCACCTCTTCCATATGCCTTAGCGTATCTTCCAGTAGGATCTCCTTCATGAAACAGAGACCAATGGATATAAGTATCTCAATTTTAAAAACGTGACTGGATACATCCAAGTCCAATTCTTATCACTGCTGAGAACTCAACAGCTACGCCTGAAGAGATTAAAAGCCATGTGTAAGGAATCCGGATAAAATATCAGAATGTAAGTATGGGATTTATTAAGTAGGTATCAGTGTTTGTACCATGGCATGTTTTGATAGTAACATGTCAGTAATTCCTTCCTAAAGCTGCATATTTAATCTTCTTTGCTTTGAAGTGAATGTAGATGTCCATCTTAGGCATGAGAACATTTAATTTTAGACGAGACCCAATCCCTTGGTGTTTGTTGGTCAACAATATTGCGGAATGCAAGATCTGACTCATCACAGTGAGCACTGAAAACAAAACGTGTTTTTGAGCACTGTCTGTTTTATTCACTAAAACATGTAAGAGATCCTTTAAAAAGGTGTGATGTCATATGTTTCCATACCAATATGTTAACCATAATATGGTGAATTTGTGCAAAGTGGTGCTGTCTTAGTGTGTGCAAAACCTTAATTCTACCTTTTTTTTTTTAACTTTTAAATCCTTGAAGAAATACCAGTGTTCTGGGATTTTACAAGTACAGAAGCCCTACCTTTTTCATTTTCCCACAGAATTCTAAATTCTGGAAGTGGTATGCAAGAGTTGGTGACAGGGGAAAATGCATGGAAATTGCCATCTGCTCGTTTGAGATCAGTTCTGTAAACACAGTGAGAAACGTAAAAGCCTGGGTCAGTTTGGAGGAGGCTGGGCTGCTGTTTAAGGGTGGTTTCCATTCTGCATCAGTGAGCGAGTCTTTAAATTGATTGAAGCACCAGTGGCACAGTAAAAGGCAAGGTAGAGAGTATCTTTATTTTATGTAACAGTCACAGGAAAAAAAAGTTATTTAGAGGTACAATATCTCACCCAGACTTCTCCAAGAGGGTTCAGTGTTTGTCTAACTTACAAGACAATTGCAGTCCTCCACTAAGCAGTTAATTTCCTTAGACTTCCTGAGTGCAATTACCAAATAAAGGCATCTATATTCAGGTGCTCCCACACAGACTTTGGTATCCCACTTGGAGCACTCTGATTTGAAGCTGCATCGCTTAGCAGCTGGGCTAGAATGAGTATTAAAGCCATGATGTACTTAATAGCCAAAAATATCAGTGAAGTTTTAAAAGAAAAGCAAGATATTCGGCTAGCTTTGCATAAGCCTTGCAGCTTGTTAATGCTACCCATGGAAGGAGTCTTTGCCCCTTTCCATCAAGCTGTTTTTGTGTGGTCTATGTAAGAATGGAGCATCTGGCATAGCAGACAAAATCTGTGAGAGAACGTAATATATGGAGTCTCATGTCTTAAATGTGTTTAAATGACAAACTCTTCAAATCATCTAAGAAATAGAGTCAGTTAGCCCTGCCACCAGCTTTTCTGAACATCCTAATCTCCCCCTGCACACTGGGAGGAAGGTCAGTGCAGAGAGGGGAAAGCTCACAGTCTTGTTTTGAACTCAGACACAGAAAACCTTTAACAGTACTGGACCACCCCAAAGGAGTAATTCCTAAAAGCTTTGCTTAAATGTTTCTTATGCTGTGCTGTGAAAAACAACTGCCAAGCTCTTGACAGGCTTGGTGTTCAGCAGTAAACTTGAGCTGGGGAGGGGCAGATCATTTAATAGTGACACCCCATAATTTGTTTTTACTGAAGTCCATATTTATCTTATTAATAAAAGCGTGCACTAACATTTTGTGTAAATGAGGATAATTTATTAAGTGGAAGAAAAAGAAACCAAGGAAAACAGATTGTTTCAGAGAGCAAAGAAATATATCACTGCAAACATATATAATGAATGTAATTTATAAAGCATTTTTAATTAAAAGTTTCTAACTTGAATTATTTCATTTGCAAAACATGACCATGTTTTAGTAAGCAAAACCTCTCAATTGATCTTTAGACCTCTTTCAAGAGAAAATGACTATCAGGCTTATATCTGACTATTTATCATTAAGAAATTGTTTGTTTATTTATAATTTACAGAAGTGCTGTAAGTTCAGAGCTTGGAGGCCGTGTTTTTGTTCACCATTGTTTCTCCTGAATTCATTTCCAGCTACCTAGCCTTTTTAATAACAATGTTTTTGCTTTTTTATAGAGAAGATAAGTAATACAATGCTTGTTTTCTGCTTTTTATGACAGATTTGAATAACTATTTATTCCATGGCTTGGGAACATGAATTACTACAGTCCTTCTCTTCAAACTTATGGTACATATTAAATTATATTTGAATACACTCATGGAAAGAATGAATCTGATATGATGCAATATCTGGAGGCTGACAGAAGGCTTTTGCTTTGAGCACATCAGTGAAGAAGCTTGACTCAACCCTGTCCTGTAAAACCTCTGGATTTTAATGAGATCATGCTGCACAGACTGAAAGAAAGCTGAGCTCACGGCGTTTGGAAACAATGTGCAATTGGGGAGATTGCTGGGTATAAATGCTAAAGAAAAGCGTTTTTTATGTTAGAGCCTGAACTGCTACCAGCACAACATAGCTACCTGAGATGGAGCCATAGCCAGCAGTGGAAACAAGCATTCCTTTCTCCTTAGCCTAGAGGTTTTGTATCACAGGAAAATCTAAGATGAAAACCAGGTGTTGGATGTCCAGTCAGAAAAGTGACATTTCCTTGAGACACTAAGCTTAACTGAAAATGAAAATATTCTACTTAAGGTTGTGTTGCATATCTGCGCCCCCCCCCCTTTTTTTTTTTCCATGCATGAATGCTGTGTAGCCAGGCTCTCCCTATGGTAACTTCCTGACCAATTTTTGGGTAATGATTAAATACCGCATATTAGTATGCTTGGAGAATAGTAGAGAAGAAATGAGTTTGTGACACATCTCACATTAATATTCCCTCCTCCTGCTTCCAAGCAGATTTAGACATTGATTTATTCCCTGATCAGCTTAATTTTTAGAGCACAATATACAATTCAGTTCTGAAATATGGAAAAACTTTTCTCTCCCCGTATTTGCTGGACTTAAAGGTGATTTCCTATTGAAGAACTGGAGAGACATTTATCTGGGTGTCTCTTCCTCAAAAGACTGAAAAGCAGAAAGAAGTAATCTGTCCTTGGAGTGTCATTCTGTTTGCCCACAAAAACCAAGTACACTTGTGACATTTTTTTTCATAGATGAGCAGTTTAGAAAAGTTATCCTTATATCACAATTAAAATAACTGTTCAATTAATAATTAATAACTATTTTAATTAAAAATAAAGACTTTGAGTATGTATCAGAAAAAGAAATGTACTAATCCTTACTAATATTTGCAAGTAGATCTTCTGTTGATGTATATTAGAAATTGCATTTGGCCACAAAAAGTAAAGAAAGCTATATATGCCAGAAAAAGAAGAGGACTCTTGAGAACATTTTCAGTGAACTTCAAGAGTGAGACAGTGGGTTTTCTAACTCTCTAATTAGAAGCCCTCTGTGCAGGGTTCATTATTCAGCCTTCATGAAACGCTGAAGTTTGCAGGTTTCTTCTGAGACATGGTGTCAGGGTTTCTTCCAGATTCATTTTTCTCCTCCTTCTGGTTACCAGCATTTCTGTTTGAGTAATCTCACAACGTGAAAAACTGGTGTAAGTGTAACATGATTTCATTTTGTTTAGTAAGATTCTTTCCTTTTTTTTTTTTTTTTTTTTTTCCCATGCAGGTATCAAGGGTCAGAGAGTATTTTATGCTTAGCAATCTCCTTTCTACATCATCATTTTGCACTGTCAAAGAAACAGCCAGGAAGCTGTCTTCGTCCTCTTAGCAGGGCTGATAATCAACCTACTGCCCTTTGCGAGACTGTCATGTTCAAGTACAGGATCCAACACCTTCTGAAGGAAGCTGCCAGCACTTATCTTTGAATTGCTTTCTCTTTGCTCCAGACAAACGTTGACATTTCTTTTCTGGCTTTTGTAAGCGGAGTACAGTCTTGGCTACTGTGATGGGCTGAGGCACAGGTAGGCATGTAAAGCATGAATGTGTTTGGATTCTTGCTGCAAATGCTGCTTATACACATTTCAAAATCTCTCTCAGGCCTTTGTACTGACATTTTAGAGTGCTTTGATTTTGAGATGACAACTTGTGATGTGGGGAGAGCTTTTGGGCTTACTTCACCTTAGCCTTTGTATGTCAAGAATGTGCCTTGGTGTGTTACTTCTCATCCTGCCCAGCATGTTTTCCTGGATTATTTAAAGCATCACCTATCATACCCCTGTGTCGAGGACACATATTGGTACCTTGGTACCAAAGGGATGTTACAGGAATTGGAAATGTTACCAGTAGGGCACAGTTTCGCTATTTTCCCAGGCAGAGGGGAGATTTTTCACATCCTGCTGTTCTTTATTCCATAAAGCTATGGAATTAGGCAGCCACCAGGAGGTGGTGCTGATGTACTCCCGTTGGTCACCAGCTCGGTGACGCCTCTGCACACTCTGGAGGGAGCGACAGTTTGATATCAGCTGGCATGCACAAGCTAGCAGCATTCAGTTACATCTTTATGTCCGCTACATTTAATGTTGCTGAAGCTACCTGCAAATGCTGTGCTGCTGCACTGACTGCTGTGAGGGAAAGCTGGACTTCAGGCTGTCTGCTGCTTCTGAAACACTGCGTAGCCTCCCAGGTACTGTCTTTCTCATCTGCAGAATGGCATTATTCGTAATCTAGAAGCTCCCTGAGGAAAGCATCAGAAATTAAGTAATGAATAAAGATATGAACTGTAAGTCTAAGTTCCTTGTTTTGCAGATGCAAACGGTGTGGGAGAGGGTTCAGCAATGTACGTCAGTGTGAATCACAGTGCTGTGACATTTCCTTTGCACCTTCCTGAGCTGCTGTGCTCCCACAGCTCTTGGAAGCTCTCTCAAGCCCATTTCACATGGTGTAGCAGGAACACAGTGCTTTAACTCAGTATTGTCTATTAATGCAATGAGCATGATCTTTCACCCTCCTTGCAACAAGTTTGCCTGGAAAGAGCTGACTTCAGCTGCAGGAATTGAAGTCCCTTTCTCCCACAGCCCTCCCATAGCCCCATGCCCAGGCTTGACTGCAGTGCAGTGATTGCTGCTGCTCTGGGCCCAGCTAGGCCACCCTAACCCTTTGGGTTGATGCTTGGGCTCCAGACAGTACTTGCCTTGACTCAACTCTGGATGTTGATCAGGCTTTTGAAGCTCTCTTTGCTCGTGTCCTGCATATTCTGCAGGCCCAGAGAACCAGGCTGCTGCCCCTGCAGCTGCCATGATCTTCCTGGTTGCCCAGCTACCCTTAACATCTCTCCTCCTTTCTGCCATTTTCTTTCTTTGATAATGAATACTTACATATATATGCATAAATAAACAACTGCCTGAAGAGTTTGTTCAATAGAAATCTGGTCACGCTTAGGTTAGGTATGAGCCAGTGATTGACTGATGTTTACTTGGGCTTTTTGGGTTTTCTTTAGAAGATCTTCAAGCAGACTCAGCTTGCACTTGTTGGTATACAGTTAAATCATTGCTGGCTCTCCTTGTGGCTTTCCTTCTGCCTATCATTTAGTGTCTGATATACGGTAATTCTTCATCTAAGTGAGCTTTCTTTTGCATATTTTCCTATAGGCAGAACTTATTTCTGGATGAAGGTCTGCTTCACTGTCATGCTCTCAGACTTGTTTTCTGTCTTCTAAACTGCATAATCTGTAACAAATGCACCATGTAAGTAAGTTAAAAATACACTGATCTTTAATCCTACTCTGTCTGTGAATGGTTGTTAGGCAAAGAGATATTCCGGAAGCCAACATCATGAACTGAAGTGTGCATGAAAACTACAACCTTACTAGTATGTCTGTAGTATAAAAGATTTGACCCCATAAGAACAGCTTAATATCACAAAAATTCCCTCTGTGGACACTAATGCTCAGATTCACTGCTTCCAGGTACTTTAACATTTCACATATGTATTTTTCATTTTTCCTTTCTTAAACAGGTCTGTCTTAGTACAGACTCTTGGCTTTTAATCCTTCCTTCTGCTGCATGTATATACTAAGCTTAACTGTAATTCAGTCTTTCTAACTAAATTTAACTTGCAGAAGCATACATATTCTTCACAAGAAGTTTGCGGTGTTTTCTGAGCTTTAGCTCTCTTTCAATTGGTCACATTTAAAATACTGGGCTGTAAGGCAATCTTCAACAGTGAGACTCATAACCTCTCATGTTTCTGCACAGGTGGAAAGAAGCTGATGCTCTGATTAGTTTCCTACACAAGTCTCAGGAGAGATAAATACAGCAAGGGAAATAGCAAAGACCTTGCTGTACAATAATCTGTTTCAGTAAAGTCTGCTGTATAAGAAGGATTAAAGAACTGTGACCAAGATCAAGTAAAATATGAGCATAGGTTTGGTAGATAAAAGAGGGGCAAAGTTGCTATGACTGGTAGCCTGCTGAAACCTAGAAGAATTCAAAATATCCTCTGGGCTTATTTTGCAGTCACACACACAAAGCTTTTGTTTCTTTCACCCTTTTAACTACCTTCCAGAGGTGGTCAGCACCTCCCACCTCAGGCTCCTTTCTCCAAAGCCTTAAAACTTTTTTCGTGAAGGTCATTTTCAATAAGATTTGGTTGGATGAGTCCAAATAGCTTCATCCCTTTTGAGTATGACTCACTGATGAACTCAAATACTTCCAAATAGTTACGTCAGGAAATGATTCCATTCAAGCAACTTGCTTTCTCTTGTAATATTCTTCAGGTCATTTTCTCAGATTGTCTTTGATCCTCCCTACCATGTAGGATTGTTACAAGTTTCTTACTCTAGGTCTCTTAGCATCACCCCCCAAGAGGTGTTCCCAAGCTTCTTTCTCATTAAGAAATGACAAAGATTTCTGTCCTTGTCTTCTTATTCAGTTATTTTTATGTCAGTCTTGTTTGAAAAGTGTAAGTCTCAAAATGCTTAGGGTCATGTCACGGGGTGCTCTCTAGAGCTCACTCGTGACAGCGGGGACAAA
>JAPSGF010000076.1:1810822-1881755 GCA_035772895.1 Perdix hodgsoniae
TGATGTGGAATAGCAACGCAAACCAAAGAAATCACAAAACCATAACAGGTCACGTTTTAGATTGTGGTATGATAGGTGCAAGGAACATGATCTTGCCAATACTTAGCATTTATGCTGCAGTTTTCTACAGAGGGACCAGAATAAATTGGTCTAATTTGCATAAGGAAACCATTTAGTTGAGATACCAGGAAAAGCTTTATCTCTAGTTTAATGCAGCATGCACTGTTATAGAGTGTCTTGGGTTAAGTGTAGATGTGCAAGCTGGGTACATGGAGATCCAGAGACAGGAGCCTGTGTGTCTTGGTAAGAGGGAAGGGCAGAGTGGAGGACAGGTATTCAGCCTGGTGCCTGTGGCTTGCCCAAAATGGAGCTGCTGTGTTGATTTGCTCCAGTGCAGGAGTGAGCCATCCTGGGGCAAAGTCTTTTTCAGCTCACCTTTGCTACACTGGTCTACAGCTCCCATGGGGACAGGACAGTGTTAAATAGGTGCAGAAGACCTCTGCAGTGAAAATGGGGCATTCTGCACCCCAGTTATTGCACAACAGGATAGGTGCAGAAGGATGCTGAACTCACCATCCTTGGAGGAAGTGAAATGTCTCACAGAGGGCTGTCCTACAGGACCCCTTGAGCATCTTATGTTTCTGCATCTCAATGATTCCATTACACAGTAAGCTAGAAAAAAAAATAAAGCTCCATAAATACATCACCTATGACCCTGGAAGCGATAGTTTTGCAGAACTGCTTTTTGGTGTTTTTCATTCATGGCATATTGTGCTGTTCATTACAGTATGTCAGTATGACAGTAGCATTATTCTCTTATTTACAGTTCTTCCTTTCTCTTCAGCAGTGAAAATGAAAAGGAAATCAATGCCATTAAAGAGAATAATGACAAACTCACCTTCTGCAAGGTCTGTTCTCATATATTTAGTTTTTTTTTTTGAACACTCATCTCTGAATGTAGTCATGTGGATGAGATGAAAGTATGGAGGTAAGCTCCAGGAAAGCACCTCCACAAAGAGGTAGGCTTTAGAAAAAGGTTGAAAACAATCTGATGTTCTGCACTGTACAGAAATCTGCTGTGGGATTAGAAAAGCCAGGGAAGAAACTCAAGGAAGATTAAATGACATAGGTGACAAGGGGAGCTAGTGCAATTCTGTATCACAACACTCAAACTGCAGTAGCATTGCTGTGTCTTTCAGTCAATTTGTGTATCATGGTGTGAGGCCTCAGATCAAAGGCTGTTAGAAATCCACAGAAGTTCTCCATCAGGCAAGAGTCCATGCTCTCTTGTAATTCCTTAAGTCACAGAGAACCTACCACTGACCTGTGCCAGCAGAACAATATTTCATTGCCCTTTCTGTGAAATTCTAAACTAAAAGTCTTCAAAGAATTTCCAGATCATGACCAGAATGTACAAGGAAAGACATAGCATTTGGAAAACACTTGGGCTTTTAGAAGTGAGAAGGCTGCACTGTGGCACTATTATATACTCTCTGCAGGAAACCCTCATTTACTATGTGCTGTGTCAGTCACTGAATGAGATTTATCATGCATTTCTTCCTGAGCATGAATTTTACTGTAGATAACAACAGGGAGAGAGGGCAGCATGTATATCCAGCGTGATGCCTTTGGTCTAATGAGTGAGGCAGTCATACAGTGTTTTGAGTTGCTGACTACAAAGGATGAAACAAATCCCATTTGCATACTACTCACAAAGAGAGTTTTTCATTAGAGCAATTCACCCTTTATGTATCATACAGTCACTACCTCTGAGTCAGCCCTGCTGAGATGATTGGAAGCAATTTAGATGGACTCGAAAACAGTTTGGGAAGATGAAAAAATTCAGTGGTTAGTTACCAGGCCAACATTACATATGTCTGACTGATAATTAATTAGCACATCATGATGAAATCTGACTGCAGTCCAAGTGGAGCCCATGAAGGAGTGAACCACCAAATTGTGCGGTAAATATATAACTATGTATATATAAATATGTAACTGTTGAAAGATAGGTTCCTTATTTGTGATATGACTTGGAGGTACTTTTATTTTTAGCTGGGTGAAAGGAAGGATAAGTTAAGTTAAAATGGAATAAGGGGAGCTGAGTGTGGGGGAGGATAACTTTGCTTTAGAAGAACGTCAAGGCAGACAGTGATGAGTAGGGGCTGTAATCTGAGGTCAAGCATGGGAGAAGAGCACCCAGAGCTAACAGCAGCACCTGCACAGGAGTAAAAGGCGCTAGGTGTTCACGTGCTTCATAACCGTTGCAGTAATGAAGCTGCACAGCAGGCTCCTGGCCAGCTGCACAATCTTGCAGAGTCAGGACATCAACATTTCCAAAAGGAAAGAATAGTCTATAAGGGGCTGTTGTGTGCAAAGTTGTGTGTGTATGCATGAGAGAGACAGAGGGGGAGAAAAGGCTTTGTTACTCTCCTGCTGAGAAGAGAATTTGCTGATGGCCTCCCCCTTCAAAGAACAGAGTCTGCTGTTGTTACATGCAGTAATTTCCTTATGGCACGTTCAGGTACCTGGTGGTGAGGCCTCTGATGTGCACCTTGTGGGGAAATTTGCTGAGGCTTTTGTAGGAAGCACTGCCTCCTGTATCCTCAGCACATTTCATACATCATGGCTGGTTTCCCCTGGGACAAAATATTTCTGTTTCAGCTGCATTACCCAAGAAATACACCTGCTCCTTTATGTAATCAGCACCATTTCTACAAAAGAGTAAATAGCTACACATTTACCTGACGTGGCAGATGTTTAACATGTTTGTAAAATGGGAAGTAACAGTTGAGAATTATCTTTGCAAAACACTCCATAAATGTTATAAATAAATAAAATAGGTGAAAGGCATAGCATTGTGCAGTTTTAGGCATTCACATGCATTTGTTCTGCTCATGAATAGCAGTCAGAGTCCTAGATAATCCACGCACACATAGAGGTGTTTATGTTTTTAGCTACATTTAATTATTTGTCCTAAAATCCTGTAAAGCCACTATATGTTGGGCACTCGTGCACATGCAATAGAGAAATATATTCATAAGTATAAGGGAGGTAGTCTGTATGTATATTTGACTCTGTGGTGTGTGTGTACAACTATCAAAGGAGGTGGAGAGAGCATATTCACTGCCACCTTTGAAACATTTCATGGCTACCCTCAGAATGCTGTCACCTCCATATTAATGGGAGATGGAGTCACTGGTAGATTGGAGGTGCTTTGACTGAGAGGGGAACGTATCCTCAGCAGCCTCTGGGAGCCTAAGAAATTGTACATCCTCCTTGACATCCTGCCTTGCGTGCCATTGTGAGATCACAGCATGCAAGATCATACTCTTTATTTTTTTCCCCTTCTACTTCAAACACTTTCCGTGTGCACAGAGGAGAGATGTGCTTAAAGACCTTAGCTGTAATTTCCCTGGAAACAAGCTGTTATGTTCTCTTCTTACATAATGCATTCGTGTTACAGAGAATGTCTTTATGTATGCTGTCTGTGATTTTATACATGTACATATTTCTTTACATGCACGTATGATATTATATCTACCAACCATCATGTTTGTGTGCGTAACTGCAACATTTTCTAGAGACTGCATATGATTACAAAATGAAAATCTATAAATGTTTTCTATTTAAACACTAAAAGCCCTATTTCCTCTCTATAATATGTGTTTATATGAAATGGCTCCATAGGAATTTGGGGGCAGCTGTGCTGTGATGTAAACACGTCTACCTTATAAAAAGATGATCACATTTCTGTATACGTGTATGACGTAATTCTATAATGTACAAATATTAATGCACATTTGCACATGCCTTTAGAACGACACCATCATAATTCATTATAAGTTGCTTTTGGGATTTGGATACCAATTTGAAAGCTAAGGTACCAAATGTGCAGTTTATGCAGTATAGTCACTACAGGAGAGAGAGCTGATATTTAAAATCTGTGAAAAGATGCTTCAGCAGCTGTGCTAGCAGCCAGTGAGCATGGCGTTCCCTTGCTGCTTCCTTTGTACACATAAGATTGTAATTCAATACCATACAAATCTTTGCTGCTTGATGATCTGGCAGCAGGTCTGGAAGTCCTTCCAAATCAGGGGTTTTGCAGTCCTTCCCAAGTCACAGGAGATGCTGATGCTCTTCTCCTTTACAAAGAAAAGCAAAGCTGCAGCAACACAAAATTCTTGGAGGAAGAGTAACCTCAGGAAGAAGCTCAGCTTGTCAGAGGAACTATGACAAAAATGTGTTGTATTACTGTACAGCAACAGAAGCATTGTGACAATCATGGAGACTTCAAGCCTCCCACACTTTCTTCATTGCTTGTTGCTGTTGACCATCCTTACACATGGTCCTGCCTCACCTCTTTCAGGAAGGAAGGGGATTAACAAAATCTCCTGACATCTCTGTCTTCAGACTTGCATTTTTTTTGTGTCTTGTCTGGGCTGCCCGCCTTTGCTGCATCCAAAGAGAGGTGGGAGCCTCTTGATATAAGAAACTGAAAGGGTACTCTTGCCTACAGAGGTAGGCACTCCCATCAAAGCAGCATCACAGAAACTCCTTTTCGTGCTCAGCCTGCTTATCTGCATGAAGTAGTCTCTGTTAAGGGTTGCTGTGCTGCAGCTGCCTCTATCTGCTTTCTGCAGTCCCTTCCAAGCTGGAAAGCAAAAGGATCCCTTTTCTTTCTGTGCTTGCTGTTCTCCAAGATAAATTAATACAAATTTTCTCATTGGTGCCAGGGACCTCGAAGCAGAGTGCCTCTCTGAAAGCTGTGATCATATGTTCAGATGGAACTGCTTGAAATTAATTTGCACCCCTTTGCCCTTACAGTTCCTATAGGTTAAACTCCCATTACTAACAAAGCAAGCTTTCCTGCCAGCTAGGCTGAACCTTCGTTACCTTGTGCTCTGTTTACTAAAGAAAAGGTAGAAATGCTTATCTACTAGAAAATACTGTATTTGAATTTGACTTGTGTGCTAAGTATGTTTTCATGCCCCAGTCCAGCAAAGCAGGAGCTCTTGCTACCCTCTTGGGTGGGTAAAGGTGGCATTGCACTACTTGTGTGCTGAAGACTTAATGTGCCTGTAGGTGATGTGCTGGACAGGTGCCTTGCCATGCCAATGGAAAGTGGATGCAAACCACTGCCCTCATTTGACTGTGTTATGTTCCCATTTAGTATGAAAGAAACAGATTACTGGATACAGAGGATTCTGCTCTGTTTTTCAAAATCTCTTCCGTGTTTGAATTGTAGGCTATAGTGCTCTAGCAGTTGCATAAAATTTGCAAAGAGTGTGGTCCTGTGAGTCATATTTGCATTCAAGCATGACTAAAATCTCTCCTGTACCAACAGACTGAATAACTAGTACCATCCATTATCTAAACTCAAGTATGGGATGGTCAATAAAACATGAAATTCTGGAAGTACAGTGTGGTCAGAGCATGTGAGGACATGACAGAGAAGCCTCCTCTGAAAATAGACTGTGTTCTTTTGATTAGAGTTTTCCAGGAAATATCGACCTTGTAAGAAACAGACTCTGATTCCTTCATTCTCCTTCTAAATACTGGTGACAGCTGTGTACAGGATTGTAAGCCTTTATGGCTATATTTTTTGGGGTTTTGATCTTAACTTTCTGCAGTGCACTGAGATGGCTGTGTTCTGGTCTCTCCACCCACAGCTCCACTACGAAGTAGAGGGAGTCTGTAGTTGCTGTGAGTTCAGAGCCCTCCATGCACCCTCATGGTACAGAGCAACACAAAGGGCCTTATTCCTTAGGAGCTCTGCCACAGACAAATAATAATAAATCAGGCCCAGAGAGAAATGTATTTCCTGGATTCCCCCATGGTCATCCCAGTGATGGTGGAAAATTCTACTCTGTTTTTCTAGGGAGGCTTTTTGATATGACTGTGTTGTAACTCCTTGTTATAGGTAATAGGTTTTGACATGCAGTAAGGCTCACGTTGCTGTAATGTGCTACAATTATATTTTTTGCAAGGAAGTTTTAAAGATGCATTTCAACTCATTTTCTCCACTGGATGATCACAGGCCTAATATGGAAAAAATTTCTGGGTGTTGCTGTTGTGCTCTGTTATATATTTTCTGAATAGTTTGCCTGCTTCTTCTTTCTGAGGTAGGATTTCTTTGTTACTTCAGAATTCAGATTGTGTACTGTTTTGAGTTTGAGCTTGCATGTCTGCTTAACGGCAAAATCAAAATACCCAGAGGCTCTTCTGACTGACTGTGGAGTCATCTTGAGGATAATTCTAATTCTTCAGTTACAACTGTGAAATTAAAATATTCACCATTTCCCCTAGTGTGCGGGTATATTTTATAAGCCATTCCAAAAACACTTCCAAAGATCTCTGCTTCCTTACTGACTATATAGACCATTTCTCAGACTCACAAATGTGCATCCATATGCCAACATTTTGCTCTGGTAGTTTGAGGCTTGTTTGAGTAGATATGCAAGAGTTTTTTGTGGGAGTGGGGCAGGGCCCTATTGTGCCAAAGTCGGGAGTGCATCCTTCCTCCAGCTCTGCTCCTCTGCACTGCAGCAAGAGGAAAAAGCAGGTGCTTTTCATGCTCCACTAGCATGAGCACTGCCTGCTGTCATATGGCAGTGCTGAGAGGTATAGTTACCAATTCCTGTGGACTGTAGAGGTGAGAATAAGACAGACACAAATCTCTCCAGCCCTCACCAGAGCATGCAAGATTTAACGCTAGCTAGTTGATATTTCCAGCCTGTCTTCGAGAGTTGGCTTTCAGGAACCTGTTTGAATGTCATTAGCAAGATATCAGCTGCTCACCTCTGATCCAGGTAAGAAAGAGTACCTTTATTTTTTTTTGTCTGGCCTTCCTTCTAATTTAAGGACCCAACAAGCTATTTCAATATTTGTTCAAAAGTTAAACTTAGCCAGCTTTCAGATTCTATTGGAAACAAATGCCACCTCTGTTTTCCAGGGAAGAGAATCGTAGAATCATAGAATGGCCTGGGTTGAAAAGGACCACAGTGATCATCTAGTTCCAACCCCCCTGCTATGTGCAGGGTTGCCAACCACCAGACCAGGCTGCCCAGAGCCACATCCAGCCTGGCCTTGAATGCCTCCAGGGATGGGGCATCCACAACCTTCTTGGACAACCTGTTCCAGTGTGTCACCACCCTCTGAGTGAAAAACTTCCTCCTAATATCTAACCTCAACCTCCTCTGTCTCAGTTTCAGTCCATTCCCCCTTGTCCTATCACTATCCACCCTTTTAAACAGACAGACCTCCTCCTGTTCATATGCTCCCTTCAAGTACTGCAAGGCCACAATGAGGTATCCCCGGAGCCTTCTCTTCTCCAGAAAAGGAAAATGAATTCATCTTTTCTTACACTCAAAGAAACTGTCTCTGTGAGATAAACCAAAAGAATGAGGGTGGCTTTGTAAAGTATTAATTCCCCTTTTTCCCTTTGTGTTTGGAATATTGCACAGTTTGTGTTTCAAATATTGCAAAAAACGAGATGCCTCCACAACAGAAATATGAAGAACTGGGAAAACTGATGTAATGGTAAAGTATAGTACAGTGCCGGAATAACAATTCTTTGAATGTATATTTAATAGACAAACTGCTTGTTCTCAACATTGTCTGTATAGGGCTATTTATGCATAAATCACTTAGTTAAGCCTGGCTTCTGTATTGATGGGACATTTTTGATCTTTAAAAGTTTTATGAAAGAATCACGGCCTGTGAAATTAAAGGCGGTGCTGTTGTTTAACTTTGCATTTCTCTCAACTGTCAGGAACATCATAATAGCAGAAGAATATCTGTTTTCTCCTCAGGGAATGCATTTTATAGGTGGTATTAAATGTGTAATTATATTAATTTATTACCACAAAATATTTAGTACCATGATATTTTTTACTTAATGTCTGGAATTTCTGGAATAAAAGCCAACAAGATTGTGATAAATTGATTCACTTTCAGGAGGAATGGTGGTAATATTTCATCAGCGTCATACCTGAGTTGCAACTCTGTTCTTTCAAAACAGCGTCAGACAGCTCAGGCTTTGGAGAGATCTGGATTTTGTGACTACAGGTTGCCTGCCTTCCAGGCTTTGTATGGTGTTATCTAGGAAGCTAGGTCTAGCCATGCAGGGATAAATATGAAAACACTTTGCTTGTTGCTATCCTTTGAGAGTAAATGGGCAAGGGAAGAGAAATGAGCAAAACCACACTGCTTTTCCACTACTTTCTGGCTAATGTGAATGTGATACTTTAGCACAAACACATTCCAGCAGTAAATCCATTTCTGCCAGGAGAAGGAAAAACTATTGTAAGCTGCAGCACCCACCCTGCGGTATTCATGCTGGGATGACAGCACCCTTCTATTGACTCTGTCCTTAAGACAGGATGCAGCTATTAGTTACTACTAGAGATCATGATTTAGGTGCTGAAAATAGCCTGCTGCTACCTGCACAGTTTTAATGCACGCACTGGTTTCCTCATCTCCTTTTGTATCTTAGTTTTGAAGCGATTGCTCAACAACTTAATCTTTGTTTTCGAGGCATTTTGTGGGTGTAACTGTAATGAGTACACACTTGCACCCCTTTCCTGTTCCAGCTGTTTATTTTTGAATGTGTTTCAAGTTTTTTTTTTTTTTTTTGGCTGTTTCTCCAAGTCGGTTAATGCTTAGAAACTGGAAGAAGATTAGGATTAGGGTTAGGATCTTGGTTATCACAAGATACCTTGTGAGCCAGCCTAGTCATGGCATTATCCACGTGTTATGTACTTCAATGTGTATTGGGGCTGAACAGAAGTGGAGGGGGAGATAGGAGTTATTCCCAAGGCCCATGTACTTTTATGGACATGAAAAATAAATTGCTTAACCTTTTAGAAGAGCCTCATGTGCTGCAGTGGCTGGCCTCAAATCCCAGTTGCAGTTGGAAAAGCTTTTCCTGCGCTTTGAGCCTGCTGGGTTTGCTATGGATGTGCATGAAGGCCTCAGAGATTCATCCTTATCCTCTTTGTTACTGCAAAATCCCTGTGGGCCCTCCTCATGGCCAATGTCCTGGTGACCTGCTGCTCCTTCATGAGCCTTTGGTGTGGGCAAAGGAGTGTCAGGAGGATTTGCTGAAAGGCAGTATTGTGGGGCTGTACTGCAAATGGATCCTAAAGCACTACGTGCTAATATTATGAATTATTGACACAGAATAGAAAAAGCTACACTTAATGCATCAAATAGAGCAGAGGGGAAATAGCTGTCTCCTTCCTTCACCCTTTCTCCTAATCCTATCACAATCTAGCACAGAGATCTCATTGCAGACAAAATTAAAGCAGAAGGACTATTTAGCTTAGACAGGGTTTTGTGTAGGCAGACATCACACTGGGTGATGCTGTGCAACTCATCGTATCACAGGGAACTGCAGAGATGGTTAAACCTCCGTGCTGCCAGATCACGTTTCCCTACTTCGCACGGTAATTGTCTTCTAATGTCATTAGGTGGGTGTAGTACCCAGTTCAATGGCAGCGTGACTGGGGAAACTTGCTATGCCATTCTCTGCTGTACAAAAGCAATTTTAACGCAGTAAGATTCCTGCAAAGGCTCATTCTGTGGAATACTCTAGTCAAGCATGGAGGAATGTGCCCTCCACCTTGCTCTGCCAATGGGTCAGCCCTCATCTCAAAATTCATACAACAGATACAGAATGGAAATCAGCAAGAGAGTTCAAAGAAACACAAATTGTCACTGTGTTGGGACTGGTGACTCAGCTGAGGGAGAAAAAAGGTGATGAGTATGTAAATAAATGGGATGACTTACACTGAACACAGGAACATGAGCTTGTGGAGGCACTGGCAGATTAATGGCTGTAATTACCATAATTCTGTGGGAATTGGCTGAGTAATGACAATATGTGTCTGGCAAGTGCAGAAGATCTAAGATCTAAGCCACAGACAGGAATCCAAGCTGCCTGAAAAGAAGTGCCTGAAAAGGAGGAAAATGGATCTGATCAAAGATGATTTTCATTATTCTGTGTAAAGTGGACAGTTATGGGCAAAACATTTTTCTGAAAATCTTTCCTCTGCTGATTAAATCCTCTGGCTGTATAAACAGTGGACTATCAGTTAGAAATAATTCACAACGATGCATTTCAGCCTTCCCTCCAACAACCAGCAGAAAATAAGGGGCCTGTTAGATTTTAGTTCTAAGAAATCAGGCCAGTAAAGACTGGGGAATGGCCAAAATAGGTGGCAGTGCTCAGGCTGCGCACCCTGCTGTTACGTCTGCGATGCTTGCTTGCAGTTAGCTCCCTAATAAGAGTAGTGTGTGACACTTTGCTGTTGTTGTTTCAGAGCAATTTCTCAACAGGGACAGGTGGTGTTTAAGGAAGCTAATGAGGGGATTGACTTGGCAGAGGATGGCGGAGTCAGAAGACATATCACAGCTGTCCTGTCGCACAGGGATGGAGACTAGGATAGACATTTTCAATTACCACTCACTATTGCGGCTGTAGGAAAACCTTCCCACCAGCCGTGTGCTCCAAGCAATAATCATGCACAGCCTTCATCTGTTCTGGTGGGTGCTTTTGTATAGAGAAGGCTGAGCTTTATCTTGTAAATGCATCTTCCCCCAGTTGCTGGCGTTGGCACATTTTGTTGTTTGCTGTGGTTGAGCCTCAGTTAAAATATGACAGGCTGTGATAGAGTGCCTCAATTGTTGTTGTTTTTCTTCGTGATAATACCTATTGCATTTTGCTCTGCTCTATAAAATGAAGGCTGCTCGGTGATAGTAAGAACCGGTCAGAAGGGAAACATGACATACCAAGAAAATTGATATTGTTTGTGGATTTGATAATGTTGGCTCTAATGTCTGCATAAAATTTCCCTTTAGATTTAAGTCAGAATCACAGTCACTTCAAACGACTTTTAATTTCCACCTCAGGTTAATATTTTACCTCATGGACTTTGCCAAAACTTCTACATGAAGTTAAGAAAAGCAGAAGTTTCGATATGCCAGAGGAGGCTTGGTGAATCCCAGAGGACGCAGCACCCATTTGAATGCAACATCTTTATCCTCTGTTTTCCCAGCTCTCATTTCAGCTTTCTAATTTGGAGATTTCGTCTGCAAAGTTCTGGTTTTGCTCTGCTGAGCCTGCACTATGGGAACAAACTAGCCTTGCTTTCCATGTAGGCAGGTGCCAGTTTCCTTGGCA
The DNA here is from genome assembly GCA_035772895.1 of Perdix hodgsoniae. NCBI lineage: Eukaryota > Metazoa > Chordata > Aves > Galliformes > Phasianidae > Perdix > Perdix hodgsoniae. The sequence goes on from JAPSGF010000076.1 coordinate 1,822,008, forward strand.
GAGGGGGCTGTGAGGCACTGGCACCTCTGCAGCCCATGATGGCAGCATCCCCATGAAGTGTACACTGCTGTTCTCACTTACAGAAGTAGAAAGGAAAGTGAAGGCGGTGAAGGGATTTGCCTAAGGCCACGCAATGAATCAGTTGCTGTGTCGGATTAGTTACAGCCCAGGACTTCCTGCTAGCTGCAGTGCCACAGAGAAGCGCAGCATCATTTTTGCCTGCTGGATTAGAGGGCAGGCGGGTGGGTGGCCTTGTGTATACTTGAGACTAAAATTATTCCTGCTGCCAATTGCTTTGGGAGACTTTGCTCTTCCAACATGAGGAGGCAGCTGTGGAAGAAAATGATTTGCAATCACATGGTTCTTGACACCATGAACTGTATCATTGCAGAGGGTTAAATGTGGTCGAGGTATTTTTTGGGTCATACCGTATAGGTAAACTGAAATGTGCTAGGGTGTCGTAGATGTCTGGATTTCCTTCATAGAGTTATAGAAATGTCTTAGGTTGGAAGGAACCTTAAAAACATCATCAAGCTCCAACCTCCTTGCCATGGGCAAAGTTGCCAACCACTACATCAAGCTGCCCAGGGCCTTTCCAACCTGGCCCTGAACACATCTGGGATGGGGCATCCACAACTGTTGCAGTGCCTCTCCATCCTCTATGTAAAGAATTTCCTCCTTATGTCTAACCATTTTTTTCCCTCTTTTAGTTTAAAGTCACTTCTCCTTGTCCTATCTATCAAACCATATAAAAAGTTAATCCCCCTCCTGCTTATAAGATCCCTTCAAGTACTGATAGGTGCAATGAGGTCTCCCTGAAGCCTTCTCCAGGATAAACAATCCTGACTCCTTCAGCCTCTCTTCACAGGAGAGGTGTTCCAGCACTGTGATCATCTTTGTGGCCGTCCATGTTCCTTATTCAAACACAAGAAGCATACAAAGTTGTCACAACAAAAAACAAAAGCTAGGGTAAAGGTAGACCTCCTCATCATGCAGTATGTAGTTAATTGTATTATGTAATTGCTAAAGAGGCCTGGCATGGTTCAGGGAATCATCCTGCACGTTTGCTCCTGGCCATGCATCCACTTCCCTTGGTGGGCTGACAGTGTCAGTGAGAAACATCTCAGCCAACAGGAGGGCTTGGAACACCATGCTTCCAAACTCCCATCTCCTACAGGACAGATGTGTGTTTGCTCCAGCAGCTGGGCAGGGCTGGAGAGAAGGGTATATTGAGACACTTGAACATTCGAGCATTGCTGTGCTTAGAAAAAAGCAATGGAAAATGTGAAGTGTATTTGTTTGGACAAGAAAACTGATAGCTGGAGTTAAGAGTGGAGCTGCCTGCAATGTGCACTGGCACAGATATCTAAATAGAGCAGTCATGCTATTGGGAATAAGGAGGGAGAAGGGAGAAGGCAGAGGGGCAGCAGCAAATATCTGAAAGGAAGAGATACATGTCAAGAAGAGACAGAAAAAGGTTTGCTCCTGCAAGGTGCTGAGCACCCTTAGTGCCCAGTGGGTTCAGGGGGAGAAGGAAAAATCCTGCAACCATGTCTGTCAAGTTTGAATGTAAGTTGAAAGTCAAGCTCAGGTCAAGTCTGAAGTGTCTCCAGTGCTTCTGGAATTTCCTTCTCACAATTACTGCCATTTCACTGCAAGCAATCTAGTGTGAGGAAAGGCATCGTTGTTTTTTGGTTGGTTTTTTTTTTCCCCCATCTGCTCTTTGCAATGCTGAACTGTTAAATATTTCTGACCATGTGATCCAGGAGTGTACAGCAAAAAAAGGTGACTTTTTCTGCTGTCATTTTTATTACTTCAGTGAATAATATGAGCAAGAATTTTCCATCCCTGAAACACTATTTCTGACCAACCCACATAGTATGTAATGTCAGCTCTGTATTGTTTTGCTCCCTAAAAGTGACATTATTAAAATATTCATCATTTAAAGTAGGGTCCTCTCCCAGTCAGGATGTTCTGTTGAAATGCCTTTCTTTAAAAGATCTTAGCTTCAGGCCCTACAGATATTTCTTAGTGTTTGTATGCATGAAAAACACAACCAACCAGACTGCAGGACAGTTTTAATGCAGATAGCATATAAGAGGTGAAACATTCAGCTATGCCCAAAGGGATTGATATCAGGTTCCCTTCAGGTTTCTTCTCCATTTCGGCCAATGTGATGTGAGCAGGACAGGTGGGCTCAGGTCCTGAAATAGCCATGGGAGCAGCCACATGGAGCAATGCCACTGACATTACTCCCAGCTACAGAGACATGGGCTCCTCCCCAGGTTCTGGTGAGCAACTGCCCCAGAATTGCCTTGCTACGGGTGTCCTTTTTTCACAGCAGTCAGATAAAGCAGAGCTCTGCATGATGAGCAGCACAGTCACACCTGCATGGGCTTGTGACACAGTCAGAACAGTCTGTGTTTTTCAAGCAGTCACTGCATCACACAGAGGCAGAGACATCACTGCTGGCAGATGCAATTGTGCTCTGCAGTCCTGTTCTATCCAGAAACAAAAACATCTTCATTTCCACTGCTGCACCATTATGAAACATTCAAAATAAAATAAAATAAAATAAAATAAAATAAAATAAAATAAAATAAAACTATGAACCAACCAAACAGGAAAACCTCACATGCAGTGTTTGGAAATTGATAGCATTCATGGGGTTTCCTTTTGCAGGGCTGTGTGTGACCCGCTGCACAATAATCTGAGTTATTTTCTCAAAGGGGAGTTGAAAGTCTCTTTCTTTCAGTCTCCTTAATGTGCATAGTCTTCTGATTTTGCATGGCTGGATGGCAGCATGTTGTTGGATGCCATGACTGTAAATTGCTTATCACAGGCAGTTTCATAGGAGAGGTTCCAAGACTGCAATCTGAACACAGACTTCTTCAGCAGATCTGCTGCCATCAAATACATGAGATCAGTTGACACAATTGTAAATGCCTTTTGTGGCATAAACTTGCAGCACATCACATATAAGTGCAAGTTATGTGTATCATTTGAACAAACACATATGCAGCAATGAAGTGGAGTGTTTGGAAGTCGTCTAATAGTTATGCTGCTGTGTTGAAAATCTCACATTCCTCAGAGCTTTACTGTAAAAAAATCACAGTGATTTAAATGTTACGTTAATATATTTTCCAGGATATATTATTATCTCCGTGTTACTTATGAAAAGGTTTGAATAAATATTACCAATTTGTTGCAGGCCATTTCATTTTATACATAAAGCACTATTTTAGCACAATGCCTACTTCTCATAGCGATATTTGTTGTCAGCTGGAAAGCTGAGAAGGCTGCAGGTTTCTAGGGATCACACTGTGTGTTTCTTAGATATTTGCCAGTACAATGTCATTACTTCCTTTTAAAATATTTTTTTTGCAAAGATCTGAAGTTGGAATTTGGGCACAGGCCACCTCCTGGCCCCAGAGTGACCTTAGCTCTCTGAAATAACAATCACATTGTGAAGTCCCAGCATGGAAGTAACAGTGAAGGTTGAATGCAGACAGCCCTCTGGCCACACACAGAGCCACTGATGTGTTTAGATTAAGCCCTTTTATTTTCTTCAGGGATGTTGTTTCATCCTTCACTTCCAGCAAATGCTGTTTTTCCAGAGTTGCTCACTGTTGTGCTTCTGAGGATGTCAAAGCTAGGAGGAAAAGCAACCGCACGAGTTGGCCTTAGAGCACATGGAAGGCCCTTCTGCCATGGAAGCATCATGCACTTCCCTGCATAAACCAATCAATACAAAAGGGTGAGTGAACATCATTCACAAACTGTTTTAAGGCCATATTCATCTGAAAGGACTTGAAGGTAAGTATCTATAGGCTCTTTTTTTAAAAAAAATTGTTTTTTATTATAAATATTGTTGCTGTGTTGACACTGTGCACGACCATGGTAGCTTGGTCCTTCCCAGCAAAGTGAGTTTCAGTGTTATGGCAGGACTATTGCTAACATTTGGGAGATAAAGTTAGGGAAATTAGAAATACTGAGTGGGGGACATCTTACCAAAGTGCTTAGGAGCATCAGGTGGGTTGATAGAGAAGGTGAGATTTGAGAGCAGGAATTGGAGATATCTGCTGGAGTCGGGGTGTGGAACAAACCAGAAAAACACAATCATCTGTTGTCTGTCATTTATTTCTAGATGTCATATGGTTAATGTAGAAGACTATTTCCTATTCTGCTCACAGTTTCTTTATATTATGTATAATTGTTTACTGTCAACAGTTTATTTTTTTCCAATGTGTGTGATCTTCCCTGGAAATAATTGCTTGGAAGTGTTTTTCTAGGAATGTTTTTGTCTTACTCAGTATAAAGTAATTATGATTATTGCTGGAAATTTCCTAACAATTGGCTTATTTAAATGTAATGCGTTGGCCTTGATGGAATTTTACAAAGGCTCTGAGACTTATAAATGAACTTTCAGAGCAGCAAGTGAAAAAGTTAATTTGCATTTCTGCAGTTTCCAGCTGCTCGTAGTAGGCTGTTCACAGTGATGCAATGAACATATTATGCAGGCTCTGGGCACAAATTCAAGCCACCTTACAGCCAAATTGGTGTTTTATGTATCCTGTTCTGAAGAAATAGCCATTCTTGAACACTTAGCTTCATTTCAGATAAGTAGTCCAACCTGGAACCCAGGATGCTTTTCTCTTGTAGATGTTGTTACACAGACTTATTACAGAAATATTAAGAGTAGGAATGTCTGGTTGTGGAAGCACTGAGGGAGAGTGAGGAAGAGGCTGTGAAAATGGCATGAGTTTGTGCCAGCAAGACCCTAGCTTGTATCTACCTGCATTTTCCTACCAAGATAGGGAGGCAAGGAGCAATGAGCAAATCTTGATTACTCAGGGACCTGAAGATAAGGATGGAGAAATCATCAGTTCCTAATGGGTACAAAAAGTTATATCTAAAGCCAGCACCTGGTCACAATGCTAAAAGGAACCCAGAAGACATGAGAAGGATTCAATAGCTGATATCCCTTTGTCCCCCCCTTCGCCACAGGGACTCCGAGACACTGCACATGCATACATGTGGCCTCTTGTCTATGCTGGACAGACAGCTTGGGCTCACACATTTTTGTGTTGTTTGCATGTGCAAAGCTGAGTGTGAAAGACTAAAATTGGTCTTGTTTAAAAATAAAATCAACTCCCTCTCCTATAAGATGCTGCATTGCCAGTTCCTACATGGTTGCTACAGTACTGAGAATTATTTCCTACAGTGCTACCTGTTCTGCAGTATTAATCTGTTCTGCAAATGAGAAGAAAATCAGGCTCTTTATTTAAAACAATGCACTTATCTTGTCTCTGCTTTCAAATTACGTATTGCCATAAGCATGCAGTGTAATTTTTTCTAAAAGTTGGATTGTATTTGTAGAGAGCTCTAGAGTAAGTCATTATGAGTGTATTCTGCAAGAGATGAGCTGAGTAGATCTGGCTGTGAGAGGAGAAGGCAATATTTTTCAGTGCAAGATGCAATGGACAGACAGCAAACTGAAGAACAAGAGGAGTAGGAAGAAGATGTGAGACAGTCTGCCAGATGGGGACACAGAATGTGGCTGGGCAGATGATGGGGAAGGCCACTCAGAGAAGCTGCTGATCTGAGGAACAGTGAGGATATACCAGTGGTAGGAAGTATTTTACTACGTAAAGAGATAGGAAGATTTATGTCAGGAGTGGCTGAACTGGATGAAGAGGACTGAACTGGATGAGAAACCATGGCCTGGAGAAAGGAGAAGAACAAACAGGTTTTCCCAAGTGAATATGTGAAATACAACCTCTCTTGGTTTTGGATTGGCGTGAAAAGGACATGTACATGAGCATCTTCTTCCAAAACATCCTGGAGAATAAATTGCAATGAAAAAAAATAATTTCTTTGGAGAATATTATTGGATGGAGAGTGGACTCACCTTTTAATGTAGAACCTGGAAATGAAATTGAGTGTAATATAAAGCCCTACATGAATTATGGTATAGAAACACCAGTTTCTGATTTGTAAAGCCGAAGTACCATAAAGCATATGGGCAATACTAATGCCTCCTTCATAGCTCTGCTAAGTAAATCCTGTGGTGCTACTAAACTACAGCGAGTATGTAGTTGCTCACATGGCCTGCATGTTGGCTTCTGCATGTTACCACAATTGACATGAATCTGTATTACATTACACGAACATTTAATGCTTTTGTCATTCAGAAGCTTTGTGAAGCAGTAATAAGTAAACTGGGTCATTTGGAGACAAAATTCACTGCTGTTTCAGTAGTTATAATTTTCTTAATCAATTTTCTCTTGCTGTAAAATGGGAAGGCGACACACTTCTGTTTTCTTTTCAACACTGATTTGCAACCTAAAACCTGATGATGACTTGCCTATGTCTAAAGAGGTCTGGAAAAGACAGGCATGAAAACCAATCCAGAATAGATGAAATTTGCTCTACAAGGGTCTCCACATTTCTCTGAAAAGTTTTTAGGGCTTTAAAAACTGAAAACATCAGGCTTAAAACATCTGAAGTATCTAATTCTCACCTGATGTTTGTGAAAGGCGACTGAATCAGTTCTGCATATCTTCATCTTGTTTTGTGTTGACAAAATTTATTTTCCAGTGGTGTGCCAAGAGAGTCTGAAATAGAATCAACAAGGAAATGAACAGGAAAACTTGCAAAGCTTCCCAAATTCATTCTTCTGGATTGTCTGAAAGCATTATTCTGAAAGTAGAATTTTGGACTTCTGTTGTTTTCAGTTACTTCTATCTATCTTATGCCTAGAAGCATAGGGAAGGACTGAATAATTAGGAAAAAATATTAAAATGCTGTTTTTGAAAACTTCTAGTAGACAGCCATATGAGGAGCAGCTGAGGGAACTGGGGTTGTTTAATTTAAAGAAGAGAAGGCTCAGGGAAGGCCTCATTGTGCTCTGCAACTACTTGAAAAGGCGTAGCAGTGAGGAGCATGTCTGTCTCTTTCTTTAAGTGACAAGTGACAGGACGTAAGGAAATGACCTCAAGTTATACCAGGGGAGGTTTAAATTGGATATCAGGATGAATTTCTTCACAGAGAGGGTGGTCATGCTCTGACAGGGTCTGCCAAGGGCAGTGATGGATTCCCCATCCCTGGAGGTATTAGAGAGATATGTGGACATGACACCTAGGGATTTGGTTTACTGGTGGACTTGGTAGTGTAAGATGATGGTTGGACTTGATGATTTTAAGTGTTTTTTCCAACTTAAATGATTCTGGTTCTGTGACATGATCATACTGGAAAGGGAAGGTGCAAGTCATTTACTTTAGGCAATCAGCTAATATCCATGTTTCTTTCCCTTTTAATTGCCTTATTCTACAGCTAAAACACAAAAATACACCTGGACACTTTTTGCATGTTCTGCTCTGTTCTGGCTATTGGACAGAACGATCTTAAAGTGCAGTTAGGCATCCTTTCATGTAGTTAGAACAGTCAGAAATGCCTGTCCCCAGACTGCCTGCCCTCAGATTTATTTTCTCTTCCAATGAATGTAATGCCCATGGTGGCTCAGATATTGCTAACCCAGAGGAGTTTAAAACTAGCTGGATTAATTTAACTCATTGATGTACGCAGCTGAAATGAATGTGGATGATTGCCTTGAAATGGACAATGGATTGTCTTGATGCTCTCACAGTTTGCTTTGGCACATCCCTCTGTGGGCACCTGGGGTAGGTGTTACCTATGCTGGAGTCACCAGGGGCTGCCTGATTATGGACTTACTGATGTGCTTTTGTGTGCATAGCTTCCTCGAGTTCTGCATCAACACTGTTTACGGACACTCAGGCTGAGTCTATACTGGTAAATTAGATGTGTTCATGAGCGTTGTATGGTACTGACACCATGCGACTTTAAATGACCTGCTCATAAAGCACTACTAAAATTTTTCCTCCAACACTCAGCATGCCTAGTGAGAAGGGTTTTTGGATTCTGCTAATTCCTGATTAAGCCCAGAAATCATATGGGAGCAGAGGCCAAGTCTGTGCCAGTGCTAACAATTCCCTGTTGAGATAATTGAGTGCTTGGTTGTATTTGCTGGGATTGTTCAGTTTACTAGCATAAACAGTGTACAGGATGGCACAGCTCTCCTTTGAGGCATCTATTTTAAAGAAGAACAGTCAGACTGTGGAACTGCAAGAAAAAGTGCCAAATCTGAGTATAGAACTCGAGTCCTCACTGTAACACTGAGTTTATTTTACGTGCTTTGCTCTCTCTGGTCCCAGACTTCTTGTTTGTACCCTTCTCACGATTCAGAGTCTGTCTGCTCCAGTTGGAGTTTACCTGGGAATAACTGTGAAGATATTTTTCTGTCATCCACACAGTCTTCCTTGCCGTACACAGGTTATTTCCTTCTATTTGATGTTGCAAGTCTTACATCTAAAAAGTATATATATTCTTTTCACATAAAATATTTTTTCTAGCACTGTAGCTACTTTCTGACTCTCTTGTGATGTTAGAGATCAGATGTAGCTATTATCAAAATTCTATTCATTTTTGTAGTTTTTCAGATGTTTTTTTTTTTTTTTGCTAGGATTCAATAACTCTTTTAGCATGTCAGTTTTGGCATAAAAAAGGTAAATGAATGAGGGAATTAGTCTTTCTTTAAAGGCAGAAAGAACTGTAATCTCTGTATCTTGTGAAATGCATATTCTTATGACATTTTTTCCTTTTGATATTCTTAAGGTTTACTTACATCACAGTGATGTAGTTGATCATTTCTCTATTTGAGCCTAACTTGTCATCAAATATCAGATATTTCCTCTCTGTGTGATGCTTGAGTTGCCATGGGATGACAACCATCAGAACCATCAAGTGTGGATGATTTCAACAGCTGGTTAGAATCATATAATAGAATGGCTTGGGTTAAACGGGCCCTTAAAGGTCACCTGATTCCTAATGGGTGGGCCATCATGGGGTACAGCCTGTCCTCAGGAGTACTGCCCTCCAGCCAGGACTTCTGCTGATGGGTTATTCTGTGCTGTGGATGGCATACAGATGTCAGGTAGGTGTGTTTATGTGGAGAACACACTCTTGGCCTCCATGAGCTGTCTCTTTTCCTGCTTTTGACCTCATCTCCAAACCAGCTTCCTAAGCCTTTTTCCTCTTCTTGATTCAAAACTCACTTTATTCTGGTTGTGGTTCTCAATATACCTGGAAAGTTGTATACTTTATGCAGTCCCTCTTCCTACTGCAGTCAAATGCAGATTTCTTGAACTTTGGTCAGATCTTTAATGTTTGCTTTGCCTTGTCTTGACCTGCCTCGCACTGTCTCTCCTTGGCTGCTGACAGGCTTTGGTCTTCTGACCATGGCACCAGTCTTCAGGCATTAACATAAGTGTGGAGCATAGCCTGTCCTCTGCAATCACACTGACTTATCTTGTACAGGCCCCTCCTATTCTGGAAGGCATATGTTTGATGGTTTTTCTAAATCCATTATGTTTTTATTTTTCCCATTTAGTTCAGTGAGGGGAGGGATAACCTTATAGATGTGAACCACATGTGATAAGTAGGTTCTGTGAATGTGTCTGGCTGTGTTTAAATTTTCTTGTAGGAAGAAATGTGTCCATCCATAGCTACAAGTAAATTATTTTTCTGACTCTGGAGTCAGGAATCTGTTCCGTGGTGACACATTGTTATTAATCTGACTGCTTGGTATCATGGCATGTAATCAGCATGGAAATTGTACATCATGAAGATCTACCACTCGTACAATACTTAATCTTATCTGGTCTAGCTATAATACAAAGATAACTATACTAGGAAGTCTGAGAATTGTATCTGTTGCTGAAAACAGTTTTTTGGATAACTATAAACCAAAATCAGAAACCTAAATTCAAACTATAAACTGCTTTTTGCATATTTTTACTGTAATTTATGCACTATTCATTTAATTCTTTTAGTATCATTCAAAAAGTCTCTAAATCCTTTGCTTTCATAGGATATCTTGATATTTTGTGAGCAGGTTGCAGAGCTGGTGAAAATTCACCTGTGTGTAGGAGCTTTTTCAAGCAATCCAGAATTTATTACTGATCTGTGTAAATAGGCAGCTTTGGAAAGGACTCTATTCATTCTGAAATCATAGGGGCTTTCCCTTAAAGACCTCTTTTTCTGGGGATACTGTAATGTCAAGTATCAGAAGTGAGCACAGCACGAGCATGTGACTATTCATTAGGAGATCACTGTAGAAATTATAAAACTAGGTGACAAGATACTGGGTTATGGTTACCCATGCAACTTTTGATGTTCTTCTATACCCCATGATATCATATTTGCTTAAATTGCTGTTGACTGGTTTATAAAGGAGTTGGGTGGTGTCTTGAAAAATGGAGTTTTGTTCAGAAGAAAAACATGCTAAAAATTTTCAGCTATATAGAAAAGAATGATGTAAAATACAGCAAGGGAGATCAAGATTGCTATAGAAAACTTCCAGGTAAGTAAAATGTTCAGAACAGAAGTATGGCTAAATTTGAGAATGTAGAATCTTGTCATATTGTAACTTCTGTTTTATCCATTTTTAAGCCAACTTTGTCACTGCTCCTGTATTCTTCCTTGTGTTCGAAGTCCATAAAGCAACTGAGTTTTGGTCATGTCAGTCCCTTGTCTGTACTTCCTTTCTCTTTCTGCATTATGATTATTTGCATATTTGCCCTTAATGCAGTTTCTTTAAGTAACCCAGTCTCTTTAACAGCTTTGCACCTTGCTTAGTCTCCCTAGAAAGTTTTATCTTAAAATTGCCTCTATATTTTGAAAGATGTCTTCATAAATACTGCTGGTTTTATTCATATGTTTGCCTTTCCTCTTAAATCACTCACTTTTTTACAGATGTCCTTTCCCTTGGTGTTTACAACCATTTTCCCCACTGGCTAGAAACTCCTAATGTTTTTCTATGCTATTTAATTTCAAAACAAGTGTCAAAAGAATAATCAAAGGGTAGATATTTCAGAAGAAGTTATCTATTAGTTCCTTGGTTTGATGAGCTGTCTCTGGTTTGGTTTCCTTGGTCTGGCTTGGCTCTGTAAGCTCCATCATTACAGCACCTGGGGTCTTTTCTTCTTTGAAAAACAGTTTCCAAACAGGTTGATTTTGTTGGTGGACTAGGGAACGTATATTCCTGGAGATCTTCTTTGATGAACAAGATAATATATTTTACATTACAATAAGTAGTCCTGTGATACAAATTATCCCAAAAAGTCTCTTATTTCTGTTAAATGATATATATCATATATATATCATTTCAATAGGTTAGTCTCATTTTTGGTGTAAATTGCTATTTTCTGACTTTGTTCAGGTACATTTTGTGATTCATTTAAGTTGTCAAGGGTGACCTTTATTCTACAGAGGGAAGAAAAATTATTAATAGTTCTCTGATTTCTTCCCAGTAAAAGAGAACAAGAATTAAGCAAAAAGTACTGAGAGTAAGAAAATACTGTGTTGATCTTGACCATGCCAAGAATATACAGGAGATCAGAAGAATCTATAAAATCTTCATCCAAACTGTTACAATGAAAGACATCAAAACAGCATCAACAAAATCCTTCATCTGAGGCTTGAACAAATGCTGTGGTATCAGCAATGTGGAATAATGGCAAACACAATCCATTGTTCTTCAGAGGAAAGTATTAAACACAATCCTGAGAGGTGAAAACAAGTAGACAGCAGTACTTCTGATAATGGCAGGGGATTATAATGTGAGGTGCATACAAATAAAGCTAAGAAATAAAGCTGCTGCCAGAAGCTTACAATTGTTCAGGAATTAATATAAGGAAGAGGTTAGTTCAGACAGGGAGGATATTTATTTTGTTCCACTTGTTGGTAGTGAGGTTATCTAGAGAACTGTGTCCAGTATTGTGCACTGAGCCTCAGGAAGGATGTAAACAAATTGGAGAGCATCCATGAAAGCGCATTAGTAATTATGAGAGATTTATGAAACCTAAGCAACAGGAAAAGGTTGAAGGAACTGCAGTGTTTTTATTGAAAGTAGAGAAGAGAAAGGAGGAGCTAGAGACATTTTGTGGTATGTTAAAGGATTTTTATAATGATGCCTCTGATCAACTGTTCCCTGGGGTCCTTGAGAACAAGAAAAGAGGAAAGAAATCGGATTTGAAGAAAAGATGACTTAAGCAGGATATTAAGAAATCCTTTCTCATTGTGAAAATCTAGAAGAAGCTGCATTAAGGAGCTGGTGGAATTAGATATCTTTAAGAACAGTTGAAACAACTATCTGCTGGGGGTGGTCTAAGAATGTTTCACAATATCCCAATGGCATAAGTGCTTTCCAGACTTCTGTTCTTATAATTTTTGTTCATTCCTGCTATCTGTGGTTGTAATCGGTACCTTTAAAAGAACGTTATGATAATAACTTTCAGAAAGATTCTACCACATCTGAGTGTAAGAATGACTGGATGAGACCTTTAGATGACCAGTTTATCTTTGTGAAAACACAACTTCAGTCCTTTCCAACTGTTATTCCTGTATTTCATAACAGGATGAACATTTCAGGGAGGAGGAATTTGAAATCAAGATCAACATTCCTGAGTGTCCTCAAGGATCAGAATTCTCTCTCCTAGTCTCCCTATTGCTAGGCAGCTCTCTGCATTGTGCTGCAAATAAAACATGAGTTTGTTTTAGTCAGAGGAGTGTTTCATCCACTCTCTGGATAAGGAATTGGTTCAGAGAATTGTGGTCAACAACTCAATGTCAAAGTGGAGACCAGTGACAAGGGGCGTTCCTCAAGGATCAGTGCTGGGACCAGTGTTGTTTAATATCATTGCAGGAGACATAGACAGTGGGATTGAGTGCACTCTCAGCAAGTTTGGAGACAACACCAAGCTGAGTGGTGCAGTTAACACGCTACAGGGAAGGGGTGCTATCCAAAGGGACCTGGACAGGCTTGAGAGGTGGTTCCATACCAACTTCTTGAAGTTCAGCAAAGTCAAGTACAAGGTCCTGCACGTGGGTTGGGGCAATCCCAAGCACAAACACAGGTTTGGTGGAGGACGGTTTGAGAGCAGCCCTAAGGAGGATTTGGGAGTGTTGGTTGATGAAGGATTCAACATGAGCTGGCAAGGTGTACTTGTATCACAGAATGCCAACCATATCTTCAGCTGCATCAAGAGATGCATGACCAGAAGGTTGTTCTGCTCTTGTGAGACCCCACCTGAAGTACTGCATCCAGTTCTGAGGCCCCAATACAAGAAGGGCATTGAGCTGTTGAAGTGGGTCCAGGGGAGAGCCATGAAATTAATTAGTGGGCTGGAGCACACCCCCCCCCCCCCCCCCCCCCCCTTAATGGGGACAGACTGAGAGCTGGGGGTCTTCAGCCTGGAAAAGGGGAGGTTTGGGGGAGACCTTATAGCGACCTTCCAGTACCGGAAGGAGGCCTATAGGAAAGCTGGGGAGGGACTTTTTATAAGGACTTGTAGCATGTGGACAAGGGGAAACAGATTTAAACTGGAAGCAGGTAGATTTAGACTCTTTACTGTGAGGGTGGTGAGACACTGGAACAGGTTGCCCAGAGGTTCTGGATGCTTCCTCCCTGGAGGCATTCAAGTCTGGGCTGGATGGAGCTCTGAGCAATCTGGTCTATAGGGAAGTGTCCCTGCCTATATCTGTGGGAGTAGGGACTAGATGATCTTAAATGTCCCTTCCACCCAAATTGTTCTACAATTCTACTGAAGAATATATATTTTCTCTGCAAGGGAGTTATGATGAGTACCTCTTTAAGCTGGCAGCTGTCAGAGGAGTGTTTTCTCTTCCTACTTTGGGAACTGGGAGCTACAGGAAAATGAAAGTAAGGTACCACTACTGTTCTTTAATTGCTTACTCGTATTTAATAGCTATTCTGCATCACAGTGAGTGATAAACTTACTTGATTCTTAAAAGGTAATTTTCCTTTTGGGCTTGGATTCAGGGATATCTGCTTCAGAAGAAATTCCCCCCCAAAAAAAGACAGAATTCAATTCAGTTGGAAAACCTGTTCAGTGCAATGACAGGATTTCTAAGCAGTAAAGGCAGTGTGCACATGTGCATAAAATTTTAGTCAGAAAATTGGGGTTTTTATGGCATTTCATCTCCTTTCGCCATTTTGTGTGGAATACCTGCTCCCTGCTGCTTGCTAAGAGCTGTTTGGACTTTCCTCTTCTCACATTTATGTAGTAAACTGATATATCCACATTTCTAGAATACAGTACTTGCGTCACCCTATGTTAAACTGCATAAAAATAATCTGCAGATAAGGGAAGATGACAGCTACAAGCAACCTTTTTGTATAAAAGTATAAATCACTCTCTCTTTAAACTTAAATGTCTTATTCTAGAGGTGTAGAAAGCATTTCCAGTTTGGCATAAATCTTGAAAATTAGTGTTTTGTAAACATCACTTATTTATGGCACAAAATCATTATTTTCATACTGGTATGATTCAACATATTGTTTTGTCTCACATTGTTGTAAAATTCCTGGCTTTTATTCACTGGAGGGAAGTTTCTTGTCATTGCAGTTGAGGTTATGACAATTATTATATGGTTTTAATTGGCAAGAGTGTCCTTGGAAAGCATAAGAAGCTGTTTTGTGTTTAAAGCTGAACAAGAAAATTCAATCCTAAATGAAAGGTGACTGAAATGAGGTATCTGCAAATCAGTTGCCTTAATCTCTTAAAATAGATTTTACATTTTCTAAGCATCTAAATATCTGTACTTACAGTACCTCCTAAACTGAAGGGATGTGAAGTTCAAATATATATTACTAGGAAGCAGTAAAAAGTTTTCTGTATTTAAATAATAGCTTTCAGTATTAAAAGCAGAAATATAGCTATAGCAGAAGAAAGTAAAACTGAAAATGCCTTGAAAAAAAGAAGTAAATTTGATAAAAATAGATTGAACTTCTTTTTATAGTGTACAAAGACCTAACCTTGCAAAGAAGCAAAAGTTGGCAGACAAGAAACCTCCAGGTCTGTGAGACCTTGATCTTCTGGCAGTGACTCTGCATTCAGAATACATGCTTCTGGAAATGTTTTGTGCAGAGAAAATCTCTGTTATCACAAAACTCTTAAAAATCAAAGTTGGCAGTGCAGTATCATAATTGCAGAGTGTGTTATTTCTATAGAGAGCTTGGTCAGTTTTTTTTACAAGACTAAATGTCTCTTCTTGTTAGGAGCTAAATCCAGTGGTTTCTAACTGTGAAATAGTTCTGTGATAAATTCCTACAAGATTAGAGGGGCTGCTCTGGTACAGCACTTTATCAAATTAATACGATTACTATTGTTTCAGATAACGTATGGTATTATTTGCTTCACTTCACTCCCTAACATTTCTTCCACTCTGAAGGAGAGCTGAGAAGTGCATTACATCAATTACAACATGGCATTCTCTGTAGTGCGGTGTATGGGATTTGTTTATCTCCTTGTTTTTCGATACTTAACCTCACGGCTTGAGAACCATTATGTGCTCAATTAACTTTGGTTTATATGCTCTCTGTGTTTTAAATCTGCAGTGTTTTTTCTCTAGAAAAATTACTTTACTACAAAACTGCAATCATTTTAGCCAGCACGGGCCACACTGAGATCTGGGAGTTTACTACCTTATCATGGATCAAAAGAGAACATATGTAGCTACTGAATATAGAGTTGAAAGGGGACAGATTTGGTTATGGGAAACAGTTGTACCTCAGATTCTTAATGCTTATGTCAAAAACCTGAATGTTTTCCTGGGAATTACATGTTAAAGACTCTCAAGAAATTTGTAAATTTTAGTGCCTCACATTTCTTTTGTCCAAGGAACTGCTGAGAAATCAAACTACAGAGGAGTACTCTGTGTATTAAACTACTATTTTTTTCCTTTTCTTGATTACTGTGGATGAAATTTCTTGCTAAGATAATAGGACTAGGAACCTGTAAACATAAATTTTTCCCCACCAGTTTTTTGCTATTTGTCTTACTCAACCATTACTCATGTTTCAGTGAGATTGTGAGGTAGTCATTGCTTGAAAGATAAATGTAAATTTAAAAATGAACATTTATTTTGAAGTCTGCAGTTTGTTATGCAGTCTGATTTTTATGTATTTGTTTACATTTTTGACACATGAAAAAGACATTTTCTGCATGTGCACACAGAACTTTGGATATAATAGGAAAAATTCTAAGTGCAGTGATGAAAGACACTCCTGTTAAGAAATAATTCCTTTGAACATTTTTATTTTCCTCTATCCTACTGCATACAAAGTTAAGGGGGTGGAAAAAAAAAAAACAAAAAAACACCACCAAGGATTGTCAGTACTCAAGCAAGTAGCCTTCCAGCTGAGAACAGACTAATCCCAGCTAGAGTTAAAAGATATTTCAGCATCCAATCTTTAATCGGACATGTAGGTAAGGAAAACAACAGCAAGAAAAAATACACAACATAAATTCCCTCCAAACTTTCTTTTTCCTTTCTTTGAAAAATAAGTGTACTTAGACTAAGGGAGTCAAGATTCTGTATAATGAGGTGATTTTTTTTTTTTTTTTAAGTGAGGAAGAGGTTTGTAGGTGACAAATGAACTGTTGACATAAACACCAGGGTTTCTCCAGAATACAAATTGATCACAGTTTAGTCTTCCAGTGTTGTGTGAAACTGGATATATATGTGTATTTTGGATGTGTGGAATGAAAGGGATTGCATCAAAGAAATTCCTGAGTTGAACAGTGAAGTCTTATTCTTAAATTCAAATGTATTTTCAAGGTTATTAATTTGATAAATAGCGGAGATCAAACTCTTACTCAACCAACTTTTAGCTCTGGTTCTTTCTGATCATGAGAGATATTTTGGCCTTGTAAGGCAGGGATCAAAATGCTGGTGAGATTCTTTTTGCTGTTCCATGATAAAATATAGTGTTCCTGACAATCAGCATTCAAGACATGCCTCTTTGAGAAGCAGCCAGATGATATGAAGATTATTTTTTCCCCACTTTAGACTTTCCTGGGGTCTCTCCATAATGTCCTAGAAGTGACTTGCGTCTGCAGTTTTGTAAGAAGCAATATGTATAGCTAAGACACTTGCAAACATATTTTCTCAGTGAGGAAGTTGTAAACTTCCACAAGCTCTGCTTTTTAGTTGAAACTCATTTGAGAAATCATGTTTGTGTTGTTATTATCATAGTCATACCCAGATCCATGGAGAACTCAACTGATCCATTTTGAGATGATTAGATAACCATAGAAGAACATGGGAAATTAAAAGCACAAGTAAAGGTCAGGAAGAAAGTAGTAAATATTGAGACATAATTATAGCTAGGCTACAACTCTGGAACTTGTAATGTTGGTCTTCAAAAAGAGCTGTTGTAGCAGTATGCAGGACATCGCATGCTCTCACATACCAGTTTTAAATCTTGTAGTCTTCTTACCTACGTGCCTTTTAGGGGGATCATACCCTTTAAGCATATATAGCAACGAGCTGTTTTTTAAAATGAAAAAAAAAAAAGGCATTAATTATTTGAATTTTTTTTTGTGTGTTTTATGTGAAATTTGGAAGACTGTTTGTGGAATACTTTACACACTAACAGAACTTGCATATGTATAGGAAGTCATTTCTAATTCTAAACGAATAGGCACTTAAAAGTGTCAAGTATTAATGCTTATTTACAAACATTTCGTGATGGTAAAAAGGATGTTTTTTGCTGCCAACATCCTATATATTAATGTTGACTTGTGGATCCTTGAGGACTGATTAGTCTTAGACAAATTTTCACAGTAGCAGAATGTACGTATAATTACTTACAGATTTATTTGAAAATCAGCTCAAATAGTGGAACTTATTTTCCCGTCATGATTTCTTTTTTGTATCAGAAATATCTTCAGGGTCTCCTTGTCCAAAACTACAGTGGTGACGAAACAGGTTTCTGTGCATAAAAGCATACCTGCAGTAACCCAACAGAACAGAAGCTTACATGTTCAGCATTGAACTTCTATGGAAGGCTGACACCGTGGGAATGGATTTTCATATTCATGTGAAAGTATGGGTTGCTGTAAAAATAGCAAGCAAGATAAACTATGCATACCTGGCCTGTGGAGTCCGCTGTAATGGAGAAACGCAACAAAATCTATTAGCAACTCTACCTAGAAACATAAAGTAACTTAGCAAGTATTTTTTCCTCCCTCACATTGGTGAGAAAGATGAACTGAAAGCTTTATTCACAGAGTCACACATTTTGAACTCAAATTTGTTTCTGTCAGACATGAAATCTTCTTTACTACATAACCTAGAGCAAACATGCCTTATCTGCTAATGGCTGCTGTGGGGCAAGTTATTTCTCACTACTTTCAAAGAGGTTGTTACTGAGCCTGTTATCTTTGGTTGAATGAGTAAGCACATCACTTGTGGAACAACAAAGAAAAGAGTAGAAAAAATAAACCTTAATGCCAATGAAACTATTTAGCAAGGGCCCTATCTTGTGTTTTCTCCTTCCCATTCTTGCTCTCTGCTAACATACATTTCCTTCTGTCTAGGCTTGTTCGAGCATCACTTCTTAGTACTATTGATTTTCATTGCCCTAAATATGCTGCTTTTGCTAAGAATTGGCTGTCAATGGCAGAATGAGGATAATTATATCCTACTCCCAAGGGTTGTTTTAAAACAGTGGAGATGTGGAAGTTTCTTTTTCTTTTCCCCTTTTCCTTTTATTCTGCTGGAAACTTTCTAAACTAAGTGTGTCCATCCCTAGAGGGAACATTTCTCAAAAAATAGTAATATGGATAATTCATCAAGTTGAAATAGAATAGCATAATAAACGTGGGGGAAGAATATACTGTAACAGTGCAGGAAAGGCAGTGACATGGCAACATTATTCATATAGACAGACAGTAGTGAGATGGAAGTTTAAAAAGCTGTCTCTTGCCGCAGGCATGTTTTAGTTTGCTGTTCAGTACAGTTTTCCAGTGTTTTTTCTTTTGTTGTTGCTGAAAAACAGTAGAAAAAATAACCATTAGAAACATGGAATAAAAAGATATATGTATTATTTTCTCTGAGAACCTTATGACACCTCAGCTGGAACAAGATCAGTCAGACTGTGTACCTTACTATTCACCTTTCTGTTGCAATTGTTGTTTATTTGAGTGGAGATGGTATTCTGCAAGGATAGTTGTGCACATGTGTAGGCTTTAGTGAGTTAATTTCTTTATTCTTTCAGGTGTCTAGACCCTAACTTTGCTCTTACTTTGACACCCATTGTGCTATACTATTGTGCTCTTATTTCCTTGTTTTCTAGTGATATGTTTTTCAGATCCCGTGTCAGGTTTCTCTTAATGCACGGTCTAATAATTCTCCCCGAAGAAAGATTTTTCTGCTTGCTTTTATAGTTTTCATTCATGCTGTATGAGGAATGTGATAAGTATAAATGAGCGAAGTCTTTCCATCCTGCTTCCTGTCCCTTACTTAACTTCCTACAATTATCTAACTGTAGATGTTTATGGATGCCATAAGCATGACTACCATCTTGCTATTTTCATTTTTTGCTCTTCTGTCTAATAGACTCTTATTGTGTTTCTTCCTCATCTCATGGCCTTAGAATTTCACAGAATCATAGAATAGTAAAGGTTGGCAGTCAACTCTAGAGATGATCTGGCTTAACCCCCTGCTCAAGAAGGGACGCTCCGAGCAGGTTGCTCAGGACCATGTCCAGGCAGCATTGGAATATCTCCACAGAGAACATTCCACAATCTCTGGGCAATCTCTGCCAGTGCTCCATCACCTGCACAGTAAATAAGTGCTTCCTGATATTTCTATGGGGAATCTTTTGTTCCAGTTTGTACCCATTTCCTCTGAAGATAATATATTAAATATATTTAAAGGTGAGTGTAAGTTTACATTTAAACCCCTTTAGAAAGCTACATGTTTGAATCTCTCTGCTTCTATTACCACTAGTATTCTTTAACCTTTTTACTTTTCCATTTTCTAGGGGGCTTAGAGGTTTTGCCCTTCCTATCTTTTGGTGCTTCATGATGACTTCCACTGTCTATTTTTTGGGGGGATATAGAGAAGGAGGGAAGAAAACCAGAAAACAACACTTTTCAGTTCTGATTGAATGCACCTCCTATCCAAATGACTTGAGAGCCCAGAAACAAGACAAAAACACAGAAAGCTCTGTTATTTCTGTAGAGATTTGTTTTCCATTTGATCAGGCTAAGATCAATTGGGGTGAGCAAAAGGTGTTTGAGAAGTAAAACAAAAGTTAAACCATAGTTTTATGTGAGCTTTTTTTTTTCCATGAAGATTTATTTTCCTTCATGTTATGAAGAACCAGCAGTGCTATCAACTATAAAAGATTAGATTGGTACAGTGTGCCAGGGTTTATAGGATCAGGCAGGGCATGGTGAGGGTTTTCTGGTTTCATTTTACCTTTCTAAATTCGTAGCATTAGTTTTCTGTTCTTGACTTGAGCAATATAGGCTCATAGCTTCCACTGCATTCTTTCTACAGCCTACTTTTCACTACCATTCTCCTGTTTCCTATCTACCATTGTCGAACAAAAGATGAGTTCCCAGAAGACTTTTCTAAGAGTCTTTGGAAGTACTACAGCCTTTGGGAATAGTACAGCCTTGACTGAGAGAGTATTAAAGAAGTATTCCAGATGCAGTGGACTGACTTCTACTGAAAATTTGATAACTAGAACAATTTAAACTCAATATACATGGAATTTTGGATTCTGGACACAGAAGCTTCAATAAAGTGTTGTTTGGTAACAACATATTATGTGACATGGCATGATGTTATTTCTAACCTCAGCTCTGTACATTTCGCTTACAAAGGTAACACGACAATAACTATGAAGGAAGAAAAGATGAGAAATCACCATATGTTCCCATCATACTAGTGTGGGAAGGAGAGACTGGAATGACATGATATTTCCAGCAATAACGTGGGATCATGCAGGCAACTGATGTGTTGGTGAGAGAGGAGAATATTTATCTCTTCATATGGGAAAGATTATTGGATCTAGTAACTTGGAGATCTTAATATCTAAGAGATTTATACCTTCTGGTCCACTGGAATCAAATCTGTTGGCCATGGGGACTGAGGTGATAGCTCCTGGTCCAGTCCAGTAGGACAAGACTGCTGCCATTCCCATCTTCCTTAAAACAGCTTGTTTGAGTAAAGGGAACAGAATGGGACTAATTTGGTTGTCTTTAGCTGTAACATTAATCACAAATGCATAATGTGATACTAATCTATGGTGATAAAAATCAATGGGGAAATGGGAAATATCTGTCCTTTGTTTTTCATGAAGCTTTCTTTCCATGAAATGTAAGTGATCACTTCACATGGGTTTATTAATTAAGGAAATGGCTTAATGAAGCTCTAAATTAGAAGAAACCTGTGCCTGTATAGTAAGCATTCTTTTCTCAGACATTTACAAAGCCATACTAGTAACACCTCACAATGACCCTCTGAGATGCTTTGATCTCAGTTTGACAGAATTGGGAACAGGGAAAATAATGTGAAGGAATGGAGGAAAGAACACAGTAGAACTCATAAAATGCTCTGCCTTCCTGTTCATTTTTCTGAGAAAATGACCTTCCCTGTGTCCTTTAAGGCAATCCACAGCTGTTTTACTTGTATCTTTAATGTTTCATTCAACATAATATAAGACCATGAATAATGAAGTTTACACTGCACAAGGAGGGCAGCTATTGATTTACACATGAGCTGTGTCTCATTTATTAATCTGTAAATCCTATGCAAATATATGCATGATAAGAAATTAAATCAATGCCTGTCATTTATTCTTTAAGTTTACATGATTTTACAAGTATGAATTTGACATTAATACCAGTTTACAGGAATGTTATTGCTGAGAAAGCAATGACTTTACACTGGTGTGCAAATCACTCGTGCTGAAAGAAAGCTTTTGAAAACAGTGTATATAATCTGAACATGCTGTCCCTTGAGTTTCATTTTACAGACGGTCCTAGATCTATTTTTTATACAGATTATTCAAGGATTGAACTTTAATTGCTTGCTTTTCCTTTTTTTTTTTTTTTCTTTTATTTTTTTTAAATGATGTGATTTTTGAGTCATGGGTCTGAAATGTAAAACTGAGGGTGAGAAACATAGAAATGAGGCAAACAGCTTATTACTTCTCAAATGAGCTATCATTAAAGTCCAACTGTGCTTTCAGCCCATCTAACTGAGAAGTAACGGTGTTAGCTTCAGCTGGATGTCTGAATCCTAAACTAAAATATTCAGTAGTGCTGTTACCACGTGAAGTTGCAAATGACAGAATTCCAGTAACGCCCTCTTCACATTAAGCATGAAGGTGACTCACATATTCATAGTTCAACTCAGCAGCTGGTCTCCTGCAACTGCATTGTGAAGTGAGGCATACCGAAGCACCCTGCTATTTGATATAGGAATAAGTTTTGCCTCACCTTCTGGGGCCTGGTAGTTGTCAGAATTTCTCCAGAGTCGCTCAGTACTCTGGACTAAAATTTGTGGCTTGATGTTAGAGAGGATACACTCAAGACTTTACTTTTCCCAGATGAGAAGGTTGACTCAACAGAAAATTACTTAGATAAGCGCAGCAAGAGAGAGGAACAAAATGTCCTCCTTTCGTAAACAGTAAAAGACAAACAGCCTTTAGAAAGATGGGTGGACAAAGGACAGAACTTCCAGAAGTTCTAAAACTCAAGGACCATGCAGAACAATAGAAGGCAAAGACAGGCTTTTCACAGTGGTATGTGGCAAGAGAATGAGAGACTGGAGGCATAGGATAGGAGAAAAACAGATTAGGAATAAATAAATAAATAAACACATTAATAATGAAAAAGTAAATAAAAGGAAAATATTCACTAAGAGGACAGCTCTGTAACAGATTGGGTTGGTCAGAGATACTCTGTGCCCTTGGAGATTTTCAAGACCCAACTGGATGAAACCTTGAGAATGTCCGTAGATGATATCACTTAGAGCGGACTGGACATCTCTTGAAGTCTCTCCAAACCTTAATCATCCTATGACAATTCTACCTGCCAGAATACCCTATCAGGGACAACCATACAAAGCATTCACTTGTATGAAATGCCTGAAAAGGTTTATGTGCTGAAAAAAGAATCCTATATCTGGATCTCATGCCTTGGTGGCAAGAACAAATATAATGAGAGAAAATGAAAAATAATCTTCATTTTAAGACCTTATGTACAGTCTCTAACTGAAAAATGGGAAGAGTTAAATAATAATTGGGCAGGATTGGGCAGGAGACATGCATCCATTAACTCAATCCAGATATAAAATCCTTCAGATAAAGCTGCAGAAACCCTGCACATACAGTTTGGGAAGCACTGTCTGTTGACAGTGGGAGGTGAATAATTATATACAAATTATATGAGGAGAGTTAATTGAATTCTTTCTTGCTCTTTTCCAGGTGACTGTGCGTTTCAGTGGTACCAGAATGCGTAACAATTTCTTGATACAGGTGGGATACTGGGAATCAGAAGCCTATGTCTGAGTAATAACTTCATTATTTTGGCAATAGTAACTAAAGTATTTTTTTCTTATTTACATGTTAAATATGAAAACACATTTTCCATATTTTAATACATTTGAATTCAAACAGCATCTGATATATGTATTGTTGTGTGAGAAAAGTAATGTTTTTTTCCAGACAGTCATCCGTAATTGAAGATCTACTAAAGAAATACATTGAGTCATAGTGATAGAAACATCTAAAGCACATTTGTTCTTGAGAAATGCATGATCTTATTTCCTTAAGATATATTTTCTTTCATTTTTTGAATTGTATTTCTACCTTGGCCATCTTTACATATCTTGAAACTGAAGAAGTGCTGACCTTGAGATTGTGCTCTGGGATTTATTTTGCACTACTGTGAGGTGGAAATGTCACAAGAAAAGAAAAATTCCTGTTCTCATGGAATACATTTTTAAAGCACAGCCTTGAAGACTCCAGGGGTTAAGACATGCATCCTGCATGAACATCTGCAGGTTTGAATCAGCTGTCCCTAATGTTATGACCCCATTTCAATGCAAATTGCTCTGTGCACTGAGCTAGTTGTGGGTTAGTTAAAATCAACCTCTTTCTGCTTAGAGTTCCATTTCAAAAATTCCTTCAAAAGTTTTCCCAGTAAATACGTTTGCACCTGTCAGTTCACAGGAACCTATCACTGTCTTCCAGGAACAAAAAACATTGAAAATAAGTGTTCATGGGGTTTTATGACTCACTGAAGACTAGAGCTATGTGAAAATGGCTTTAATTTCTAAAAATCAATAATTCTTCTAAGCACTGTGTGTCTCTGATAAGTATTCTTACTTTACTGGAGAAGTAAATGTACCAGTGTAAAAACTGAAAATAGATTTTCATTCAAGTTTAGACTGAAGTAGTGTTTCTGCACATAGTGCTGCTAACAAAGCTCTATCATTTGGTTTCAGGAAAGCAGTTGTGTAACACATTAAAGGCATCTGAGTCTGCTGCAGTGGAAGTGAAAGATGAACCCAGCCAGGATTTGGCAAAGAGGAATTAGGATTTCAAAATAAAAATGAAAACTTTCAGGAGTTGAATCATATCATGCCATGAAATTTGTTTATTTTATATTTTGTCCTCCTCTCTTTTATTGTGATATATGGAACCCATTTTATTTCACAGTCATTTGATGGTATATGAGTCACTGCACAATTTCCTTCATATCGGAAGTCTTCTGTTTCAGTCAGAGAAAAGGAGTAGCAATTTTTCTCCATGTTTGTATTGTCCTACTTAGACTATTTTGGAAAGCTACAAAATGTTTCAGATGATATGTCTTGAGTGAAAAGTTTTCCTGTTTCTTTTCAGATACTATTAGCTTTTCATGTAATTTCTGCTAAAGAAAACAAAAGCAAAGTGTTGTATTAGGTGATACATAATCAGTGTTCTAGCCTCTCTGTCACAATCAGAAACAAATATACAGGTATTTTCATTTTGCATTTCAGAAGTCTGCATTTGCACTGTTTATTCCTCAGCTGAAGAAATGTAGCACGTACTCAGCATGTTTCAATTCTGCATTCTCATAATTAACTTTCTTGTGGGTTGTGCTCAGAGGGTGGCTGCATCCTTGGCTATATACACAGAACCCTCTGTTACACTTCCAGTAAGCCATCCTTCTTGCTTTGATATCAAGACAAGATTCTCAGTTTGCCATGCTGTCAGTATTTACTTCTGGTCTACCAATTGCTTTAACACTGTTAGTTGATTTACTACCGTTTCTTCATTACCAGAGAAGTGATAAAGGATCACATGGGTACACTGTACAAGTAAGTTGTGCTTCTCCTGTAGCGTCACCTCCAGGCACCACAGAGGATCTCAGCAGTTCTGCAGCGTTCAGTGTTCGTGCATCTGGTGATTAGAACAAGAGTGATGCTATTAACAAAACCTGGTGATGTGAGAAGAAAGCATCACTTTCCTGAGGTGCCTGTGAATTTGTTAGGATATGTTTAAAATCTTCAAATCAGTTGACATGAAATAATTAAAGAAACAATGAAAACAGAATGAAGCCAAGTAATATATATATATAAACAATGTTTGACTTCAAGTAATCTCCAGAAGTCAGGAGAAGAACAATGCTGCTATTGCAAGAGAGAACTTTTGTTTACTGCAGGAAAGGTGATAAAGGGTTTTGAACAGAGTCCTGTGAAAATGTGATTGTAAAGATGCCATGGAAATTCAGAACAAGCTGAGAGATTCAGGAGATGTAGTTGGTTTGGTGAAGAGTTAATTTCATTACTCTGTTAATCTTATTTCTGAGCTTGTTTAAAAGAAGCAGATTTGCAAATGACTTTGGATTCAGCAGGAAGAAAATTTTATGGGGCACTTGGACTTGGAAGTAGGCGTTTTGCAGATTAAAGCATATGGTGTTTGAATCCTCCCTGTCTGTCATCAGGAACAGATGATGCCAGCCCACTCAAGCCTTTAGGCACTATGATGCTTTGTAGAGTTTCTTCCTATAAGTAATAAACTTCCAGAAGAACTCATGAAAAGAAGCCAGCAGCTGTAAAAAAAATCTTGTTACTGAATCATGAAGAGACCAATAACTCACTACAATACTCAGCAGTCTTTAATATCCACTAATCCTTGACAACTTTGACCAAGATTAACCATTTTTCTCAGGGGCCTTTAAAAGATGTAGTTAAGACCTATGTATAATTTTGTGTAGACCAAATGCCAAAGATAATTCCTTTAAGAATTCTGAAACCAGGTAGAAAACAGATGTTTGCCTCTTCAAAATCTCCAGACTGGGTAATACTCGAAGCTTTTAAAGGATTTTGCGTCAGTTTCCCATTCGTTGCTAGAAGGAGCAATTTTAGTCATAGAAATACTTAATGGAACCTCCAGATATGGTCATTCAGCACCATATTTCACTACTGTCAGATAGTATTTTTACCAGCAGTTAACAACAAAAAAATTCTTCACAGTCAAGTGCTTGCAGTTACATCAGGACTTTCTTCCACTGAATTTAGAGGAAGCATATATTTAGTACTGGAGGTACCCTGACTTCCTCAGATCTGGGATTGCTGAACAGATTTATTCTTAGTCATATAAAAATTGACAAAAGATGATATGTTGGGTAATTTATTTTGCAGTTCTGCACGCTCTGTTTTGGTAGCTTTAGGTCAGTGTAACATGCACATGACGTAATGCAAAGTTTCTGCTACAATGTTCCTCAAATAAAAGCAGAGTGTTCAGATGCATGAAGTTCCTCTGAGTTCAACAAAGGAGTGTGTTTTATGGATGTGCTTATTGCATCATTTATCCATGAAGAATTCCAAATCCTATGTGAGTTTTGGTGTATCTCACTTAAAGCAGGAGGAATTCGTTTACTTCTTATATAGATATTTAATCACAGTAAGCCAATTACAACAATTTTTCTGTCTTTTCTACTTAGCTAAATCTTAGCATTATCACTGAGAACCCTTAGAACTGCAACTAAAGCTGTCTTGGTGTATTGTGCCATTCATAAGGAGAATTGATTTCATCTGTATCCACTAATTTTTAAAATCAGTAAGTATTATTTATGGTCTGTTCTAAGTATTATATGTCTGGAAAGAAAATGGTTCTATAATTTTCTTCAGTGCTTCTTTTAGTAATGCTGTAATAGGAGACACTGAGATTGTGATTTAACAGGGAATACTACAAGTGTTGGAAAAGTTACACGTTCTTTTCCTTGATCTCTATGGAACTTACAGATGTCTACAAAAAAAATATCTAGATGGCAAATAGCAAAAACATTTCAGATAGTGGTAACAGGATGAGTAATATAACTATCAAAAAGAAAAGACCTATGCAGTTCCTGCACTAAACTCTATGAATTCATCAGTTTCCTTTATCAATTATATAATAAATATTAAAGAACATCCAAGTGCTATTTTGTAAGGTTTTATTATTTTTAAACTGCTCTTAAATGCTCTTTGTCTTGAAAACGAACAAATGGAAAATGCAAGAAAGCTTTTAGTGTAAGGTTAAAAAAGATCTCTTTGTTACTCACCTGTGTGTTATCAAGAATACATTAGGATTCTGAATTCAGGACACTGAATTGCAGTGGAAGGTCTTCTTGGAAGACAACCATTTTTACCTTGATTTTCCTTCTGACTTCTTGTGCCTGCTAAAACCAGGGTCTGAATAACAAAGACACCATGCATGACATCTCCTGCTTTAGCTCCTGCTAAATCATACAAGATTTATGATCGTGTACATATACAGTTCTTTACTGATTTTAACTTCTATTTACTGGTCTGAAGTCTTTTATTCTGAGGAAATCTCTGTCAAAGAATACTGCTGTATTGGTTGAACTCTGCTTGTAATTCACAAGGCACCTTGTACAGCATTCTTTAGAGCATGCAAGATGTGGATACAGTGGGTTCTAACCCTCTGTATGTTTGTTTTATTAAGACAGGCCAGCAGTACTCAGTTAACAAGATATCAGCACTGTGGAGTTGTAGATCGTATTTCATAATCTAGAAGGATACACCACTGCCCGGTTTGTAGTTTTCCATACATGCATCACACCTGGTAGGTGCAAAGTGAACACCTCATTATACAACACTAAATAAGTAACCTCTGTGGCAATAGCTCTTGGATGTTTTTCTCTCCCAGTTCATCTCTCCTGGGAAGTCAAGATTCATTTTATTTTAGCCATATGATAGCAAAATATTCCCCATTCAGCACTGATTACAACTTTCAATTTTCTTTCTTTCTTTCCTACTCCACATCATTTTTACATGATCAGCATCTACTGCTTGATTAAAAAATACTGTGGTATTTTAGATATCACTGTGTGGTTACTGGTGGAAAGTATTGCTTATTCAGTAAATATCACCGTAAGTTAATTGATTACACTGCTCATCGTTCATTGAAGTTTGTGGTGAAGTTTTTAGTTACCAAGGAAACAAGCTGTGGCAATGGAAGAATTAAATCATAATGTAAATATTGCCTTTAATGAGAAAGAGGTAAATCTATTTTCTAATTTTGTGACAAAGCTAACAGAATAGGAGCAGTTACATAATTATTGTCAAATATTGTGTTTCTACACTGGAGAAAGTAGCCATCCTACGTTTTTTCCATTGTGTAAAATAGATGTTATGGAAAATGTGTTATTTGCCTCCTTCACTGGTTTCCGTGATGTTCCTTGCAAATGACATTGCTAATAAGTATGAGAAATGGAGACAGAGTCAAGCAAAAGCAAATGGTGTCTACGAAATTATTTGGTCATTTTGCATCTCAAAGAGAGAGATTCTCCATTTAAGTGAGATTGGATTTTGGATTCTCTTTGTTGTTTTGAGTGATTCTTTCTGCAGTACGGTGCATCTGAAAAGAATATCTTATTTAAAAAATGTCATGGAGTGTCAGTACACAATCTGGCGTAAGTATCTCTCAATTAAAATAAACAGAATCCTTTGGTAGAAGGAGAAGAAATTAAAAGAGGAACAACTTTGAAAATGAAATGAAATGCCACTTTTAAGCAGTCAGATATTAATGTACTTTAAATTAGTAACCTGAAATTAATAGTCTGCTAAGGGAAATAAAGTAATTTCAGAGCCCAGATCATTTTTTGGTCATATTAATAGTGTCACATGGTCATGGACCATTCCCTTATCTAATATAGTAACATTCTTTCAATATGGAACACATTTGCCTTTTTAATTACTTGACTGTTAAAAAAAATTACACTTTTATTCCCAGTGGATGGTTAACAATTTGTAGTTTATGCTATGCTTCATTAGAATTGGGTAAATGTGACCTTGACATACTTCTTACAGCATCCTCAAATCTACTCACGGAAGGAGTTAATGACTGCAACTGGCTGCATGAACTCTCCAGCTTCTCCCAGTACTTCCCAATAAGCAGATGATTTTTTTGCTTCTCTGTGCCTGCAATAAAGAGAAGGGCAATAAGAAAATAAGGTAAGCGTGTTTTCAGAACTCTAGCAATATCTACTTTGTGACAGAATAAACCAAGCACCATAACCAAAATAAACCAGTGACCATGCTTCAGCTGCATCTGACTGCCAGCCACTGCCAGGAAGGAGAGTCTGAGGTGGTACAGTGAGACTCATCCTTGTTTGTCTCACACTGGCAGCATATATGGATTTGGGGATGTGTCATTGGTTTTTCAGACCTGTCATTATGAAGTTATTTTTCACAAGAATATTCCCAGTTTTATCTGCTCTGACAGCTGCTCACATCCCCCCCCCCCCCACTGATTTCATGGCAGGCAATTATGTTTTTAAATAGAGATGTTTTATATTTTTGTCTGCAGATGTTTTGTGTGAGGGCATGTATACTGCCTGCATGATCCATGTGATAACTGAAAAGATTTAAACAAAGACACAACTCAATCTGGAGCTTATAGCACAGGCCTTATTGGGTTGTTCTTTTATAGACTGGCCAAGCATCATCTGCCATTCTGGATTAAGGTAAACAAAATAAGCAACATGGATTTTAACATCCATGAACGTCCTATCTATTGATTATTGTTTAGCAAGTTGGTAGTATTCTGTAATCGTTTCAGAACTTAGAGTAGAGCCTAGCAAAGAGACAGCTGAGCCCTAAGTAACCTTTATACAGTTTGAAAGCTGGCTATAGACAACCGCCTCTATCACAGACATGATTTCTAACTCTTTATTCCACAGCTTCTCCCAAAACAAACTTCAACTTTTGTACACTCTGTGGACAATTATCATCTTAATAGACAGGACATCTAATCTCATTTGTCAATGGCAGCCTCCTGCTCAATCAAATTCTATTTTATACCATTGCAAGAGGTTGACTTACCATATTCACTAAGCTGATTTTGTTGACTATGTCACACCCTGTTATTAGATTCTCTTGGTCTTTATTGGCATGTTGATCTATATACCATAACATGCAGAAACTGCTGTGCAGAGTCCTCATTTATTCTACAAGAAACATTTTCTCTGTCATGTAACACATCACTACTTACCTCTCTTTTCCAGACCTACAGTTGTGATTCTAACATTCCAGTAAAATGAATTGGATTAAATGTTACCAATTAAATCCCATTTTCTCTACTCCACAGGACTTTCCACTTTGCCCTTTTTGTTTACCTTGGCATTTGGTGTCTGAGAGACTGAACAATTTCTGGTCTTTGACTTTGTTGTCTTTACAGTCTGCTGATCAGGAACAAATTCATAGTGACTTTACATTCCTTTTTCAACCTTCTCTCCATGTGCTATCTGTCTTCTAGCCAGCCTCCAGCTAGGATCTTACTGATAGTGTATATGATGCAAGCTGCACAGTTCATACAGGCCTACAATGTGTGCTTTCTTTTCTCAGCTGAAAGGAAAATAAAACAAAGTGAAGGCAGGTCACAGCAGCTTTCTTCCCAGTGGCTATTTATATTTTTTAGTTTAGAGATATCCTTCCATAGAAGACCAAAATATCTTCTATAAATATCTTATGCATCTCTCTTGGTGTTCCCACTTTCTGACATGAAGAAGCCTTTGTGTATTTCTCTCAATCTTATCCATTAGCAAACGGTAAATCAGATTTCCCAGATGAATTTTTAACCACTTTAAAAAAATCAAAATAATAAAAAAGTAATAAGTTCCTTTTATTTGTTCTAAACTGTTAGAGTGCCTTGAAATCTCATTTTAAAACTTTTAAAACTTTCCTTTGCAATGGAAATAACTAGAAATCTGTTTTTTAGATAATAAAAACTGAGACTCTCATTTGAGGAGTTGGAGAAATATTATTGTCATGAAAAAAATAGGAAGAGTGGAGGAGCTGGCAGCATTAATTTTGCATGTCTCAGGACTTTTGGCAATCACATACTCACTCATTGTAAAGAAAATCTTTCTAGCTGACCAGAATGCATCTTCAACTCAATATAGCAACTGGGGCTTCAGTCTTTTTGAAAGTAATGCTTCCTATTTATTTCCACGGGAATGACAAAAAATAGAAATATAACAATAACACTATTCGATGGAGCAAATTCTCAGCTCCAAAACACTGTTTTTCAATATAGTAACTACCATTAGTTATGCACTTTTGCCAACTATGTACTTTCACCAGCAGTAAACAAGAGCCTGCATGCCATGCTCATTAAAATCTGCATGGCCATCCAGAATTGGCCTTGTCTTTCACATTGCTGCTGCCACTGCTGAAATGCACCACCCACTGCCTCACTGTGCTAACATCCATGTTTTGTTTTCCATAAATGTTTAGCAAGCATGGATGAATCTCAATGGGTGTAATTTTTTTTCCGCATAGAGAAATACCATGTCATAACTTTACTTCACATGCTCTTTCATGTCAGATGCCATTTTGTCAGACTGCCCCTCTGCTGCCATTTGCTGCATGGCAACAAAATATAATGGAAAATTGGTGGGAAGATTCAACTTCTACTGCCATACCACCAACATCTGCCTCTGATATCAAGGGCTGACATAATGAAATGGGAGGCATTACTTTCAGAGCAGCACTCATACATTCAGCTAGCGGGGTTGTGCACAATCATGCATGTACTCCAAATGACCAAATAAACATACAACATCTGGATATTTTTAAGCTCTGAACTGCAATTGTTAGTTTTGGATCTGAATTTTAGGCATCGTTCATGTCCATAAAATGGTTTAAGTCATAATCCTAGATAGAGAAAGGCACATTTGAAATGTAAATTTAACTACTGTAAGTCCCCTTTGTGAAAATTTAGTCCCTGTTTCAAAAATCTTCTGTTTCAATTCCGAACACAAGTTTTTTTTTCATGAATTATTAGCAAGTATTCTCTTGCTCAGTTCAGTGGTATGTAGGTTAGTGGCAAGATAAGGAGCTATCCCACTTCTTGTGAGCTCCCATTTTCACAATGGCATAAATTTCTTGGCTATTCCTAGCTCATACCTTGTCTTCTCAGATTTTGGAAGTTTTTTGATGTGACCACACAAAATATGTTTCTACTACTGAATGAGCAGTTCTGAATTTAACAAATTAACATGAGATTAGTTGAAGAAATGTAAGAGTTGACTTGGAAGTACACAACAGCAATTTATTTTTTTTTCCACTGACATTGCAGGAAAAAGGAATAAGACAGAATAAAGATGTTTTTATTTTATTTTATTTTATTGTGCTAGATACCTGTAGCTATGACTGTGATGGCTGAGGGTGCTCAGCTGTTCTGAAACTGAGCCCCAGAGCTTCTGCCCCCAGCGAGCTTTTATTGCTTTAGCTCTGATTGATGGATTCAGGGACCTGGAGCCTAAAGATAAGTCTTTAATAGATCACTACATTGTGACTACTGAGCAAATTGTTGTGTATGGGCTTTACAAATTGTGCTACCTAGAAGACAGCACATTTCAGGAGTTAAATTTTACACTAGAGGGAAAACGAAGCAACACTACTTTCATTAGTGCCTTAATGGCTGATTTTGGTCAGAATGTTTATATGCTGCTGTTCCCCTTCTTTGCTCTGTATTCACTTCAGTGTTTCTTTCTTCTGTACACATACTGAAGTTGGTACAAGGGACATTTTGTTACTCTTCATATATTATTTTGAAAGTATTAGATTTTGTTTCTGAAGTTATCAACACTAAAAAGAGTTCAGATGAATTATTCCATAGAAAGGACGGTTCACATATGTCATGTAAGGGAGGTGCTATTCTTTTATGGTTATTTTCACCTATTTATTTATGGTACAGGCCAAGGTAGCTTGGACAGTGAAATTCTGGCCTCTTGTCATAGTTCTTTTGACAAACATCTGTTGAGCACTATTTAATTACTTAGTGTTGCTTCCCTATACTGCATCTTTATATGCAACATTCATTAGAACAAATACTGCAATATGTTCATCAGTCACTTATCTAGACATGTCAGCATTAGTGTCCAGTACTGCCTTTGTAGAGTGTTGAGTATGTGTTGAATTATCTCTAGTAAAGCCTGCAATGATTTAGGCTAACAACTACATATAATATTATTTCAGGCACTGCTTATCCATGAATTGTTACTATTGTTATTAATAGCAAGACAGGGAATAATACACACAAAAACCTCACAGTCATTAGTTGCTAAGCAGATATGTTTTAAGGTTCAAAGAAAGATTTGTTATGTTTTGAGCAGGTTATTATTATTATTTAACTTAGATTCAGATAGATTTTTAAACTTTAAATTTAACATAGATTATTTCTTTTTTGTGCTTTTTACTAACTAATAATATAACTAATATAAAAGTAATATAAAAGTTTATTCAAAACTAATATAAAACTAATATAAAAGTTTATTCAGTTTTATGTGATTTATTCTTGATGTAAACTTGAAGTCATAAGAAAAAAATACTCCTTCAGAGTAAAGAAACAAATACTAGTGTCGACTGAATCTGATGCGTAGCAGATAACAATGACAAAGTGACAAAAATACAAACAGAAAATGCACTTGTGGAAGGTTTTGGATGAAGAAAGGCTGATAAAAATAATAAAACATACAGAACAACTTTACCCCAAAAGCATCAGGAAATCAGAAGTCGGCTTTTTGTAAATAAAGCAAAACCTAGAAAGCATATAATCATTTCCATTTTAAGATGAATTAAAAATGGCAGTTTCATGTAACGAAGCACATGGCAAATTTTGCTCCACGGGACATCCTTTTACAGATTTTGATGTAAAAAATGGACATTAGGCTAACTTTGATTAGCTAGAGAAAGAGGAATGTTTTATTCCTGGACCTGATCATACATTGTTTTTGTGTCAGCATTCATAATGTAGGCTTACATGAATGTAAAAAAGTATCTGCATTTAGTGAAGCCAACATTGTTGAATAAAATTACGCATTTTCCAAGTGTACTACAATAGACTTCTGAATACCTTAGATGCATTTTGGTTTTATTTTGCTTGGGTAAACATTCTGTGATCACCACAAAGGCCTCAAAGCAATGAAAAGTGCAGAGTGAAATGGAAGTCTGAAATGAAAATTATTAGTTTGCCTAGGATTTCTCCAAGGGCACACAGAGATACTGAGGTTTGCAATATGTTATCCTCCAAATTATAACGTGTATAGCAGAGGAGTAATAAGTCACTTATAGCCAGGAAAATTAGTCAAACATTATTGAATGAACATTGATGGATAAATATATCTGATACAGTGGTCATTTTAGGAACCCATATTATGTAATCTTTTTTTTAATTGTTAAATTGGCTGATCGTGTTTCATCATGTCTATGTCAAAACCCCACAGTTATAAGCTGCTATTTTAACAGTGGTAAGAACTTTGTAAAAGAAACAGCTTAACTTTGCTGAGAACATGAAATAATACCAAATGTAGAAATCACCAACTCTTTTAAATAGCCTTTTCATATTTGCCATTTTTTTGAGGTAGAATAAAAGCATATTTTTGGTGCCAGAATTTCAGAAGACCATCACATATTCAATAAAAACTCCTGAAGCATGAATGAAGGAAGGAACCCACTTCTTAGAACATCTTATGGGGATGAATATGTCAGTGTTCTCTTAGTAGTAGATACATCTGTGCTACTTCAAAGCTGACCTAGTTACTCTAAGTTCTCCCCAGCTTCACATATACTGCACATAGACAGATGGAAGAATAAAATTATATTAGACTCAACAGTGGAGAGTTTTAACTGGGAGTGCCAGAGAGGGAATTTTTATTTTCATTTATTTTTTATTTTTTGTAAAATTGTACCCTTTGTTTTTCCTCAAACTTTTTTTAATGATTGCCATTGCTTGAATGTTGTTTGTATAGTCTCATTCCTGGAAAGGACAGACGAAGTCTGTAGGCACCTAAAAGCAGGTTCTTTTTATTACTTCTTTATGACACGTAAATACGAAACATAGTATATACTGGGTGCGCACCTGTTTTCAGGCAATGGAAAAGAAAGCCAAAAATCCTAATAATGTTTAACTAGGAAATTATACAGTAGTACCAAATGCAAATTGCCTAAATCAAAGACTAGAAGAGGAGATAACTTGAGTTCTCCTTCATATCCTCTGTCCTTCAGGGGAAGTTAAAGGAATAATCCTTATATAAAAACGTAAGCAAAATGGAAGAATAGGGATGCAGAAGAAATCTCAAAACACAGGAGGGAGATGAGAATTCTCATTAAAAATGTCTTTTTAAAATACTGTCACATAGATTCTATTGGAGGAAGGAAAAGTATA
This sequence comes from Perdix hodgsoniae, assembly GCA_035772895.1. Taxonomy (NCBI): domain Eukaryota; kingdom Metazoa; phylum Chordata; class Aves; order Galliformes; family Phasianidae; genus Perdix; species Perdix hodgsoniae. Next base: position 1,857,637 of record JAPSGF010000076.1, read on the forward strand.
CTAAGAGAAGGGGGTTGCAGTCAAGGATTTTCGGAATCAAGAACTTACTGGGATGGAAAACAAGAACAATGTAAGATGAATTAATTAATAAGTCAGAGTCAGCATCTCTTGTGGTAGTGTGTAATAAAAGAAGGAAGCAAGAAAACTGTGCTTGCATCTTAGTGGAGGAGACATCATCTGGAAGATAAGTAGGTTGCTCTTAAAATAATGCCTCCTATTTATTTCCATGGAGACTGCAACAGACACAAAGAGAACAATAACACAGTTTGATAGAGTTAATTCTGTTACAAAACACTATTTTTCAACATAGTCAGCACCATTAGCTCTGTGTTTTCACCAGTGATGAGCAAGAGCCTGCATTCTGTGCTCATAAAACCCACTAGAGGTGACCCACTGCCACTCTTGCTATTTCTAAAATGCACCCCCCGCAGCCTCACTGTGCTTTGGTCTCCATGAAAATTCAGGAAGAATCGTTAATTGTCAGTGGATGCAATTTTTTCCACATAGAGAAATTCAGTGCCTCATCTTTACTTCATATGCACTCCGATGTCAGATGTTGTTTTGTCAGGCTGCCCCTCTGCAGCCATCTGTTGCATGACAATAAAATGTGATGGAATATGGGCAGGAAAGTTCAGCCTCAATTGTCACCAACATTCACCTCTGGTGTTGTGGGCCAACTTAATAAAATAGGAGGTAGTATTTTTGGAGCATCCTTTGTAGATGCTGAGTTGGTTGACAGTTAATGGAATGAAGTTCCTGAGTTGATGCAGATGGCATTTTCTTCCAAATTTTATCCTGACCTGATTGCATCAAAGAGACAAGTTTTTAACCCAATGACTCCTGAATTGATGATTTATTATCACAAGAAAGCAGGAATCAACCAAAAGAAAATGCATGAGACTGGAATCCCTGACATGACCGTGACTCACAAGTATAGATTATAATAACATATGCAATATTAAATGAATTTTTGAAGCATGTGCAGTAACAAACCCACAGTTAAAGCCAGCAGAATTTGTACTGTGACAAACTTTGCCGTGTTAATTAAGACATGTCATTGATAAAAATGATAGCAGAGACATAATGAGACAAAAGACATAGATTAAATCCCAGTGTTTAGTAGCACATCAGAACTTCTGTGGATCTTTCATAACACTGTCTAGCAAATTCAGACCTTCTGTTTCCTCAGAAGTACAAGTTCTTTATGAACTACAAAAAGGAGAATTTGCACCCATCTGGGATAAATCACACAGGCATGCCTTTGAGGATTTTAAAATGTTTTGATTGCATCTTCATCAGTGGCATTTTTTTTTTTTACCATTTTCTCATCCCTCGGGGAAGATTCTTGTTGCTCTGAGACAACAGGGAGCTCGGAGCACACTTGTTTCAAATAGCCTGCAGATATCGATACTCACCATATCCATTTCTATGATGCACTGATGGTTAATGTAGGGACTTGCAAGGATTTCAGTGAAGTTTTGGAACATTTTATTAAAAACTAGCATAACAATATGTTGGGAAATGTTAAAAGGCAAAAATTTCCTTGTATATTCAAATTTGTGTCTGGAAATAAGCACGGATCCTGGCTTCTGTTCATTTCTACATGCCCCCAGAAGCAGATTTGTAGTGTGTGTGTAATTACAATCTTGTTTTTCACATGAACAGTATTATGGCTGAGTTTATATTCTGCATGAAATTATATTGTCCATTTCACAGTATCTCCAGGTCTGGGCAAACCTGTGTGCTTTAAAAGGTGCTCAGTGCTGTAGAGCAATCTCCCAACTACATACTGACACAGGAATGGTAGAATAATTGAGGCAGTGTCCACATGTTTTGGTTTGCACCATTTTGATGGACTGCAATAGGATGCCAGTAGCAAGGGATCACCACTCTACTACAGAGGTTACTACTGAGTAGGAAGGGACATATTTATCCAGTATGAGTTTAGCATCAAGCCTGGTCACCTTGCCTCCTAAGTAGATGCTCAATGGCTCTGTCCATCCCTTTGTACTTGAAGGTCCCACTTCAGAAAATGAAAATGCCTTTATCTTTTTTTTTTTATGTATTGATCTAGTATTGATGTGATGCATAGGCTGAGCTGCATACAAATATCAGGCTAGGGAAGTAGCCAGACCATTGTATAGCATAAACTGGGGAAAGGAAAAGGATTGGGAAGGTTCATTGCTATCTGTCTTGAAATAGAAACTCAAATTGCTCTGAATCTTGTTTCTGCCAAATGTCTATGGCTGGCCAGCCACAGCCTACACAGAAATCAATATTTCTGTGCAGCACAGGGCACCAGCTTCTGCCTTAGAAACAGGCCAGCACTGTAATCTGCAGTAAGAGGGATGTTTTAGTCAGGAAGAATGGAGCTGGCATAGAGTACTGAATGAGCAGCCGGATCCATTCAGTTGAAGGAATATTCTGTATCCTAGAAAAGACCTCTTTAATTGACTTCTGAGAGTTTGTATACAGGAGGAAGTGAACAGTCCAAATTTTTTGTTCTTCCTTGCCTTTTACCAGTCAAGAAATCTAGTATCAAGAGCATCACTTAATAAAATAGAATTAAACAGAACAGGAGCAGGCATTGTGTTTGTGTCACCTCTGTGGATGGAGGGATTCTTTAGATTTGAGTACTGAATAACTTTAAATGATGATTGACCATACAGCTTTGAAGATGTTAGCTTTGGCTTCTTTGGTTTGAGCCCCTCCATCTATATGGCACAGTCTTTTCAGTAATGTAGATACACACTAACAGGTCATTTGTATATTGAGCTGGTTTTGAATTACTTTTGACAAGGTAAAATCCCATCATCTTTCTTTCTGAGTTTAGAAACATTTAGAATTGAAAGGGTATATGTAACCATGCTAAGCAGCCTACTGTTCTTTTTTCAGACAAAATAATTGCATAAATCTGTATGGGAGTGTGAAAGTGACTGTGAGAATACATTTTGACCAATATTATAATGGGTTTTGTAAATTTAATTATTCATAGACTGTGTGAATTAATAGAGAAGATAAAAATTGGTGTCATTGGAAAGTATTGAGAAAGGAACGTGGAATTATATCTAAATACTGAGGTAGCTGACTTGATTTTTGGAGAGGAGGAGTACCTGGAAACATTGAATCCCGAGACCCTCACATGAGTTATAAATGCAATCTTCTTTTCTGTGAAACTCATACAAAACTTACTGCATTTAAGACTGGACTGCTATAATCTGTGTATAAAATATCACAGACACTTTTGAAATGCTACTAAAAATCCTTGCATAGTTGGCAATTTCAAATGCTAGATCTTTGCTAGTCCACCACATTTTGGAGCTGAAGATCTTTGGATCAGCTCTCTTGTTTAAATGGTGACGATTTCATGTTGGGAATTTGAAAGTAAATGAAAGCTGTCCTTAGATAAGCTGAATAAGTGTAATCTTTGCATTTGATAGAATGACCTCCTGCTGCTAAGCAAGTTTTCTGCCTTTGCTATGCAATGGGCTTTAATCCTGTTCTCTGTTATTAATAATCCATTGTATTTATTTATTTGTTTATTTATTTATTTAAATTTATTTTTAGTGCAATTAGAGTGGTAGCTGGTTTGGGGAATAAGTCAGATAACACCAATAAAGAAAGAAATCTACATCTTTTTTTTCCCCCACTTCTTCCCTGTTACTTCATAAGAAAAGGCTGTAGTGCGTCCTGGACAAATCTAAGCACGTATTATTGTCTTATATCAGCTTTTGGAAATTGTTCTGTCATGTCCAGGTACTGACTTCTAACAGAGGTGCCAGTGGGAACTATCTATATCTGTGCCTCCTAGATGGGCTGCTTGCCCTGTTAAGTCATACATTCGTTATCAGTAGACAGAAATGTTGAAATGTTGTGGTGGAGTCACCATCCTTGGAAGTGTTCAAGAAACGTTTAGATGTTGTATTGAGGAACATGGTTTAGAGAAATATTGGTGGTGGGTGGATGGTTGGACTGAATGAACTTAGAGGTCTTTTCCAACCTTGGTGATTCTGTGGTTCTATGATTTTATAAATTATCTTCCTCTGCAGTAAATCCTCTCTGCTCTTTTTAGGGCAAAATAATGAAACTATGACCTGTGAATGGAGTGAAGCTCACTTTTGTGCAGCTCTGCCTCCACCTGAATGAAATTAAAATGTTGGTTACCCTTTAGAAAGAAAAGGTTTTCCGCTGTCTGGTCTCTTCATTGGTATGCTGCTGATTTGGATAGGGTTTAGGTGGTGTTCAGAAGGTTGCCTCAGTATCGGTGGGAATTTTTCACCAGTGTAACATTTTTTTTTTTGGTAGCGAACTATAAAATCATCATGGCTGACTAGTTAGTTCCTGTTCTTTTTATTCTACTTAAACTTTTTTATTTTAAAAAAGGGACATTTACCCCTTTTTTCATACAATGATAACCTAATAGTAATTTACAGGTGATGGGTACATTAAAAATGTAAATGATTCTTCCACTATTATGAAACTTTAATTTTCTTTTGAAAGTGACAGATGTACTGGCTACTTAAAGCCTTCCAAAGACTGCAGATAGGTTCCAAGAATAAGGATCCTAATTAAAAGTCAGTGTAATGATTAAACTAATTCTCTACATTCATCTCATATTTCACAGAGGAAATTTAGCTCTCATTCGCTATCCAAAATTGTCATATGTTGCAGCTACTACTAATGATCTTCGTTTTTTTGCAATAAAGTGTAGCTCTATGAGACAGTAACTATAAAGTATTTTTTCATTTTATGTTTGAAAATGTAGCAAGACTGTGTATGTGATGAAAGATATGTAAATTCCCAGACATTCCAACATGTATTTGTGTATGTATATTTGTGTTTCCTTTCTTGAATTTTGGATTGTTTTTTCAATGCTCATGATCTAAAGGTGAAATGTGACTATAATGATATCATGGAAGAGTTGCAAAAACTTATAAGATTTAGAAAGACCAGTAAGGCCTCCCCTTACAATTAAAAATGCTGTCAGGAGACGAATTTGAACAGTCATTTCAATGCTGAACTTTCCATTTCAGTAGTCAAAACCTATTTCTTTACTGTATAGTAGAAGGTCTTCTTTTGAAGTTCTGAGTTTTGAAACAAGTAGGAAAAAGCACAATATGATTTGTTCCAGCAAGAGATTAAGTTTACTGTTTTTTTTTTTTATAATAATTATTTTATTTTTAATGAAAAAAAGATTTTATACATCTACAGTTGAGAATGTTAGATGCAGAGAAGGGGACAGTATTGTCTTTGATAGGAAATACACTTGGTCTGAAGGCTACAGCGAAGTTTGGGGTATCGGGGTATTCAAAATAAGATGGATTACAGTGGGAGTTTAGACCTAAATCGTGGTGTATACAATTAAGGATGTACAGGATCTGTCTTTTGAAAGGTCTGAATCAGAACAGTGGTTCCTAACAGACTGAAGCTTCAAGGAGTGAACTTGGAATCAGACCCATGCCTTGGAAAATCTGGTTGCTTGAGAGGGAATAGATAATAATCTTAAAAGTATGTTTTTATCCATTTCATTAATTGTATTTCTACATTCTGGACCAAATGGCCAAAAGAACCCAATGTTCATTTTGACATAATGTCTTTTCTCTTAGAGGCTTTCATATGCTTGTTCCTAATATTTGTTTTTAGAAATGTACATCAATTCTTTGCTTTTCTCTTAAATCTTCTCTCCCAGAGCACCCCCAGCATTGCTCATGGCTCTGCTCTGGCAGCAGTGAGTCTCTTTTGGAGCAGTTGGAAGTGGCTTTGATCTGACATGGGGTAGTACTGGGCTCTGCTCACAGAGGACACCCCTGCAGCTCCCTGGCACATAAATTTTGGCACATAAACCTAACACAGCCAGAAAAATTACTTTGAAAATTTTAAGACACGCAAAAAAAAAAAAAAAAAAAAAAAAAAAAAAAAAAAAAGACTGTATATCACAGATGTGGTGGTAGGGCTGTGTTTTGTTTCCCATTTATGAATAGCAAATTGGATTTAATGGGCTGTAGAAATACAGTGCAAGAAGATAAATCTAGAGCTTTAACTTGGAAATAAAAGGCTTGATTCAGTGCTCACTTGACAGTGGTTTTGTTCCATATTCTACCATATGCTATTGTATGTTGCTATAAAATTTTGTTATTTGTAAAGCAGTTTTGCTTTCTTGTAATATGAGTCCTCACTGAAAAGAAATCATGGACTGTTCAATGTAAATCTTTTGAAGAAATGCATTCCTTGTGTTTGGAGAAATTACCAAGGATTTTATTCTCAGAAGTTCCATGTTATGGATCAAAAATCTGTATGCTGCACAGTAGTCTGTATCCCCAGAAATTTTCTGCCTCTCATTTTTTTTTTGTTGTAGACCCTTTGAAGTTTTATGATTTTCTTTTTCACAAAATCACTCTCAAACACTATTGGCTTGAAATATTTGTTCACACAAAGAACCGTGCCCTCTGAATTCTCATAGCTGTTAGCTATTAAATTAGCTGAATATACTTTAACTACAATTTTCATAGTCAATTATTAATGAGCATTTTAATCCATGTACTGTATTGCTTTGCTAAATGAAACTGCTGTGAAGTTAATTACTTTAGAGTTGTACTTTTTTTAGGTGAAAATGAGAGAAATTGCTCTTGCAGCAAAATTTGCCTATAGAATTTGTTGTGTTATTACAGGATAATTCCAACAACACAATCTGTTGAGCAAGCAAGGCAGTTCGCAGATTTTTCCTATTCTTAGGGTGACTGATTAAGCACTTATAGAACTGAATGCTAGTAGGTCAAAAACTTGTAATTCAGGCTGCATTCAGTTGTACTGCTAGACTCCCATATTCCTTGAAATATCAAGCTTTTATCAGGTTTATATTTTGACCCACTCAGCGTATTTAAAAATATGTGCTTCTCTCACATCCAGCCACTCTGGGTTGAAGTGGCTTTCCACAGGCAATTTCAGTGTCTCTTTCGTTCTCTGCAGCACTCCAGGGATTACTGATGTTGGCAGCTGTTATTTTTTGGGAACCTTCAATCTGCTCATCATTCTTTCGAATGTCTTTTTGCTGAAAGCAATTCAAGAACAACATAAGACAAATTTCTACCATTACAATTGACATGGGTTTTAATTTCAGATGGAAAGAACATTGATTTATTGTTTGATTTTTGGTGGTGCTTTTATAAGGTTATGTTCTGCCTGCTTTTCTAGAAGAGTGAACACTGGCAAGACTATGGGAAAACATGACTGGTGGCTTAGAAACTGCTGGATTAGAAAGTACAGGTACCTGCTAGAAACCCCTCTGTCAGGTCAGCTCAGCTCTGTATATGCAGGAGATGCTGTCAGCAGTGTCAGGATAGACTCAGAGAGAAGAAAAGTTTTCCCAGTCAATGAATTGCACTTGGTTTTTGGTAGACTATTCTATATTTCAATTCACTTAGCTTGAAAAACTCATCAAAATTGGAAGTTTACATACTAGGTGACCTCTCCAGTATCTTCCTAAGATGAAGGGAAATATTTCTGGCAGTGTGTCTAACCTTTCCTTTCTCCAAATTCATTCACAGTGTCCTTCACCCCTCCTTTGCAAATAAAAAAAAAGATGTCCATTTCCTGAATATCCTTTGGGTCCACCCCATCTCCTCCTCTCACTACAAGTACCCCTGCTTCTCCCTGACCTTAGGCATCATATCCTTTGTTGTGGTATAGCTTTGTTGCTGCCTTCCCCTGAGAACAGGAAATCAAGCCTGAAGTATTCAAAAGCTGGGCTATGTCAAGATATAATGTAAGATTTTGAATGCATTTACTCAAAGTTCCCCTCAATCAAACAGCATGCATCCCTATTGGTTTGAAGTCATAAAGCATGAAGAATTAAATATATCATATGCAAGCTCAATCAACTCTTCAGTGTAGACTTTGAATAGCCAACAGTCCATCTTCCAGTGATTTCAGACAATTACTTGGCTCATACTGGGACAGAATCACCGATAAATGTTTCCAATTGTATGCTTCATTACAATTTCTCAAAGCATTTTTAAGTTCTGGGAGCTGGAATTCTCTGTGCACACTTGATTGCGGTGCTGGTGCTGATAGATCCTACTTCTTGGTGGAAAGATTCTCAATATAATTAGAGACCATTCATATCAGTGAGCAACAAGAATACTTCTCCAAATGTTGCAACTTTCAGAGCATTGCCTGTAATTTTTTTAAAGCACTGTGTTGCATCTCACAAAAACTCAGATGGAGTCTTACTGCTAAGCCTATGTCCTGTTTCAGTAATCTTTAACTCATTATAGTAAACTTTCAAAGTTTTTTGACCAAATTCTTAAATGACAAGCAATGACGAAGGAGAATTGGTAAAAATTCACTTTAAAATATTTGCTGATGACTTTGTACACTTCATTGCTATATTCTAACTAGAAACTATGTGAGGCAGAAACTGTACTGATGCTTTAGGCAGGAAGGAATAGTATTTTTCAAATATTAATAAAAACTTTTCAAAACTTCCCCATTTAAAATTTGGATTAACAATTAATCTCTTATCCTGCCAGATCCATTTTAGTGTTTACAAAAAGAAAGATTCCATACCAATATGAGGCATGAGCAACCTTCAGCACCTCACCTAAGACCTCTCCACTTATGTGGTAGATAATTGGGATGATAAAAGCAAGATCATCACCCTGAAAATTGACAAAAGGCTGTTTCAGCTTCTGCAGTTTCTCAGGCTGTTTTCAGGCATTTCCGCTCTGCTGAAAGCCTCTGAGTGTGTGTCATATCTGTCAGTGAAACGGGTCTTGCTGCATGGGAAAATCATTAAAGCAGAGGGTCAACTTAAAGTGTTCTGTGTCTGGATACATGTTATGTATTTGAGATGTGCAATAGCTGAAGTGGTGAATGTATGGTGGGAAGATGTGTGGGGCTCTTTCCAGATAGCAATGACAGGTTCAATAACAAATGGAATAGTAAAGAAAATATAATTAAATAATAATAATAAAAAAAATGGAATGTAGATACTGGGAAACCATGCAGTATCAGATGGAACACAATTGAATTTTCCACTGCATGCTGCAGATACAATACAAACAGAAGTTCTCAGCATTTGAATGGACATAAGATTTACCTGTGCCCTACAGTCCTCTTTTTATTCTGTCTTCTTAAAGCAGCTATTTAAATATGCAAAAATATCCAGAAAGAACCATGTGCTCTGTCTCTCTCTCTCTTCCACCTCCAGCTCCAGCCCGTTCAGAGCAGAACGTTGCATTTATTCTGGGAAACAGCAATGTCCCTGTGGTGAAATTTGAGCAGCTTTCCCTTATAGATGTTGAATAACAGTTCTCAGACACGAGAAAATTATAACCCAAATTTCACTGTGCTTTAAACAAAGAAACATAACTGATAGAATAAGCAATAGCTAAGAACGTTTATTAAACAGGCAATATTAGAAGCGGTACTTCTCACAAGGATTCTCAGTGCTCCATTGTCGTTGCATGTATGTCAGGACAGAATTGCAACATGATGCTACACACTTTGGTACTTTAGCATGTACCCTTTAGTTCACTCTTTAATCTTTCAAGAACACTTTCGTTGTATTTACAGAGCTTTAGTATTATGAGTAGCCATATTGTGTGGAGTTTCTGGAGGCTAGAAAGAACACCTTGATTTCATTCTGAATATTCTGTTGATGTTGGGTACTTGGAAGTATGAGGAGCATCTCCTCCTGTTGTCTTCCAGTGTGAGAGGACCGTTCCTTAGCTGGCTGTGCACCCTAGTACCTGCTGACTGAAGGAACTTCTACCTTACACTAAGGTGATGGGGATCAAGTCTGCTGGCTTAGTGACAATATAGCATAAAAGGCTATGGCAAAATGAGAATGAGATCAGAATTAGTTTTATGGTACAATGGAGACAGGAGAATCCAACCACTATATGTTTTCAAAACAATCTGTCTGACAAGTAAGAAAAACAAAACAAAACTAAAAGTCATAGAATCACAGAATGTTTTAGGTTGTATACGATTTCCCATAGGCACGAACACCTTTCACTAAACCAGGTAGCCCCAATCCCCATTCAACTTGGCCTTGAACTCCTCCAGGGATGGGGCATCAACAGCTCCTCTGGGCAGTCTGTGCAAGTGCCCCACTAGGCATTGACTAAAGTGCCTCTGAGTAAAGAATCTCTAAGAAATTTCTAAATCTCTCGTCTTTTAGATTACAGTCATTACTGCATGTTCTACCACCACACATTCCTTGGTAGCCTCTCTCCAGTGAGGGATATGTACAGATGGAAAGATAATCTCTTGCACCTGCCCATGCCTACAAGTTCTGAGATTTATACATCAAAGCTGGTCTTCAAGTATTTGTACCCATCTCCTCAATTAAACAGTTCCACTATGTTTTGTGCGTGCAGTGTAGCAGGTCTGATATGTTGCACATTTCTAAGGATATCCATGTTACTGGGGTCTACTGAAAACATATTGCCCTTGTTTCACTTTAGTGCCAGGAACATGCTGCTCAAACACACTTCTCACGAAGCTCTGCCAGGAGCATTAGTCTTCTACATATATCAGCTCAATTTGCTGCATATTTGGATCCTAGTCAGCAATTTGCTCTGCAAGGTGGCTGCTGTTGAAGTGTTATCATTTAATCATCCCTATGAAGATACTGGATGAAATCATGAAGGATTTTATGACAGATATGAGGATATTAATAAGTGCTAGACTTCAGCTTGTCAAGTTGCAGTGTTGTAGACCAATGAAATCCCTTAGTCTAGCTCTTGAGGAATGTGAACATGGTACTGCATAGCAGATAGAACAGATCTCTTAGAGATGTGTGGAGTGTGCCAAGAACACCATCAGCCTCACTCTGCTGCCTGCTCAACATGTTGGCTGAACGTGGTAGAGAGTCATTCTCCAAATTCATGTATCTCCAGCATGTGGACTTCTACAGAGAAGTCATGACTTAGCAGTCCATGCAAAGCACTTAATTGGACTTTGGCAGGCTGTTCATTTTTACAGTACCACTTCTCTCCTTCTGTAAGATCAACTTGCAGCTTATTGGTAAAGCCTCCTCAGAACTTCACTTTGTTTTAGAATGTGTGAACAGAAAGGAACATTTATAATAGCTATCAAGCAGTAATGGAGAGGTTCCTGATTTCCTCAAGCTAATACTGGAGAGAGGAGTTTTTGGTGGACATTTCAGATATGTAGCACAACAATGCATGCACACAGTGAAGGCAGAAACAATTCAGAGATTTCAGGGGACTTTTATTTAAAACAGGAAAACAACTGCCTTTGCAACTTATGTAAAAGTCTTGGGACTTCTCTGGAGGGTTTATTTCCCTTCTGCTCAGCCAATATGGCCCAGTCTAGCAGAATAAAATTCTAAATATGCTGATACACTTCCTATCAACCTTACATGGGGGGCAGGAGATGCTGTGGCTTTGTTCTCTTCAGCTGTGTCCTCTTTGCCTTTCCTAAAATAGGAGTGCTGTCTAGTCAGTCTCTGTAAAATGGTTCAAACAAAATATGGTACTGTGCATGTATCTTTATTATAGCAGTACATCTTCAGTAAATGAACCATATCTTCATCAATAAATGACAAACATGATTCCTTCCTTATCTTTAACAGAATAGATGGGTTCTTCTGTGGCCATAAGTAGCATGTAGAGAGAGATTGGTATACATGGGAAATAGCTCCTTTTCCAGTGAATGCATACAACATAGAATAGGAATTTCTGCCTCTTTTTAAGAAAACTTCATTCAAGCTTGTGTAAGACTTAGCATTTTAACTACTTATATAGCTGAATGGACAGAGGGATGTAGAGAGATTGTCACTATAAAAAATGCAACATGAAATTATTTCTTAAAGCAACTGTTACTGTTCTTGATTTTTTAAAACCCATAAAAAACATGGAAACAACAGGGGAAACCCAAATGCGGAAAAAACTGAAGCTATAAATCTGCTGAAGTTACCTAAGTTATTCTGAAGCTAATTACGACTGTATGCAAAGCAAATGAAGTGAGAACAGAATTAATGAAGACTCGCTACCTCCCAGAAACTAATGAGGCATACTTTGTACCAATAACTCTTCAAATTGAAAAATTAAACCATGTTGCAGTAAAAAGAAAGAAGAAAAAAGATATAAAGGAATAAACAAAGAAGGGAAAAGTTATTTTTAAAGAATAAAATAATTTTGTTAGGAATAGTGTAGAAAATCAGTAGGATGCATGCTCCCTAGCTGTGTAATTGCTTCCTGACTTGCTTTACTAAGGATCTAGTCACCTTTCTCTGTTTCTTCTCTGCCTCATTTGGCACTTTTAGTGAAACTGGGCTAAAGAAAATAACAAAATCGTGTTAAACTTGATCTGTATTTTCCATTTTCCTTGGACATGTTCCATGGTGCTTAATTTTAAGGATCTGTGCCCAATACTATGCAGGAAGAAGGGCAGCTGCACTGGCTGAGGTTAATTCTTTACCTCCAAGTATGACAAGCTAGGGTTATTTTTCAGCTAGTGTTCTGTGGACAACTCCAGTGGCTTCCCATTAAGCCTTTATTTCTTCCTTCTTGTAATCTTCTATTTTTATTCTATCTGTCTGCTGTACTCTTTTGCTTTCATAAATCAAAATCCTCATCTTCAGCTTACTTCTTTTCCCTATTGTTGTGCATCTGTAACCGTATTTTTATCGAGTGAAATGGGGCATCTTTGTTTCTCACTAGGAGAAATAATAATAACAAAGTGTTTGGATCAATATCTCATCTATTCAGAAAGAATGTGTAAATCTATGCCTTAAAGGGGCTACATTCCATCTGTTTCATTGAGAAGCATATTTATCTACAAGATTTTATTTACACGGAGATAATTAATTTCAAAAGCAACGTAAGTATAACGTAATCTTATTTGATAATGCCACAATCTAAATTTGGAACATTTCCCTGAAATACATACTACTGTTAAAAGGCTTGTGAATCTTCTACAGTTACTGTTATTGTGTTGTAGCTTTTGTTAAACAAAACTGAAAACTCAATTGAAATTCCTTCCAAAATAGGGGGAAAAAAAAAGGAAGGTAACTAAAACTGAAAAGAAATATATATGTAGAAGCAGCTAGAAGATGAACAAAATATTCTTGGCAAGATACTGTAGTGACCTTATTTTATATAAATGGCAGATTTTAAGAAGTGGATTAGTAAAACTCTTTGCAACAGAAATCTATTTCACCACTTTTAAATTTTAACAAGTATAAGATGCTGATGAATCATTTCTTTTTTACTATTCCTAGTAAACTGCTTTGTATGAAGAAAATTTCTGGAATATTTCTGGAATAAGCTTATTACAGAAAATAGGGTTGTAAGGGAAGCCGCTATTCCCTCTCATGGGTCAGGTGAACCAAGTCTTTTTGAATCTTTCCTGGCAGACTTATGTTTTTATATGTTCCTAAAAATACAAAAATAAACAACAAACCTGCCTCCCTCCTCCCAGAACTTTTGATACAGACATGTACCTATAGAAATAACAAGTTATTCCAGTGGTTAATCAATTTTTCAGTAAGATCTCCTAGGGTTTAAACTATTAGTAGTGTTTTCAGGTAAAATAAGAATTGAACATTTGGTTTCGAATCTTCTCACAAAATAGTGATTAAATCTAAATCAGGTAGGAAGCACATCAGTTCCTTTCAATTTGTGTTATCACCAAAGTTACAAAGCACTGGAAATTCTAGGGAAAAAACTGGTCAGTGTTCCCTTGTTGTGCAATTCCAAGAAATCAGTCTGTTTTAGACAAAGCATTTGAAATTTGATAGCTAATGTGAAGTGAATGAGTCAGTACTTCAGATCTATCTTGCCTGCAAATAATAACCATTCTTGGCTAGACTTCATTTGCTTGATGGCTCGTGTGAATCTCTACTTGGCAACCTGATAAGATAGAACTTTCTTCAAGGCAGTTCTCTTGAAATCATGTGAATTTAAGAGGATGATTTTATTTGTTCTTAATTTCTAATTGCCACATCTTCCAACAAAAGGCAAACCAAAAGCAGCTGTAAAGTCTTCATCATTACACTTGTGGGGTTGGTTTAAGTAAAAATGTAATCATTCTCTTCTCTAGGTTTGCCTGTTTTAATTTTACACTTTTAAAAACAATTTATGGCATTATGGAATTCAGGTCTGAGACTTCTGTGTGAAGTTAGAACTGATCGGATAAAATGTGTGAAAATAGCTATATTGTTTCCAGATGTTTGTAAGAGCTGTACTGTTGTAACTGAATTATGTCTGCATGGTTCTTGGTCACATTACTTCTGAACTCATTCATGGTGACATTAATTTCAGTATAATACCTCTGTTTATTTATTTCTTTTATCCTTTTTTTCTCACACTTCTTGCTAGACTATCATGACACCTTAGAAAAGAGGTTAACTCAACTTTTTGTTGGGCTTCTTAAACTGCAAATTAGGTGGTTTTGGCTGCAACATGAGTATTTCTGCTGAGATGAACAAGAGTGTGTTTCTGTTCTTCCATGTTTAAGCTGGTTCAAACTGTCAGGTTGAACAGTTACTATCTTGCTAACCTTAGCTCAGGGGAAAACTTTGGCCCCATCTATAGTGGTGAGAAAATCAGTTTTCTGCTAAGGCAGGGTCACTGCAAGGAAAAAAAAAAGAAGTGTGGCTATGCACAAATTACCTTCATTAAAGAAAAACTTCATTTTTCTTCCATAGTTGTGATGGGTCTAGTTATCCCCTTTTTTATGGAACTGAAAACTCATAGTGTAATCGCGTATACCAATTTTCAAAATGAAACTGAAATATTACTATATTTCAGCTTTTACAGATGTGTGCCTTCCCTTACAAGAGAGCAAAACATTTAGTGTCAAAGTGTCAAGGGAACAACTTTTAAATAATATCTAGAGTGCATCTGTTTTGCTTCTATAGTTACTGGCTAAACAGATAGCATAGACATGTGTGCTTATACATACATGCACATTATACAGCTAGCCACATACAGGATTATACATGATTACATTTTCCTGAGTTTCTACTTTAGATAGATAACAACTAGTGTGAAAATATTTAATCGACTTACATAGACTAATAAAATGCACCTTATCTAAAAAAAAAAACAAAAAAAACTAAAAACAAACAAAAAACAAACAAAAACAAACAAACAAAACAAAACCAAAACAAAACCAGGATGTATTGATATTTACCTGGTGCGTTAACATGGTTTACACTTCTAAAAAAATCCTTCTCTTCTGATTTACTGTCTGATTCAGACAGCTGGCCCTTCTGTATTAAAAGGAAAAAATCCTTTTAGAAGTGTTCATATATCAGTCAGACCTAGATTTATCCAACAAAAGTTAGAAGTACAGACACTGGAATTAACTCCTGGCTCTGAAATGCAGCAAGATAGGTGCTTCCCCATTCATTCCAATTAAAGCTGGTAGGAAAAATTATACATTGAAAGCATATATCTCTCTGTACAGAGGAAGCCTAAACTGGTGGTTTAAACATGGTGTCTGAAGTTTGGAAGGCTAATATCAGGTAAGATCAATTCAACCCTTGGGAAACATGGCTGGGATCAGCTGCAGTTAGTGTCTGGTTTCTAACTGATCATTATTTATGATGAGCCATAACACAAGTAGCTCCAAATGATTCCCAAACCTTATAAAAGAACAGTTTACAGCATTTTCTTTAGCTTATTTTTGGACAGTCTTCTGCTTTGGAGAAGTATTGGCTCAGCAATGATTCAATGTATCTCTGGTAAGTAAGGCTGTAAGGACATTAAACATGGCAAGAGACACATTTCTAAGTTTATAGCTCTGGCAACCTTTTTATTTTCCTTCCACAGTAGCTATACAGACAAAGTTCACTCCACCATTTAATGAAGAATAGTTGGAAGAATATCTACAAAAAGACAATGATGTCCTTTTTTTCAAGTTGTTCAGATAGTCAATTCTTTAAAATGATAGTTTTACAAATTATAAATTAATCCTAGATTTCTTCAGCCTGGAAACTTCAGTTAATGTTGATGGAATGAATGTGTCCAGGGAAATGAAGAAAAAGGACAAAACACAAACATGCTAAAGGGTGCTCATATGTACTGCTGTCATTCCAATTCCAGATAAATCCTCCAATATATTTCTTGTAAAAAGGGTTGTCACACAGATGTCTCACCAAGCTTTATCTTACTTGTCTGTAAACTTGGAAGGAAATAAATATTTCATGTTTTTGCTGTAGTCTTGTCTTCTCTGAGCTACATTTTTATACTTTGACCACCTTTTCAAAGGCTTCCCTGGAATGGTTTACCTCTCCAACTACATTTGAACAAGAATTTAGGACAGGTGTATAAGGTGTATAGGTGTATAAGCCTTTCAGATATGCTGTACCTGA
The DNA here is from genome assembly GCA_035772895.1 of Perdix hodgsoniae. Taxonomy (NCBI): domain Eukaryota; kingdom Metazoa; phylum Chordata; class Aves; order Galliformes; family Phasianidae; genus Perdix; species Perdix hodgsoniae. The sequence continues at coordinate 1,873,988 of JAPSGF010000076.1, forward strand.
AATTCTTTCTTTAGGATTTCAAGTTTTTGAAAGGTGCCTTATTTTGAATAGCCTTGTCTATTGTCCTATTAAGTATACTGTCTTCCCTCTTTGTAGTATTTCTAAGAGAATTTTGGCAAATGGTTCACGTTTGTTTTGAATATCTAATATTTTTTCTGCAGCATTTAGCAGTTCTGGCTTCCTCTTTTGATTTCTCTATAGCACTTATTCTTCATTTGTAATGTAATTCTTTTTGAAATTAAGCACTGCAAAAGTGAGTATATTTCTTTTCATACTCTGAAAAGATAATTGATATTTATTAATTATGGTCTTCAAAAGTAAATTTCTAAAACAGGTCTTGCAAAGTTATCATTGTTGTTGCCTCAAAAACTATGTTGTTTCATGTCCCAAAAGTGGTTTTTACTCATTCTGGATAACGGGAGATGGAATCTCATCAATCTCATCATTTTTCTACTTCGCTTCTCATCACCCCTAGCCTCTCAGTCACTATCACTAGCTAAGCAATCTCAATCCTATACTTTTCTTGTCTGGGACTTAAATTATTGGTCAATAACGATTTCATGCCACTTGTTAATCACCCACTCACTGATTTGACTGTGCTTTACAGAAAAAAGTACCCTGGACAAAGCATTTTGAAAATAAAATGGGTGTGTAAAAGAAGTTAGTTAACCAGCTCAAAATACTGTCCTTTTCAGATGAAAGGTACTTCTGGTAAAAGCTAGTCGCCTCTCAGAAGGGTGATCTCAGAGCCTAATTGCTTATAGAAATTGCAGCTATATATATACCAGTACCGTATGTAAATATCTGTTTGTGTAAGATGCAAATTGGTATAATGTCCCTAAGAAGCTATTTACTGTAACCTTAGCTGTGGGTTAGGGGTTCCTTCAAATCTCCTCCAGTAGAAAATAACCTAAATATTGCTAATGATATCTCTGTTGTTATGAAATACTAGGCAAAGCAAAGGAAAAAAATATAACTATGTAGACTGCAGCAATAGCTAAGGAATGAATTCAATAATGTAGGAGACATAATAAAGAGATTAGACTGATAAGCAATACCTTCTCTTTGCCTCATTTTCGTTAGTCCAAAAAGAAAATGTTAACAAGACTGCATCTTCTTCCTCTACTAACTGGAAGAATTGTCTTTCCCAGTTTGTCTAAAAAAAAATTCCCCAAAACAAAGAAATTAATATAGCAAATTACAGAAAAAATGTGAAACTAGAACTAGCAGAAGGGCAGAGCAATAAAAATTCAGTCAATCTGTGGGATAGTTGGAGAGCTTTACAACCAGGAATATGCTTAAAATCTGAGGGAGATAAGAAGAAAACTGAAAGGCTGAAAATACCTTGAGTTCTCTCCAACAGATAACAGTAATATTGCCTGCTGTTCCCAGCAAGTGAAATTGAATTGCTTTCTTGCTTTTAAGTTTAGCAGTATTAGTGTATTACTCTCGATAAATTGAAGTTTGGCTGATAAATCCCAGAGTAAAAGCTACTTTCAATTCCCCATTTATTGGAAAGGAAAAAGCCTTTGTGTAAGACATTTCCATTAGAGTTCTGTGATTTGTCTACAGCTCTTAATGGAGGATATTAAACTCACCTTTAAGGTCTGTTGCTATTCTTGCTTTAACAAAACAGATAGATACAAAGAGAAATAGAGGAAGGGAAGCAGTCTGGAAAACATGCCTTTTTGTTGGCAATCGTGACTTGAAATGACTAATCTTTCAGCAATCCAGACTCAAGCAATTCACTGTCAAGGTAAACCTGCTACACCTAATTCCTGCAGAAAGTGTCCATAAGGGAAGCCTGCCAATCTTGGGGAAATCAGACAAGGCTTGTATGAATTCCACAGAGCAAAGTATTACCCTCTACTGTAGGTGGGCTGAAATGGCCACTGCAATGGATCTGCTGTGTTGTTTGCTAATTGATATTACAAAAAATACTGTAATTCATAACGTGGCAGTAGAAAGGGCATATGTATTCTAGTAGCTAAGGAATATTTTTTTTGTAGAACTTTTACAAATGAGCTATGCACTACCTGTTTACAATGACACCAAGCTTTCACTAAAACCATCCATTACCATGAGTAAGTTTAACATCCCATTCCAGTCAAAAACACCAGTGTTACTGATTCCTTTTCTTATATGTGTGAACAATGGTCCCCTTAATCAAAAGGGAGTTGCTGTATGACATCTCATACCATGGCTCAGAGGATAGATACTATGTCACTGTAATTAAGTGCTGCACATTTTCTGTTGCCTATGCATTGAAATTCACTATCAGTAGAGATAGATTTTTTTTTAAGTTAGAAAAGATGTAAAATCAATAATTTAAGATCTATCTTCTAAATAATGGCTTAATTTTAATGGCATTTTAAGATGAGCACATTTTGATTAAAATTATAAACTCACAAGACAAACATACTTCCAGCCTGTTCTGTTAGTCAGGATTGCCCACACTCAATTAGCATCAAAAATATATCACTTTCTGTAAGTATATTCAATATGTTTATCAGTAGAGATAAAATTCTGCAATAAGCTCAGTGAGATAAACTAAAAATAATTAAACACCCATCTTTGTAAAACAGCATAAGCTATTATGAAATTTAGAGATAGAGGAATTTATCAACATAATAAATGTTATTCCTGTTATAACATGCTTCTACTCTGTTGTTGATCAAAATTCATTTTTCTCAGTAATCTTCAGAAGCTTCACAACTTTGTTATTTGGTTTCTGTTTGTATCAATTGAAAAATCTCATGTTGGTACTTAGAGAAAAAAGAAAAGACCTTATTTAAACAATCTTTAAGACCTTTTTTTGTATTTTTAAATTATCTGACTTCTGTTGAGCTTCTTTTCCAAAGAAAAGCTAAGTTACATCATATTTCTTAGAGAGACATCTTAATGGGACAAGTAGCTGTAGAAAGCAATCAAGTGCACTAGATTTTCATGAGTTTTAGAAGTGATGTTGTAGTCACATTTTTTAAGTCACTGAAAAGAAGCATGTGAAAATAACAGACTATATGGGAACTGCTGAATCACGGCCTGAACCTCTGATTAATCACTTGAGACAAGCAGTGAGTCAGCCAGGGAGCACAGGTGAAGGCAATTCACCGGTGCTGCTAGAAGGGGTGGAGCCTGACTCCACCTCTCTTAGACCCATTTAAGAGCTGACTATTAGGATGGAGAAATCACTTCTGGAGATCTCTTCTCTGGAGTTTTGCAATGAGCCTAGGAGGTAGATAAGCATTCTATCTATTCTTTTTTGTTATTTTAACCTGCTTAGCTAAACTCTCTTGTTTATTTCATATTTATAACATCTTTATATTCACTGATTATACACAGACTTTTCACTGTGCCTCTATTTTGCTGTTCCTCAGGTATTACCCAGCAGGAATAGCCATCACTGGGGTTCCTGTTCAAAGGAAATCCAGACTCCATCTACACAAATTCAATTTAACTTAGACATGTAACATCTAACTGTGCGTTATTGCTGGTAAAGCCTTCATCAGAACTCCAAGTGTCTACATGTCCCTTGTAGCCTAGGTAGAATAGTCAGGGCAGTATCTGCACTGCACACTTAATTATATCTCACATGGAGAGTGGCAGAAATCTGTGAAACATCAGATCATTTCACAGCAGCACAGACAGTCCATGAGCATTCCCCTAGTCTCCTGGAGACTGTCTTGCTGTAACTGCATAGTTTTCACTTTGAGATAACCACAATCTAGGAGTGCAGCAGTGAAATGTTTCTGTGAAATGGATTTTAACTAAATAAAAGCTATGATGACTTTTCCCCTCTTAATTTTTTTTTTTTTTTTTTTGCATACTAAGGTACAAAGATATAAGAAATAAAAATCGGGATATTGATAAAATAAATCCAAAATTTTGGATTTATTTAATTGTCAAAAATCTGGCTCTACACTAGTAGTAGGAAAAGTGTTTTATCTTCTGAAAAGTACAGTTTCTAAGGATAACTAACAGGTTCATAAAGTCTATCAGAACTGGAGAATCTTCAAGTTTTTTCTTAATTTATGGCAACTTCAGAGGGGAGTATTACAGCTGTATCCGTACAGTACAGTGCCTAGCCTAACTAGTCCCAGCAGCTGCTTCTATAATATTAAGCTGAGTAGAGTAAAGGAATAATACTGAGCACGTGTACCCAGCTATGCAGCATACAGTCCCTTGTATGCTTTTGGCATGGGGTCAGCCAATATTCTTTCAGATAAACCTCAGAACATATACAAGGTTCTGCATATGTGAGTGTATGGGAACTGTTGAGTCACAGCCTGAAACACTGATTAAGCACCTGGGAAAAGGACCCAGTCAGCTCTGGGAGCACAGGTGAAGGCAATTCCACTGCGTGACCAGAAGTGGTGGAACCTGGCTGCACCTAGACCCCATTTAAGAGCTGACTGCTAATGAGGAAGGTTCTCTTTTTGGAGATCACTCTTTTGTGGAGTCTTTCCTGCAAACCTAGATCTTTGGGTGTAGGTGGGCGTTCCTTCCCTGTTTGCTTCTTTTCCTGTTTTCACCATGGTGCTGTTTCTAACAGTGAGGGAACAATCTTTACAGGCATTTAGTCATGTTACTCGGTTCTCGTAGATAGGAGAGTCTAGCTGTACAGATGCAATCTGCTGTGTGTTATTTAGCCCAAAAGCTAGATAATGGGAAAGAAAACAGTCCAGAACCATCATAGAAATAGATAGTGAGTCTCTGCTATGGCTGTATTGCCTTTGAGGCCCAAACCAGTATCTCTTTCCCATGTGATATGGTTCTGCTTCTCTACTCCTTCAGGTTTGTTTTCTTTAGTCTACATTGTACTATCTAGACCAAGAGTGAATTGTCTAAATTCTTTTGTGTTTCTGGCTATTCATCTCTCTCTGTGTTTCAGTTTCTTATGCATGAACTCTGCACTATAGCCACTCTATGCTCCCACTCTTATTTTTAATTATCAAGTTATTATCTCAGTTTTTTGAGTGGAACTTATCTGCTAAAAAGATTCAGTTAATTATGTGCCAATCTGATGCCTTTTAGAAGTTAGCAGCACACAGAATGAAATGGGGTCCCTTAGTTCCATAAGGAAAGAACGGAGAAATCACAGACAAGTATTTGTATCATTTTTTTCGTAAATTTATCAAGCTGAAAATTACTATAAGCTCGTATGTGTCCTCACTGCTCCAAGGGGAAGAGTACTCCAGAACTTTGCTTTGAGACCATCAAAACGTTCTGATGCAAAGTGAGAATTTCACTTGTCAGCTTGCTCATGTGCTACTAGTATTTGTTAAGCTAGCTTGTATAGTTTCCTGTTTCAGGAACAACAACAAATTCCATTGGTTGTTGAATATTGTCTAATTATATTTATTCATATTCATCTGTTTGTTCTACTATAGGCTTGTGCTGGGTCTGCTCTTCAGCTTAGTTTTCTGCTTCATGAGCTACATCCCTACATCCTTGGTCTGTATCTAGATATGGAGTGGAAGTGTCTGAAGGCTCAAGATAGATAGTGCAGGAAGATGCATAGTGCATAGGGTAAAAGGGATCATAGTATTAGCAAAACATGATCTCTTATAATCTGGTGTCCGGGGCAACAGAAATGAGATCGCTGCTGGTTTGAAACTGTAGAAAGGAGTGGATCTGGTATGTGAAAGCAGATGAGACCTGGGATGCAAGATAAAAATTGCATTGATTATGCTTCAATTATTTTTCCAGTAGTTGTTTACAATTAGTGTAACATTCTTTTAGATTTTAAGCATTTGTATTGCTCCATCTGATATTCATTTCTAAATTGTAGCTTAATTTCCAACAAACAGGCTTCTGTTTCCCTACTAAATAATGCATGGTAGAACTAGCTGAACATTTGTTCAAATGCTAGCAACAAAGCTTAGAATACTACCAAGCCATCTGATCTTTTCTAAGGGGAAAAAAACAGATAACTTTGCATTTAGGGTTCATTAAATGTTACATTATTTTTTCATAAGAAAATTACCAAGAGTTCTTATTATCCTACTTTTGAAAATAGTGTACCATATGCAAAATAAGGCAGAACATTTTCTTTTTTCCTTTTTCCTAAAATTGTGTGTGGAGTAGCAATATGTATTTTTGTAATGTAGTTCTTTTCAGTAATGACATTTCCATATTATCCAGTGAAAGTGTAGGATAATCTCTTTGCTTTAATAATAGATTTAACCAAGTAAAAAAATATGATAGCAAATATAGAAGAAAACATGGCTCCTCACAGTAAATTACCCCTCCACCCCGTTTTTAGCAATTGATTAGAATGGAATAAACACAGAAGATCCGTACAAATAAAATTACCACAAATAGAAATATCTATAGAGTACAATGCAGCATTTCATAGATGTAAGAAAAAGGTACCAACTCTCATGCTGTAGTAGGGGGGATACTATGGTTACCCATATTGGAAATACGTAGCAGTTCATTCCCAGGCACTTAGGTTAGGTCCTTGGGATGAGAAAAACAAACAAATCAGACAGGAGAAAAGAACCTGCATCAAAATATATACGCTGCATGTAATATTTACTTTGTGTGTGTCATGTGCCTGGGAATTAGGCTTTGCCCATGCTGAGTACAAGAGCACAGAACATATGCATTTTATTGCTTTGCACAGACCAAGAAGGCTTCTTTCTGTACTTGATTTGCCATCCCTATATTTTGTCATGCAGATCTGTCTACAGTCATGGATATCACCTGTACTCCAAAACTGGGAAGTAGGCAGAGTGATGCAGTTAACTCCCATGCTGAGTATGACTACATGTACTGTGCACAGCATCAGGCAATTAAAGAATAATTCTTTATTTGGGATAAAAGAGCATAGAAGGAGCAACTAAATCATCATGTAGCAGAAGAAAATGTTAGTAAAATATGTTCTGGTTAGTTACTGTCTACCCAGCTGGCTGTCTAGTTGGTACTACTAATAGCTAATGGATAGGCCATGGCAGATATTTTCCCTGTTGGACGTGTTCTGCCTTTCTAAATGGCTTTTTCATGGTCAGTTAAAAAAAAAAAAAAAAAAAAGCATTTAGGGTATACTAACAAGGATTGGGGTGTGCAACTATCACAAGTTTTGTTTGTTAGCCAAAACAACAGGGATGTATGCTGCTTTAGTCAAAAGACATGTAGCTTTAATTAGAAATTGGTGCCATGCTAAATCAAAGAAAATATAACTACACTTTATGTTGCATAAGAGTGGCTATCTGCATTTTCTTGTTTGACATGTAGGCAGAACGTGCTTGTGATACTATGTGGACTCCTCCATCAAGGCTTGATCTGGGCAGACTGTACTATTACATGACCTAGTATTCAGAAAGTAAGTTGTTGGAAGAGAATTCTGGGAATAAAACTGAACTATTGATATTGGTATTGAAATTGTCTATTTTAGCATATGGTGATAGAAGTTCTCCAGAGTATTGCCACAAAGCAAATAGGGACTTCAGTGATGCAGATGGAAAAGATTTTTGAATATTTAGCAGATCTGCAACCTAAACATTTTTTGATTTGACAAAGAGGTGAAAATAAGTGACAGTTGGCCATTTTTATTATGAAATATATGGTAATAATATGAAATATATGGTAATAACTACATGGTAACTTATACTGCTTTTCATCTGTAGATCTCAAAGTTGGCAAAAGAAGGTCATGACAACATCAAAGATATTTGGAGTTTATTCAAATGTCATTAAATGCAAGATTTGTCACCTTTATGTTCTACAAAGTGACTTCTGAAGTACTGTAGAGGACTGTGCACATG
>JAPSGF010000076.1:1881765-1903641 GCA_035772895.1 Perdix hodgsoniae
TAGTATTTTTATTTGTTTCTAATACCCTAATCTTAATTGTCAATAAATTTTGTCCAAAATCAGGCTGTCTTATCCACAATAGTAACTTGTAAACTCTCTTCATGTCTATTCTTAAACTATGTGAGCTTAATGCTATTTTCTCCCCACTGTTCTGCTGATGATAAGAAATGGGTGAGCAGCTGGGTGGGCTAAGCTATTGTTAGTGTCAATGTTTCCAGATACCAAGCAGGGTAAGGAGAAGTTAATTTCACCTGAGATTATGTATTATGCAATAGATGTAAGGCCTGACTTTACATAGTATTCCCTTACAGTCAAAAAAAGGGAAGAAAATCAACCCAGCAGCTGCTCATTGCTCTGCTGAGCAGACCATATCAGGCTTATGTGCACTTAAGAATGGAATGCAGGCAACATTCCACCTCTAGCTTTGTTTTAGTCTGCACAACTTGTCTTGTCCAAGTGGATTTGACACATGCTCTGGTCTTGAGTCATTCCAGCTGGTGCATCTGCCCCAGATGAAGGCTTAAATCCTAACAGATAAATTGTGTTAGAGTTGGAAACCATATGCTTCTAATCTCTGTGCTACAAGGGTGGACTTGGTGAACTGCATTAGGGTCCCGGGTCTGGGGAAATTTGTCCAGAGTCCAGAGCAGGCTCTTTTAGAGTCTTAGCTCAGATTTTCTGGGGATTTGCTGAGCTGAGAGTGTTTCTGTCAAAGCAGTTCCTAGAGCTTTAGTGAATGACATCCATACGAAAAGAGAGTAAAATGGTATCACATTCTCTGAAGTATTAAAGTATCTTCCAGACATTCAGGCTTCTTGTCTTTTTTTTTTTCCCTACAGTACATACCTACAAATGCCAATAAAATCTTTTTCAACAGAAGTCAGCACAGAAATAAAGTACGGAATTGTAAGGCCTCAAAATGTAACAAAAAGTATTTGACAATAATAAAGACTCAGGAGTAAATAGAATTGTTAGCAATGGCTTAATTTATTTAGCACATAATTGAGCTTTTTGTTCAGCAACTTTCAGCAATCTTTCTCTTATCACATGCAAATGTACTTGACAGTTAGTTAACTACTATTTTACTACAGTGAAAGCCAACTGGTTCAAGGACCAAGATATGTACTTTTCAATTATAGCTCTTATGCAAGTTATTTTCTACTATCTTAATCTGATGATAGATGAAATAAGATCTGTAAACATTCTGTATCAGAATAGCATGCAAAAAATGGGGCATTTTTGTAAGGGACTAAAGGTTAATTCAAACCTGCTGACTGAGGGATGCTGTCAGTTAGTATTTAACACAGGGATTTCTCGATTGTTTTCTCATTTTCTATGGTTGTCCAGTCATTTCTTCCTATGTAAAGCATTCCAGTACACACATGCCCTGATTCAGGAAGGCAAAACCAGTTTGCATCCTAGAGTGGTTCTTGCCCTGTGTACCTTTAATTTTTTAATACAAGTCTTCTAACACTACTTTTCTAAAAGCCTTTTATTTTTTTTCCCCTCCCCTGCCATGCACATTGTGGAATAAAATGGAAAGTTAAGTCGTCTCAGATGGGGCCGCACTTCACTTCTCTTGGTCAGCTCATGTAAGAGTCACTTTACTGTGTGAGGCAAGATATTCTCTGATTGAAAACCGATCTCCTTGTTCTGATTCTCTGTGAAATCTCAGCATGATTTTGTTTGTTAATTTAGTTGGCATTAGCTGTTCTGCTGGGTACTTCCAAACGTGAAAAAATATTCTGTATTCTGTTCCATTCTTTGCCATCTATATTAGGGGAAGTGGGTATTACCCTTAGTACTTGATTTCTAAAATCTTCACTTTAGTATCTCAGTCTTTCATATTTACACAGCAGTTGGTCTGCTGTTGTTTTGTATAGATTTGAAGTTGTAGGTCTTCAAATATTGGTTTATTGCTTTTTTAGGGTTTTTTTTTTTTAACATCTTATATTAAAGGACATGGATTGAATTGAAATATATCTCAAACTTAAGGCAGCATGTCCTAAGTTTGCGAGGTCAGAAGATTTCTGGAAAAAAAGTCATGTTATTTTCCTGAATGTTTTTTGTTTCAGAATTCTTAGGATATTATACCTTTGATAGTATTTAGACTGAGATATATTGCATAATTTTTATTTTTTTATTATATTCGCTATCATAAAGTCAGTAACACTGAGCTAGTATTGAAATTATAAGTAAAGAAAATCGTAGGATATTGAACTAGTTGATTTATAGTTTAGTAGTACAGACATCATACCTGTAGAGCAGTTGCCATGGGAAAAATATGAATATTGATATAAAAATTGAGTTATTCATTAGTTAGTCTACTGTACAATAGTGCTACTCATATGATGGAACTTTTAGATGAAATACTGTGCAAAATAGAGGAAAAACTAAGAAAGACTAGAAAAGATAATTTTTCATCGAGTTTCTCTGCTGATACTTAGACATTCATGCAATTCCGAACTTGGCCAGTCAAATCCACTGAAGTAATAGAAGCTTTTACATTGGACTCAGTTATTTTTTGGCTCATGGTAAGTCATTAGCCCAGACTGTGCCTACTGTGTGTACACAACTGGACAAAATGCAAATTTTTTTTACGCCAAACTTTTGCTTAGATTTAAGTGTATGCTTCCCTGCTTTCCTAACAAAGAAGGTCTTGGTGATTTTTTTCTGACAAATCCTATGACCCTTTGGTATTATCTGTCTTTGACAGTTTTAATGTTTAGGAGTTGGTTGATTGGAAGTCTCAGTTTTCAGTCTTACAGAGAAAACTGCCATATCTAACTCTTTACGTACTAAGATGATTTCTATGCGTTCCTTGCTAATACTATTCTCCTCTGGTCTGTTTTTCAGATTAATTTGTATTCTTTGACTTTATAAGTTGCCTGGTACTATTTGTATTTAATATTTACTAGTTTGATATAAATTTGCAGACAGCTGAAATCTGCTTTTGATTGTTTCCCTGTAGAAATTGCCTTCAGGGTTTTTTCCAACTTCTGTTGCATTAGTAGGTATTCCAAACCCTGTGGCGCTTGCAAAGTGTTTGTTTTTCACAGCTGTCATAATAAGCATTTGGTTCCTGGTATGCAGTTTCTTCCATTAATCTTTTTGCTAAAAAGTATCTTTTTTTCTAATTTTGCTAATCTCAAATTTCTAAATGTTAAGCCTCTGCTTTATGTTCTTTAATCAATTTTCCTAGTCAGCTAGAATGATCAGGTAACATAAGACCGTTACTCTGTGTATGTGTCCAGCCCTCAAAGCACCACTAGCCCAGACTGTCCCTGTGTACACCAGAGCTTACTCCATACTGCTCTTGACCCAGAGCCTCATGTCAGCTCTGAGGTCACCAACAGGGCTGGTGTGCAGCTCCCCACAGCCATGGGCCCTGCCAAGCCAGGTCCACATGCAAGCCCAAGATCTTGCCTTTTTTGAATATAAATGACATTCAGGTCTTCTAGAATACCACTGTAAAGAAAGAGACCCCGCAGAGCTGCCTCAAACCTACAGGCAAGAGACAAGGGCAGCTGAACTCACTGAGGGACATTCTGGAGTGCTGAGCTGAGGATAGTGTTCAACCTGACAAAAGCCAAGTCAGCTCTTTCAGGAGGACCCACAGATGTTTGGTCTGCATACCAGTGGAGGAATGTCAATGATTATCATCCTCTTAAAAGACAGGAAGAGAGCTGTGCAGGCACTGAAGCAAACAGAAAAAAGGTGGGCAATATGGTAACCTTAAACTGAATTTTATAACACTTAACAAGATCAAAAGGTTGACTAACATAAGAATCACAGAATCATAGAATTGTAGGATTGGAAGGGAATTCTAGAGATTGAGTCCAACCCCCTTCTAAAGCAGGTTCCCTACAGAAGGTTGCACAGACAAGCATCTGGATAGGTCTTGAATATTTCCAGTGAAGAAGGCTCCACAACCACTCTAAGAAACATGTTCCAGTGGTCTGTTACTCTAACAGGAAAGTTCTTCCTTGCATTAGTATCAAATTACACATGTTCCAGTTTCTGCCTATTGCTTCTTGTTTTATTGTTGCACACCATCGAAAAGAGTCCACCCCCATCAACTTAATTCCTGCACTTTAGAAGTTTACAAACAGTTATGAGATCCCCTTAGTATTCTCCAAACTGAGGAATTCTATGTCTCTCAGCTTTTCTCTCTAGAGGACATAGTCCAGGTCCCTAATCATCTTTCTGGACTCTTTCTAGAAGATTTTTGAACTGAGGAGTCCATAGCTGGACACAATATTCTAGATGTGGCCTCACTCAGGGCATGAGTTTGAAAGCCATGTTATTAATTGCAATTACCTCCTTAAAAGTGTCTTGTAAAATATATTGTCATAAATTTTTTCCTCTTGCTATTTTCCTGAGAGAACATAGAACCAAGCCATGAAGACTAGTTAAGAATGCCTATATTAAGCATCCACCAAACTGATTTTATAGTACATATTACTGATATAATCTATGAGTCTTCCTTCTTCATAGTTAAGTGGACAAAGAGCACTTCTCCTTTTAAAATGTTAGAAATGTTAAATTACATGTAATGTGGTTCAAGAATAGCTAATCCCTGTTGAAATATTAACTGTTAAAATCTCATGTGGAATGATTCTTACTTTATGAATTCATACTAAGTGATGTATAACTTATCTAGAGGAATGCTAATGAATATAATCTATCGAACTGGAGAATCATAATATATAAATAGCAATAAAAGGAATTCATGTAAAAGTCATCATACTGAGTAGCACAAACATATTTAATCCTCATCTTAGAAAGAGATTGAAGTACTAATGTGACAGTTCTGCCCAGAAACTTCAGTTCTTTGCAGAATTACAATATCCCTATGGTTGAAAGAGATCACCGGAGAATGTGTAGTTCAACACTCCCTGCTCAGATTTGGGTATAATACAGTATATTTCAGTGGATCAGATCTAGCCAACATGTGTTCATGAAGGGTGGGTCCCACTTGACCAACCAATATAAAATAACCACAATATAAAATTAAAACAAAGATAAAAAGAAAAACAACAACACAACACCAACTTATCTTTTTTGAATATAAATCCATTCTGGTCTTCTATGATATTGCTGCAATAAACAGAACCTCTGTATTTTAGAAATATTTTTGAAGTGAAAAGAATTAGCATAATTAAGCAATTACAGAACCACAGAACCACAAGGTTGAAAAGGACCTACAAGATCATCCAGTCCAACCATCCTCCCATCACCATTGCTTCCACGAACCACTAACCCACATCTCATGGGTCCTCATCCAGACGCCTCTTGAACACTGCCAGGGACAGCAACTCCACCACCTCCCTTGGCAGGCCATTGCAGTGCCTGACCACGCTCTGAGAGTAAACGATTTTTTTTATGTCTAATCTAAATCTCCTCTGGTACAACTTGCGTCCATTTCCTCAGGTCCTGTTTGTTGCCTGGGAGAAGAGGCCAAACCCCTCCTCATCAAAACCTCCCTTCAGGAAGTTGTACAGTAATTTAATAATACTAATAATTAATTTATTTTTGAAATTATTTTGTCTGCAGAAGAAACATCTTGTTTTTATTGGAAAAAATTGTTGCGTTTCATATGCTAGATTATATCAGTTTGCAGTATAAAATACTGCTTCAGGTGAACTCTTTGCAGGCTATTGCAACTTAAAATTAGCTCTTAAAGACTTAATAACACTTATTACTTTAATTAAACCTAGTAAGATTATTTCAGTGAAATTTTATTTTAAGTATATTAGTTGTTTATCCACAGCTGACAAGGATAAATGAGTTCTGCTCAGGGCACTGTTTCAATAGCATTGATCCACACTAAAAAGACTAATATAAGTTATACCAGAATATGCTGTGGGCTGAAACCTGGAAGTAAATATAAGATTAGAGGGTTAGCTGAGAACTTTAACAATTTTATGGACTTTTCTTTTAAAGTTGTGAGCAACATAAAAAAATACTAAAATGATTCTTTGCTTACATCATAACAAAGGTTATGTTTTTCTCCAGTAAATGTGATTCGGTAACACACATAATTCACATTTTGAAATGTCAGTAGCCAGTTGAGATGGAGAGGTAAAAAGCAAAAAGTATAAATTAATTTTGCTTCCTTACGTCTGGCAGGAGCAAGGAGAAACATTAGGAATAATTGATAGTGATGGGATGAGAGAGATAAAAAGAGATGGACTGGGAAATATTTAATGACTCTTTGTGGTATTACATCTGTCACACTTTTTGTGCTACATTAAAGTTTCATTATTTTCATATTTCTTGTGTTCATATTTTTCCATCCCCTTCTTTCTGCTAAATTTACCAAGTAATGCAATGTAGATAATAAGAGCTATTGCTGCAAATGTCATTGAATCTGTTACTGGAACTGAACAAAGTACCTCAGCCGTGCATTCCTTTTCATAATACATTTTCAATTAGTGGCTCCAGAATTCTATACAGTATAGAATTATTTTTTTTCTTAATAATGATGTACAATGCAGTGCACTCTAAAAAGAAATGGGAAGCCTTTCACTATGCAACTATTAATAACCTGAATCAATTTCATTTGTCCAAAGAAAATGATTGCATAAGTCTGTTTGCTGAAGTTTATTTCTCTAGGGGCTTGTCTTCTACAGACTTTTAAAACAAATGGATTAACATTGCTCAATTGAGAGATAACAGATTTATGTAACTGGTGGGATTTATTTTTCCCTTGTTTCAGGCTTCTATCTTATACTTCTATTCTTTTACTATTTACAGCCTACACATGTAGCTCAATGTTTTAATCATTCCGAAGAACATAACCTCTCTTCTAAGACTCTTTAAAACTTAATGTGTTCCTGGATTTGCAAGATAGACTACTCTGATGATTCTTCAGTCAGTCCAGATAGTTCAGCACCAATGCCAAAAAGCCCATTTGTATCTCTACGAGCCTAAAACTGTGGGGAATTTTGGGCCTCTCACAAGAGACATGTTCCCACCAGTCAACGTTATGAGTAATTCGCCTGTGAAACATCGCTTGCTGGATCTTGCCCAAAACCACTCCAGTGACAGCAGTAAGCATCTCTTCTGTATAATCATACAGAGGGTACAAGCATATTCAGGATATTGCAATCTGTGAGGCCTATGTGTTTTGATGGAATTAGTTGTGCTAAGTTTCCTTTAAACACCTTTATCCATTTTACTGATGTCATTTACCTGGACTTGAGCAAGGCCTTTGACATGATCCCCCACCACATCCTTATCTCCAAACTGGAGGGATGTGGATTTGATGGGTGGACCACTCGATGGATAAGAAACTGCTTGAAAGGCTGCAGACAGAGGGTGGTCATCAATGGCTCTATGTCCAGGTAGAGGCCGGTAATGAGTGGTGTCCCCTAGGGGTCAGTCTTGGGACTGTTGCTCTTTAATATCTTTATCAATGACATCAATGATGGAATCGAGTGCACCCTCAGCAAGTTTGCTGACAACACCAAGCTGAGTGGTACAGTCAACATGGTGGAAGGAAGGGATGCCATTCAGAGGGACCTCAGCAGGCTGGAAAGGTGGGCCTGGGTGAACCTGATGAGATTCAACACAGCAAGGTGCAAAGTTTTGCACTTGGGCTGGAGGAATCCTGGGCATCCATACAGACTGGAAGGAGCGGTCCTTGAGAGCAGCCCTGTGGAGAAGGACCTGGGGGTCTTGATAGATTAAAAACTTAATATGAGCCAGCAATGTGCTCTTGTGGCTTGGAAGACAAATGGTATCCTGGGCTCTGTCAGAAGAGGGGTGGCCAGCAGGGACAGGGAGGTGATTGTTCTCCTTTATTCTGCTCTTGTGAGGCCCCATTTGGAATACTGTGTCCATGTCTGGAGTTCCCAGTAAAAGAAAGACAGGGAGCTGTTGGAGAGGGTCCAGAGGAGGGCCATGAAGATGATCAGGGGACTGGAGGACCTCCACTATGAAGATAGGCTGAGGGAGCTGGGCTTGTTCAGCCTGAAGAAAAGAAGGCTGTGGGGTGACCTCATTGCAGCCTTTCAGTACCTAAAGGGAGCCTACAAACAGGAGGGGAATCAACTCTTTGAAAGGGTAGATAACAGCAGGACAAGAGGAAATGGTTTTAAGTTGAGGGAGGGGAGATTTAAGATGGATGTCAGAGGGAAGTTCTTTACAGAGAGAGTGTTGAGGTGCTGGAACAGGCTGCCCAGGGAGGATGTGGATGCCCTGTCTCCCTGGAGATGTTCAGTGCCAGACTGGATGGGACCCTGGGCAGCTTGGTCTAGTATTAAGTGTGGAGGTTGGTGGCCCTGCATGTGGCAAGGGGGGTTGGAGATTCATGATCCTTGAGGTCCCTTCCAACCCATCCATTCTGTGGTTTTGTGATCCTCTGCCTGGGCAAAGGAAGGACAGAGCACCCTCATTGTAAGGAGATGATTTTACAGAACTGACTAAGCAGTTGTTTATAAGGTGATCTTGAAGTGTGGAATGGCTCAGAGCTTTCTTTGGCGATTTCTTCTTCCTTCAGTTGCTCCTTGATCTGTCATCTGTCTCCTTGGCTTGCGCTGCTGGATTGACAGTTGGACTTTCATGCCACTTTTCCATTTCTTCCATATGATCTTGGAGTAATCTTCAAAATTTCCCTCACCCTTTGCGATGAGTTTTCAACTTTTTTGAACTTGAACTTCAAGTGCTCCAGTGTTTCTGAAAAGTGGTGCTATCTCAAATGCAGTTTTTGCTCTTGTTATTAGGGTAACATGCATTTTCATAAATTCTCGGATGGGATTTTATTGACCCATGCAATTTCAAGTCCTGATGCTGGATGTGTCATTGTTTTTCTAGTCCTTTAAAAATTATGGCTATCCACAGTCCTTATACTGATCTTCAAAAACTTCTGGCTTTTAAAGCACTATAACTGCTTTAGTAGTGCTGGATCTTATTTTTAATTCTACAGCTTGAAACAAGACTGTGGTTATTGACCTTCAAGGATTACTAAAACGTATTCAGATTTTTGCCGGAAGATGTCATTGTGAAGAATTTATAGAACTTGGTCTGTGGGGTACATCTGTACTCATTAGCATTTCCCAATATGTTACATTTCATTGTTATCTATGCTATCCACGTGTTTTCAGTTTTAATGATAGGCAGACATTCATAAGACTCACATTAAAAAAAATTATGCTTCATTTGAGACAGCACATGCCAAGATTTGTGGCATCTTGGTTCTGCTTGTAGCATTCTCTTTTGAGATTATGCTTGTTTTTCTAAGATTTTAAAATTTCTGATGAAAATGTCTTCACTTTCTAGTAGTATTTCTCTTAACATTCTAATCATGGCAGGATTTTTGAGACCCTAATGGGCTTCTATTTATTACTGGAGTTATTGGTTAGATTTTAACCTGTGAAAGGAAAAATTGATTTATTACATAAATAATACTGTGTATATATTATATATTTATCAGGACTTGTAGTGAAACTGGAATACATATTAAGTAAGTGCAGTTAATAAATGGAACAGTGCACTTCACTGCCAACAGGATCTAAAATAACTCAGAATTCTTCTCTCAGCTGAGATGAGTAGAAGGCTGAATGAGATAATGTCATTGGAGGCAGAAATCCAGACTGTACTCCCAGATAATGCTTTTTCCTCCTCTTCTTCTTCCCCCCTTCCCCCAGACAAAGCAAAAAGGCTCTTTTCTTGTTGATAATTATGAAGTATGACTCAGTGATCAGCTGCAGACAGCTTGCTATTATCTCAAATATTTAATCTGGAGATGCTCTGAAATGAGAAAATACATCCTACGTGTAAGCGCCTTTTTAACAGAGAAGAGAAAGCAGCATCCAGAACTCATGAAAACTGTAGTAGTCATATTCAACCACAGAAGTTGTACAGTTACTGACACATATTCAGGTCATTGCTTTTTTTACAATTGGAATAGCTCAGTTGGTAGGGACTTGTAAAGGTCATCAAGTCAACTGCCTGACCAACTTAGGACTAACCAAAAGTTAAAGTGTAATATTGAGGGCATTATCCAAAAGCCTATTGAATCAGAACAAAAAGGGGGAAAATCACTCTCTCATGCATAATAGCAAACATTTTAGATTTCAATATAAGTGAAGTACATTCAATTTTTAAAAATGTCTAAATTTGGACGATAATATTTTGTAGTTTTCATAGGTAAAGAAGTGCTTCTCCATTGTCATTCACAGACATATCTGTTGACATGGGCTTATTTTCTTTGGAAATTATGATTTCTAAATTATTATTTTTTTTAAAAATAAGTGTACAAATCAAGTGTCGCCTTTGTAATTTACAGTAGGCCTGAGTATAGAAACTCTTCTGTTCATAAGAGAGATGCGTAGCAAACCTGTCTTTAGTAATCCATCTTTTCTCTTGGCATTTGATTGTTCTACTATTTTATTTTTCTGTTGCTGCTTTCCACATGTGTTCACCTGTTTTGTGAGACAAACACTGAGGATGCAGGATCTAGAGAAAGACGTCTGTAGCAAAGGAAATTCTACAGACAGGATATAGAGTTTTGTGCCTGCAAGCAGATGGAAGCACTGATTCCTTATAGTCACATACTGATATAACGTATAAAACTTTTTCATATTTATTTTTATTTTTTACCTCTGAAGATGAACCCGCTTTATTTTTCTTATACTTGTCTCCACAGTTCATCTCAGGAAGACTGAAAATTCAAAACTTCTCTACACAAACCAAAGAGCTCCCCTGATTTTTGGAGACTGTAATTTCCTTTCTCTCAGAAATCATTTTTGGTTGGCCTATTTTTAACTACTACAGATGGAAATAAAATGGATCTGAAGAAGAGACATTCATTAGCAAGTAAGTATTCAAGGATTAGAAAAGTCTGTCTGATTCACAAAGCAGAAATGGCACTTAGTATCGAAGTTTTCTTCCAGACAAAAATCACCAAAGGCTGCAGTGAATTCTAAGCCTGCTGGTTGCAAAATTGGAAATTGGTTTCCTGGGGCTCTCTGTAAACTCTTCATTACTTTACTCAATCATGGTTCATTAGCAAGTTAACAGACAGAAGACCAGCACACACTGGGATATGTTCAGAGCCAGCTCTTCCATCTCCTTGAACATCACTTAAAACTTGAATGTCACAGCAAATTAGATATTGTGTCAAACTGCATCTTCTAGTCAGCTGTGGTACGGACAGCGCACAGATCATAGCCACTTAACCTCTTGATATTGTCAGGTGCTTTTTATCATGCATTTCAAGGAGTACCACATGGGTTTTAATTCAAAGTGACTCTGATGGAACAAACAAAAGGTTTCAAAAGGCACATGAGAAAGAAAGAAGTTAAAAACCAAGTTAATGTTTTCATGTAAAATGGATTTAATGTCTCTTATTAACTGAAACCTAATTTGCTAGAAGAAAACATGTATGAATGACATAATTGCCGTTAAATGGAAAGCTAAAAATGTTGTTAGGTTTCTGGGAAACATTCACATTTTAGCTACAATATAATTTTGAATTACAGCTGAGTGCCATTTATCTAGAAACCTGAGTGCGAGTCTCTGTTTCCTATTAACTACAGTTGTGCTTTTCTGTTGTGTTTCTCTATAGTTTAACTTCAGTTTCTAGAAAAATATTTGCTTTAATTAATTGAACTTACTGAAATTAACTGTATAAAAACTATTGGAGAATTAAAATGCTTCTGTGACTTGAATAATCTTTTCATGTTATAATTTTCATGAGCTGTCATGAAATTGGGAAAAGAAATGCAAAATGGGTACAAATTGAAGCAAACTTCTGGAAATTACCTACGGAGTTTATTGTCTTTTTAATACAATCCATTTATAGTTTGCAGGGTTAATGGGAACAACTAGCAACACTTGATTTTGTCCCATTGCAACAGGTGCAGATAATTTCAATAGCCTATATTTAAGCTTTCTAATGATGATGCCTGACTCATGATTCAAATCATTTGCTAACAAGAGATGCCAGATCCTAATTCCCTGTACTAAAGGGAATACAGTCCTTGCAATGCCCAAAATAGGAAGAACAGTTGCTATAAGCTTCAAATGGGAGTGCTGTGACTACTTGATGTTGACTCAACAGGAAGACTTAACAGCATGATTACTCATTGCTCTTCTGAATGTCAGTGTTTTTGTATCTTAGTTGCTGCATTAGGTCATGTCAATATGGTTACAAAGGTGACTGAGCTGAATTTTTATTTGTTTTTTAGCTAGGAGTTATGATAAATGGTTGACATGCTCAAGACGAAGACCAATTACTTCTAGCATCTCTTTGTGACTCAGTTCAGCTTTCCTTTTCTGGAGCTACCCAATGGAGCACTGTTTTTTGCTTTCAGGTAGTAAAGTTCAGTGGACCACTGGGCTTGTGTCTGGGAGTTCCATTGGCTCTGTCTGTTTAATAATAGATGGTGTACTTCTAGGAGACTGAGCTTCAGGTTAGAGCCTGACTGGGTACTATGATACACTGTAAAATTGTGATCTTTCAGTCATCTGTATAGAGTCCTGGCCAGGACATGCTATAGTTCCTTTTGAAACTTTGCACTTGGATCCTCCTTTTCTAAGAATTAGAGCAGAGAACACTTGTGTATTTCTGTATTTCCATTTTTCTGTGGGGTGCATGAAGGAATTTTTGAAAGTTGTGTTCTTCAGCTGGTCCTTGTCTCCTTGTTGTAGTGAGCTGGGAGTTGGCCTCTTTTCTTGTGTAACTAGTGATAGAACTAGAGAGAATGGCTTCAAATTGCATCAGGGGAGATTTAGGCTAGATGTTAGAAAAGACTACTGTTCTGAAAGAGTGGTCAAGCTCTGGAGTGGGCTGCCCAGGGAAGTGGTGGAATCACCAACCTGGAGGTGTTCGAAGAATGTTTGGATTTTGTGTTGAGGGATATGGTTTAGTGAGAACTATTGGTGATAGGTGTATGGTTGGACTGGATGATCTTGAAGGTCTTTACCAACCTTGGTGATTCTGTGATTCTTTCTTGTCTTTTCTTTGGCAGATCCTATTACGTTCATAGTTAGTGAACATATCGTGGTTCTATTGCCAATGGCAGTATTCCACTATTTTATATGCCACTTCCAGATGACTATTACTTATCAGCACAGATTTGTTAAAATATGGTAAACTGCAGTTCAGAAAATATATATTACATACCTGTTGCCTAAGGGAAAACAAAATATTCTCATGCCATCATCTGTGTGATTTTCGCATAATGAATTTGTTGGTGTACACACATGCTCATCTCTTTATGGGGTTCTGACATCTGTTTGAAGGATTATTACCTGATTTACTCTGAAGACAATCAACAAGCTGAGGGTTGGCCTTGTGTTATAAATATTAAGAAAACAATTAATTACTCTCTATTGTATTGTCAAGGCTTCAGTTCCTCACAAATCTGACACAAGGAAGTTTCAAATATTGTAATGCATGTAAATTAAAAATAAGTTAAAATAAAACATGCTGGAGAGATACATTAATACAGCATTGTATGGGAATCAGGTAAATAGGTGCACAGACCCAGCTGAACACTTGAATATCCATGCTCTCCTATTGCCAAGTCTGATAGCTATCAGCATACTTTCATGAATATACACCTTAACAACACATGTTATCCTGAGTTTGTATGGGTTATCGGATATGAGATAAGTGAGTGAGGGGCATATCAGGTAGTGGAGAGTCAGGTTGTAGGGAGGTCCCTGGCAGAGATGCAGTAGCCAAAAAGATGTTATAGGAACTAATGGGACAAATGGTGGAGAGGGATGGAGTACACATCTCAGGGATGAATTTAGAAGTTTATTTATACTATCTAATTTATACTATATTATATATGTGCTATGTGCTTGGAAATCTCCTCTTACGTAAGTTCACTGATTAATTTTCAGTTCAGGTCTGTATTTTGATTAGTACTTCATTACCTAATGTAATTTCTGAGCAATATTTTGGAAAGTGCTTGACCTAAGAATTATGAATATGCATGTGTAAATAAGAATTTACATATGGAGTTCTGAAAATCATAACTTTGTTCCTTCTCCACTGGAATTTGATTTTCTGACTATTGCATTACTTTTGCTAGTCTTGTATTACAGTAGAATGAAAGAGGTATTTTTTTCTTTACTGTGAATTAACCTTAATTAGATGAAAACTCATATAGCAAGATATCTACACTGAGTTCATTTTAGTATTGGATTAAGCTTAGAAATCTCATATAGGCCTCTCCTAAATTACTGTATAAGCATTTATTAGGTTCCTGACAAAAACTTAATTTCAAACTATGTATATAGATCTTAGACAGGAATCCAACAACTCAGTTCTCAGGAGTATGGACTACAGTAACTTGAGAAGACTGTTTCATCATTAAGGTGATGCTACATCAGTCTTATTAAGAGGTTTTATTTTGGATTGGATTTATTCTAGCTGCCTTGACTGGATGTCTCATCATGAACGTGGGTTTAAATTGCCCGAAGCAAGAATACCAGCTTGGACTATTATGTTTTCCACCTTTGGGAGGCTATTAAGTACATTTGTTGTGCACCTAGAGCAGAGGCTTCCAAAGTAAACGTTGTCTGTGAGCATCAAGTGAATCTATTAATGTATTAAGTGTGGGTAGTGAATGGTAAGTGAATGCTTCAATTCAGATCCTACTATTGCTTGCAGCCTTTACAGTACAGTAAGCTCTGATAGACATGGATTGCTCTCTTATTTTCTGTATCATTTTCAATGTTTTGAAAAATTCTGTGATATAAAAACTAGCCAGAATTTTCTGAATCCAGTTTTCTACCTGAGCATCTCCCAGGATTAAGAGAACTAGGAGATTCTAGAATCACTACTTGTGGAAAACAAGATAATAACTAGAAGTTTCACAGCCAGCATGTCAGTAATTAGTGTGAAACCAAGGAAAAATTACAGTTGACATAGACTCTCGGATAAGCATTAAGCTGAGGATAAATTTGCATAAGACGTTAGAGATCCTGTAGCTGTTAAAATAATATCCCTTATGCTCTGACCCCTTGCCCTTGTGGCCAGTGTTCTCTAATTTAGCTAACACAAACACAAATTAATCCATGTTACTAAAAATGTTGTTGGATGTAGAGGAGATATCAGCTGATGAGTGATTACTGTCACTGCACTGTGGGTATGTGGTGTAATTTATTCCTCTGGGAAGCACTCCTCCAATAAAACATAAAAATATTAATGCCTGCTTGAGTAGGTGTTGTCCTGGCACAGAGCGATGATTCTCCAGACTGGTTGCTTTGCCCATCATAGCAGTAACCTCAGTTTGGTAACAGCCAAATTGTTTACCGAATCTGAAAGAACCTATTTATATTATGAAGTCTTAGATCTCAAGACCAGGTTTTAGAATTCAGTATTAGCACTAATGGTCAATAATTTCAGGGGTGGTTATTTCACACTTAACTGGCTTATGTCTTGAACAAATGAACAATTAAAGTCCTAATGGAAAATTCCATTTCTATCCCTGTATTACTTAAAGCAGTCAGTTACCCTGCTGCTCGTTGCTTTTGCAAATTAAGGTGTCAAGCATGGAAGCAGGTGACAAAATAAATCTTTTGCTGTATTAGAGAAAATAGGGTGAATTTGTAGCTGAACTTGATACATGGAATGTGAAAAGAAGAGTAGCCCAATTCAGGAGGAACACTTGCATAGTGCTGCTCACAAAGTTATATTCTCTGCTATGTAATTCAATTTCTGTTAGAGACCAACCTAGAAGGACATCACACAACACACACACACAAGCACACACAACTATGGAAAAGGGAAAAAAAACATGTTTCCTTAAGCATATCCTGTATCTTAGCAGAAATTATCTTAATTTACAAACCAAGATTGAATGTTACAATGATAGCTCTCTTGACACCTGCTTAATGTTTACATTTACAGAAGTATTTACAGCCATAATTATCACCAAAGCAACATAATGGAGATCCCTTGTTCTTTAGACAACACAGATTTTATAAGTTCACTTCCAAGTAGGTCCTTGATGGCTATTATAACAGGATTAATGAAGTGCTGTGGTTTATCATATCTCAGAGTGAGGCTACTCAGAAGGCTGCTGAGTTTTTTGGTTGCATTATATACATGCACATGGTCAGATGATTTCCACTGCTGTGCCAGAAGATCAGCAAGAGCATGGCTCTGGGTGGTAAAGGGGAATGGCAAGGGTGACAGCTTTTTTGTAGTGGGAAATCTCACCTTAGTGAATGACATTTCCTTTGGCCTGAAGTTCAGTCCTTCAACTTGTGAAAGTAAATAGTCCTTCACTATCATCTACTGTAGCTGAAACATTAAATAGAAAATAGTAGTCGATAAAAACATTATAGTTTTCATCTTATAATAATCCATTTGTCCTTTTGAGAATAATTTAAATATCAATTTACTGAAAATGCCATTATAGCAGGGAGACAGTTTCTGCTCAGTTTTTAAGAATTGACTTTTCAACTGCTGTCTACTTTTTGTTAATTTGAGGAGCAAATTTTGGAGGGATTACAGAAAAATTCTGTACTCATGCTGAAGATGCTGTTATTAGATAAAAGGAAATGTGGCATAAATACAAACTAAAAAAAAAAAGAGAAAGGTAGAAATCTCTGCTTGAAAAATAGCATTTGTATGTGAAAAAAGTATGCAGCCAAGCTTTGAAGTATATTATGTAATTGGAACTTACGTCTTATGTAACATTCCTTCATAAAGTTAAACACATAGCTGCTACAGCAAAAGTTTCTTATGTATTACTCCTCTGTGATGTTCTTTTTCCTGAGAGAATCTGCAAGGCAGATCTGTTCTAAAGAGATCTTAAACCAGCAGCTCTGTTTACATAATCATCTACTGGGTCTGTTCATGCTGCAGACTGCTTCCAGGAGTCTTGTTGTTGTGTGTTGAAAACACATCATATTCCCCAATACTTGATGGATAGGAATAAATCATGGTCTTTCTTGAGTCATATGTTCTGTACAAAGAGACTTGGAATTTGTATTTGATGTATAATAACATTGCGTGAAATATTCATAAGAAAATCTAAAATAGCTTATAAATTAGCAGATTTCAGCTATCAAGACAAGTCTGCTCTCTCAGCTGAAAGGTCTGGCAAACTTGGTCCTTTCCTGAATTCAGGCAAAACATGACATATATTAATAAGGCTCAAGCAGGTTTGATCACAAGCCTCAAAGCAAATTATATGAAATGCTGTCCCGCGTAAAATAAAATGATTCCTTACTTTTAGTGTACAGTTGTACATATTTTTCTGAATGTATGTGTTTAGACTTTAAGTAGTAAAAGTTCACAGGCACAGTCAGGTCATTGAATAATTGAATTTTTAAGAGAAGGGAAAAAATATTGCTCCTATGGAGGAAACGCAAATGTATTTGTATAAAGCATTAAAAAAAATATATTACTTAAGATCTTAGCGTGTCTTTGGCATTGCTCTATACAGACTGCCATATGAAAATAATGTATGTAAGCTTTACAGCTGGAAGATAATACCATACAAAAACTTACTGGATTCTTTGGTTTTGTGGTTGATCTTCTATAAGCTGTAACACAGTGGTACACTGAGAGAAGTCACAACCAACTCTGCATAATAAAAAGGTGTGGAAACAGGAATAATGAACTAAATATATGAGACAGGAATCTGAAGTCTTCTGAAGGAATCTGAAGAAAGAATTATGGGTCATTGTAGGTATCTGTGGCTAGCAATTTTGCAGTTCAGTTCTTCAGCATGCTTTACATGAGAAGAACAGATGAAAACTGATGATGTGCAGCTTGTAAAAGTCCTGAGAACTTCTTTCTGTATCACCGCTGGTGTTCAAATGTTGGTCTCTATGGAACTGCATCACAGGTTGATGTGAACTATTGAGCATATGCTCATGAAAGTGTGTAGGTACTGGATTGAATAGGATACTATTTTTAATTGCTAGCCATGGATTGATATTCCTGTGAAAGGACCCCAGTGTGTCTGTGGAAGACATACACGTTTATTTTGTTGTCTTACCTTGGGACAAAACTCTTGCTAAAGTTGGGAATGTAGTTCTTTGTTTATGAAATCTTTACCATTGCTCTTGTTATTTGCAGTCTGCCTTTGCGCAAAGTAATAGCAAAAGTTAAGAGAGAACAGTAAATAAAATGGGACTAGTTATTTTTGTATACCAAGCCAGTGAGTAATGAAAGATGAAATAATATCCCTTGGGACTTTTCTCTGTTTATCGTAGGACAAAATGTATAACAAATCTCAAGGTGTTGCTTTTGAAACTACCCACAGCAGTCTTTTAAGTTCTGTTACTTTGAAGATCTCAGAGATAGTATAACTTCCTGATTTGTATATAGTCTCTATAGTGATATTTGGTAAAATAGTGTTATGGGAACTGCTGAGTCATGGCCTGAACCAATAGTTGAGCACCTGAATGAAGAGACCCTGTCAGCCCTGGGAGCACAGGTGAAGGCAATTCATCTGTATGATGGAAAGTGGTGGTGCCTGGCTGCACCTCTCTTGAGTTTCATTTAAGGGCTGACTGCCAGTGGGGAAGGATTTCTTGCTGGAGATCCCTCCTCTGTGGAGTTTTTCTATGAGCCTAGATTTTCAGAGATAGGTGAGCATTCTTCTTTTTGTAATGTTTTCTTATTGTGCTGGTCCTGATGCCATTACACATATCTTCTGGAATCTGTAAGCTTTCTGTTGAACAGGTATAGGAGACCTTGTTGTGCTTTCACCTAGAAAGTGTCAATGCTACTTTTTTCCCCCCAATATTTTATGGGATATAAGTTTTCTGGTCTATTGAATGCTAAAGAGAATGTTTGTAAAATAACCCCTAAGAAATATTAGATATTAAGTATGGTATTTCTATGAATTTAAGTTGAAGTTACATAAACTATTTGCTACTAATTATTTGCTAAATGAAACTGCATTTTGTATCTGAAAACATAAAATGTAAAAGTATTTTTGATGTGAATATCCATTTATTTCCTTTGGGCTACTTCCACAATGCATATTAATGTAATCTGTGTTAATGGCATTGTTTGTCCACAGAGAGTAAAATAAAAGATGCATTTGAATGTACAGAGAAGTCACCTTCTTCACATCACAGACAATACTAATTGTAGAAAATATTTGCACTGATTTATCTACTGCTAATTAATGTGTCTTGATATAAACAAAGTATAGGGCTGTTTCAGAGTCTGAAGTCTCATTACATAGAATGCAGTGTATTCAGATTTGAGGTACTTGGGAGGAAGCTGGTCTTCAACAGGAGTGACAGCCATTCATAAAAGAATAACTACGGAATAAATCCAACACAATTTTATAGCTATGAGTGGAAATATTCAGACTTACTGCAAAGAAAGCATAGGTGCTTGCTAAAAGTCATTATGCTGAATGACTATGTGTGAGACTGACAAGAAAATGCTCTTTTCCCTCTGTGGTGGACTTGCAGAATATCCTAATCTGGCAGCACTTGAGTCAAAACTCATTGAAGTAACAAAAGGTTTCAGACTCAATTACTACTCTTCGAGAAGCCTCTTCCAACTTTAAACTACCTCCCCTCATGACCATCACAGATGGTTGTTCTTTGTACAAATCATAATCAAAGCTCTACCCCAAAATCTTTGCTATATGTAGTCTGAGTAAAGTTATCTTTAATGAAAGATAAAATTAAAATCCAACCAAAAGAATGAAGGCTGTACAAGTTTCTTCTAAAATATAATCCTGTGCTCTGAAGTTGAAAAGAGGAAAAGTACTGGTTAATTCCTACTTCTGGTATTGTGAGCAGTGGAGGGGAGAAAGTAGAGTAAAACCACCAGCTGATCAAATTTTAGCAGATAATAAAAATAGTTGTTTTATCATAATTAGTGCCTACAAGAGAATGGCTTGACAATCAAAGAAAACTAAACTGGAGTTGAAGCCACTTTTATCGTTTTTTCTACAGCTAAGTGGTATGAACGAACGTTCTCTAACTAGCCAATGGAATCAAGTCTCAAATTAAGTTCTGGGTAGAGATAGGAACAATGTGAAGTCATACGCCATGCACAAAGACTGAAGTTACAGATGGATGAGGTACTGTTGCCAGTGGAATAAGGAGTGACACTTCACCAGGTAAATTCAACAATAAATCTATAATACTTGTATATGCTTATATAAAATTATACTTGACTCTGTCATACTTGACGTGTCCTAGAGAGAAAGGGGACTTTCTGCTTTTGCCAAAGTATAGAGCAGTCAGTAATTCAAACTCATTTTTCAGTCGTGGCAAGCCAATAAATGCCAGTGTGGATGCCTTGAAACCAGGGCAAGCAGGCGGGTGCAAGGAACTAGGGGAAATGATACCATCAATTTTCTATACCTGATCCTATTAGTCGTGGGGGGTAGTTATATTTTAGATATGGTTTCTTGTTTAGTGTTATTTAAAATTGGGGTGTCGGGGGGGAAGTTTTCTCTGCAGTTTTGTGGGACTGTCTCTTTCTCGGTAAGAATGCTTCAAGAATGCTTTCACTAGTGGGTTATTATTGTTCAGATGAGATTTGATTGGAACTTTTACTTTGGAAGGACCAGGAAATCAGTTGCTTTTGTCTTAACCAAAATTACAGGACAGATCAGGCTCTGTGGAAGCTGTCTGATGTACAGAAATGAGGAAGAAGCCAAGGAGGTGGAAGGAGGGTAAGAATCGTTCTTCTTTACTTCAGCCCAAGAATTGATGATTCTTAGGGGATGAATTTATAAGGGAGATAAAAATGTTGTTTTTTTTTTTTTGAAAAAACCTTACAGGTAGGCTTTGATTATAGTAGATTAATTTATATTAATTCACACCAACTAGGCAGTAACCAGAATCTGTGCAGCACAGAGAAAAATCAGGTAGAAGAAACACAAGGGGGTCATTATGGGAGAGAGTTAGAAGAAACGTGGATTGAGGAGGAGAGCTGCAAGAAAAAAAGTCCAAACAACGTGGCCAAAGTGAAAATGGGGTAAAAGAGTAACTTTTAGGCAAAGCGAACAGGATAGATTGGAGGAGAAAAGATGAACACAAGGCGGATGAGTAGTGAAGGGGGGAAAAAAAGATGAGCAAAGTTAAATGGCCATCTTGTGAGCACGTTTCTGAGGGATCTGCCTAGAAAAGGAGTGGAGCTGAGGGTTCAGGAATGACAAGGAAATTAATTTGAGGGAAATTGAAGAATTAATTAATGGCTTGGGTATAAAGGTGAAATAATACATTATTATAAGTGAGTTAAACAGGCTGTGCTGTTTGATTTATAACAGATACCTCCATGGAAGATTTTATAAGATATATGGTATCTATAAATAAGAAAAGTGAAAAGAATAGAGGTATGTTTGTGTAGACAGATGTGGCTTAATGCATGGCCTCAGTGATATCTCAGGAACTGTTGCTCAACAAAGTACTTAAAAACAGCAATGTGTTTTTATAACCCAGAGTATCTTTTCAGTTCAGAGTCTCTTTTAAGTGCAGTTTCTCAAACAAATGTCAAGGTTACTTGTTAAAAAAAAAAAAAAAGTGAGGTCAGAATCCACAGCGCATCTATGTTTTCTTTTTGAACGAAAAAGAAAACTAGAAATGTTCACAAAACATGGCATTAAGTTGAAATATTTGTTTGGTTCTTTTTAATACTGGCCAGCAGTTCCATTAAAAGGAAACTAATGTGCAAATGCATACATATTTTTTCTGCATTTTGGTTAAAAGCTAGTTATTATTTAAGTATCTGAGCTATTCCCTAGAATATGGTTAGAAAATGTTCTGCTTTAAAAGACATATGGACTTGACAGTCTACTAGGATTTTCTCCTTGCCAGCTAAAATAATCCACCAAAAAATATTTCTACAAATATTTTTATGGCAATTTGTCATGGTTTAATACTTTTGTAATTCTGCTATTAGTATTCCACATC
>JAPSGF010000076.1:1903651-1979331 GCA_035772895.1 Perdix hodgsoniae
CTGCCCCCCTGTCACGGGCACAGGTAGATCTTGCTTAACCCGCGACACAATTTCAGTTAATGAATGACAATGATTTTAGATTTCATGTTAGAGAGTCACAGACTGAGATGAAATTTCTACTAGGTTTCTTGTGGTGGTATTCTTTAATTTCTGTGGAGCTGCATCAGATGCACATTTTTCTGATGCTTTCAAAATTGCCGACTGCTGATATGATGCTTTATTTTGAGTATCTGCTTGCAGGATTCTGCCCACTCTAATGTAAACGTAAGAATTATTTATGGATATTTTAAACATTAATAGCTTTCTGAAGTTATGATTTCAATTTGAGAGCATGTTCTGCATTTCTTAGAATTCACTTTTATGTGAGTTGTTTTATCTCTGTAGGAATTTGCCTGTAAAATAGTTGAAAGAAATATAAAAGTATGAATAAGTTTTATTTTCATTAACAAAAGATGAAACAGCATCTTCAGGGGAGCTGGGTGCCCCCAGGGTTTGCTAAATGATACGGTGCCTGAATTAAGCTGTTAGAGATGAAAAGCTGTTACTGCTTAGCAATCTGAAGTGATGATGTTGATGTGTTACTTCAAGATGTGGTGTATCTATCTGGCAGAGAGTAGGGCTAATGTAATCTGGAGTAGGATGAGCTGGATGTCAGACATCAAGAAATTTACAAAAGACTCTGCAGTTTGGCAGTAGACAGCTGAAGCAGCACAGAGGCTGCTCCACCACAGATTTATAGCTGTGGGGCTGCTGTGGTTCCTGTGCCCTGGCTCAGCCAGTAGCAAGGCTGAGTGCATTTTCCTGACAGCTGTGCACACATGCTCACATACAGACATCCGCACAGGTCAGCACAGAGAGAAAATAGTGCTTCATCAGCACGCACATAAACAGAGCTCCTGCACAAAAATAATGTTGTGGATTGCCTGATCCTGTCCTCTTCCTTCATCTGGCAGGACTGAAGTCTGCTAGTGGAATATATACTCACGTGTGCTTTTACATATAAACACCTCTCCAGTTTTTTATCTTAGCCACTTGAGCTACTTGGTAGCTTCAGATCTCTGGTTTCCCAGTGGCTGTCTCCTAGACAGATTAATACCCCTACTAAGAAAGTAAGGAAGATTGCAGTGAATGGGTGCAGAATTTGAGCAGACAAGCATACTGACTAGTAACCTTTCTATATTCAACTACTTCTTTTAATTTCCTTTTCCTTCACAGTTGACTTAGATCCTTCCCTTTCTCCTTTTCTGGCCTCTTTTCTTAGGCATCTCAATTAGTTTTATACAATCTGCAAAGTTTTCTCTATCCTAAATTCCCCTTCATCCCACCAGAAGTCATGTATCCCATTTGGAAACAACCCCATGGTGTTCCTAGAAGAAAAGATTTTTCTGAGAAAAGATCCCACCAGACTTCTCTCAGTGAGTTTCCTACCCAGATTTAATCCCTCTCTGACAGCCCCAGGTACAGCTGACCCAGTGTGCCTCAGTTTGCACCGCTCAAGTCACTAGCTTTCCCTGCTTGTTCTTTGCCAGGTCATTACATTTTGGTGAGTATCCTTTAATAACGTAACCTACATGACCAGACATTTTGTGCTTATCAGCTATCCAGTTCACCTCTCTTTTGTTCATACACAACTGCGGGTAGCAGTGATTTCATTGAACTGGGGAAATACCAAAATAAAAGCTGCACTAAGCTAATTACCACAAAGCTGTAATACCAAGACTGCAATATAAAGCCTCTGTGAGCTCACTTTTCAGGCTCATTCAAGCTCAGTGTAGAGATCTCTCTGTTCCAGGTTAGAGTCTGTCTATGGAGAAAGTTCAAAAGCATGACTTTTACCAGGAGCATTTCCATTTAGAAATGGTCATATGAATATTTTTTTGGATAATACAAGTACAGCTAGACAAGCTAGCGTGAGAAGAAGGAGTTGAAAATTCTCAAACATTCACTGCAGATAATTTCCTTGCACTGTGAAGTATACCGGAATCCACATTTCCATTCTTTTCCAGAACTGTAATCCTGATAATCTGCTGAAAAACTCTCTTCAAACACAGAATGAAATCTTGCTGAAGTGTTGTGAAGAAATGTATTCTAGAAAGCTGAAATAGGAGGAAAAAAAAACAACAACTATAAACATGAGCCTATTATTTAGAATGGAGTAGAAGAGTAGAATAGTATCTCATATTCGGCACAATGCCCTGCAGGTCTCGTTTCGCAACTAACATAACTGAATTATGTTTCAAATATTGGAAATCCCTATTCTTTCAATGCCGTTTCTACTCATATTCCTTGCTACTGGTGAATTTTGCTCACATTGCAAAATATACTTGGCTTGTTTCTTGTTTGTGTATTCTAGATTTTAATTCTCACAAGTTCAGTAAAATAAACTCATTTTGGATTTACATAGTGTTTCACAAAAATGTAAGGAGAATACTAGTAATAAACTTGAACTGGCAGCTTGATTTGAGCAGTATGTTGCGTATTATATGCTACCATTGTATCAACCTACATATTCTTTGTTTCACTGTAAAATGGATGTCACCACAGTAAACTGGATTATGGCACATGTGATTGATAAGAAAGGAATAAACTGTTTAGTTGTTAGTTGTCTTCTTACATTATTTTAGACAAAAAAATACTGAAATGGTGTATACTAACCAGGCCCAATTTGTTATTCTTCAGTAAACAATTTACCAGATAATTTCCTTTCACAACTTTCTCTCCATTCACATAAAACAATTTTAGTGCATCTATAAAGGTTAAGATCAACCAATAAAAAAATGACAAAAGAAAGGCCTTTAAATGAAAAGCATGATGCTACACTTGATTCAGACTGAAGTATCAAAAATTCTTCTGCTAGGATTGGAGGCATTAATGCTTCCATGTTTATGTGAACTTTACTTCAACTATCTAGGCACTGATTTAATAAAAATAGTATAAATTATAGAAAAAAAATCAAAGTGTTTCTCCTGTTGACTTACAGATATAATAATAACATTTTCATATTATATTTCAGCTGGATGTTAGGGCAAATGATATATGTCTACTGACATGGATTTGCAAAATCTCACTTGTTTTGCAGACATACTTAATCAAATAAATGCCTTTGTTTTCATTTTTTCCAGTGTACAAGCTGAATTTATTTAGCTTTCATGAGAATGAGACACTAATGCTATCAAACTGTGGGCTATTTTAGTTTACTATTCCTCAAAGAGTTATATTTGATTTTGCTCATTAAATTTACAAGAGTGAGATTGAATTATGAGTGAATATGATTGCTACGCATAAAGGATATCATAGAACTCTTCATAGCTTTTAAATCAATTGGATTAATTGGAATAAGTGAAGTAATTGCATCTTCTTTCTCATCTTGTTCTTTCTCCTATTTGTTTTCCATTTCTTTACCTGTTTTCTCCATGTCTGTTTTCCTGATCATTGCTTTCTAGTCCTCACTCTTTTATTTACCTCCTTTTACTTTTTTAATTCCAGAATTTGTTCTTGTTATTCTGTTGCATGTTGGCTTTTTCTCCCTTTTTATTTCTCTGCTTGTATTGATTATGTTGATTATGATTGCTAGTGGTGTAGTGTTTTTTGGTTTGGTTTCTTTGTTTAAAAAAGATGGCAGTCAAAGTGGAAAGAAATTCTCTAGGGACCCTGATACAAGTCTATCGCAGTGGCTACAAAAGCATGCATAGTTCCATTGACTTATCCATTTTAGATAGCTTTTCTGACTTCCCAAATTAGTAGACACTTTGCTTTCTGAGTATGATGAGAGGAACACCATCTATCTCTCAATATCTAGGTAACAACCTGGGCACAATATTGGAGCACAAAGACGCTCTATGCTGCCAGTCTTGCTATGAGAACAAACATTTAAGTCAGCAGTGCTGTCAGTTATTTACTGTACTATTAATTCAGTGAAAAAGTATGTTTTGTGAACCAGAATATACTTAAGTGAGATTTGGGCTTGTTCAGCCTGGAGAAAAGAAGGCTGCAGGGTGACCTCATTGCAGTCTTTCAGTACCTAAAGGGAGCCTACAAACAGGAGGGGAATCAACTCTTTGAAAGGGTAGATAACAGCAGGACAAGAGGAAATGGTTTTAAGTTGAGGGAGGGGAGATTTAAGATGGATGTCAGAGGGAAGTTCTTTACAGAGAGAGTGTTGAGGTGCTGGAACAGGCTGCCCAGGGAGGTTGTGGATGCCCCGTCCCTAGAGATGTTCAGTGCCAGACTGGATGGGACCCTGGGCAGCTTGGTCTAGTATTAAGTGTGGAGGTTGGTGGCCCTGCATGTGGCAGGGGGTGTTAGAGATTCATGATCCTTGAGGTCCCTTCCAACCCTGGCCATTCTGTGAAGTGAAGACTTCTGTAAATGTAACTTGAGAGCACCTAATGTTGTTACTGAAGAAGATGCCATCATCTGTTCATAATAATTACCTACATGTTTTACTCATTCTGATGAAAGAGCACGATCCCTCTAAGTTGTACTTAAGACATGTCTGTGGAGACTCTCTCCCTGATGGAAAAATCTGGGAAGGATAAAGATGAGCATGCATATTTTTGAACGTTCATTATAGACATTCGTATGCAATTGTTGCTCATCTGGGATGTTCAGCCAATTTGAGCTAAAGAAATATGTTGATTTGTACTCAAACTACTAATTTAATTTCCTTTCCTTTGCTTTAGACTTGAGCCATCTTGAATAGGCTCATTTTTTCCTTGATTGAAACTCATCTCACCTTGAGATGTGTTTGGAAGATCTATTCCTTCAATTCAAGGAACGTGACCAGATTAGGATTTATTTATTATTGTCAGGATTTAAGGTATCTTTATAGCCCTTTTACATCTTTTCATTTTCCAACTGCTTTTTAAAGTCTATGGGTTGTGTTTGAAGCTAAAAGTTACCTGGGCATTTATACTCAGTTTGTGCATGAGATAGCTCTGCAATGAAAAAGTATGTTTACCATCCCTACGGTTGCTTATTAATAAAGCTTATGTGATTCTGTATTGCATTGCAGGAAAGAATGAAAAAATACAAAGACCGATTGTTTCATGTATGTAGGTGTCTATGCATCTTTGTGTGACAGAAATCAATGCCTCTCACTATTTCTATTATGAGATCTTGTTTTCATTTTTTTTTCTTTCCTGAATTTTAGCTGTTTAGCCTGGATTTTGCCACGTATAGACATCACAATTCAAAATTTTGCTCTTCTAGAAAAACTGATTATATCATTTAAATCAACATATTTAATTTTGCATTGAAGAAGACTAGGTTCACACATTTTGGAAACAAACAAAAAACCTGGAGAGATATGGTGTTTAAATTCTAGTAGAATGAATATGTAGTCTTATATTATGGAATAGGTTCCTTACCTTCATTCCTTAGAAAGGGCTCCTGAAGTGGGTAAATGGAACAGCTGCTTGTGAAATAATCAGTGAACAGAATTCTCTCTCCTGGAAACACTGAAGATAATAGGTGAAATTTGTGTTGATCCTTTCTTCTATTTACTTGTTCTTGTCATCAATATAAAGCTTGCTGTGCAGGCAGTTCCAAGAACATTTGTCATGGACAAAATCCTAAAAGATGCTTTAGAAGATGCCACTTTCAGCAGTAGTAGAGAATTTCATTACAAGTCAAAATTGAGCTGCTCTAGATAAGTCGATTTTTGCTATAGCAGGGTAGATTTCCCACTACTACAGAAAATAACATAATTAAAAAAGGATTTTTTTAAAGGTTAGTTAAGATAAACCACTGTAAGTCTCCTAAAGGCCATTGAAATTATTATTATTTTTTTTAACTTCAACCTGAAGAAGAAATTATTTGATAAGAATCAAGTAAAAAGATGCTAAGGCTCACTAGATGATAAACATAAAGCAGTCCTAAAAGTGAATAGGATTACTGCAGGTTTGGTAAATATAAGCCTTTGACAAATGAAACATATCTACAAAGTATCTGTCTTGGTATTGTGTATTAAGGAATAAATTGGTCTAGGAAATGAACTTCAGCAAGGAGATTGGACAAGATAACCCCAGAGGTCCCTTCCAACCACCGCCATTCTGTGATTCTGTGATGTATAAGCAGACTGAATTAGCCGTGCTACTGTATGGACTGAGGAATTAAGAATAAAGGAGTGGTTTTTCATCCATATATTGATGTGAGGTAAACTGCAAGAAGAAAAGGGGTTTATAAACTTTTGAGTCTGAAAGTTGATTCCCATTTTAAGTCTTCTCTATGCTAATTCCAGGTTGGAAAACTGAAATTACAGAAGATAATCTCTGTTGAGACCAATAGGCCAAGGACTATGTTTTTCATGTGAAAGATTTCTAGAAGGAAACTAAACCACTGATTTTTTTGTTGTTGTTTGTTTGTTTGCTTATGATTTCCAGCCTTTGATTAAAACAATTATTTATATGAGTTGATATTTTCCTCACATCTGTTTTTGAGACTTTTTTTGTGTGTGTATTTGAGCTGTCTCATTGGAGTTTGTTCAGCATCCTTATCCTTACCAAGGAGGAAACTGGCGGTATAATCTTAATAATGTTTGTTTCAGTCTTACATTATTGTGACATCTCTATACAGAAGCCTTTTAAAGAATGCAGAGATGTTGAAAATAGCTTTCAGTGAGCTACATTGCTTTGATAAGCAAGTAGCAAGTAAACTCATTAAAAGGAAGCTATCCATACAAGCAGAAAACTCTAATTGCCTCTGCAGAATAAACATTGCAGTCTAACATAGCATTTACATTGCTTCCAATACCTGAGCTATCTCATTTAAAATGAGGTCAAGTTGTTCCAACATTATGTTGCAACCTAGAATGAAAACATATGTCTTTATATCAAAATGTAACACACATTTTGCTGTCTGGGCAACTTTTTCACAATGCATATCTCTCTGGGCTTTCTGAGATTTTAGCTACTCAATAAAAGGGGTGCCTTTCTGCCGCCCCTGCAATTTCAACTCTTTCACAGATAGTATTGTTGATCATCAGTAAATTTACTAGGCAGGTTCCAACTACTTGTTGCATCATGTCATCAAGTTTTGGTGGGATGTCTTATGCCATTTTTTAAATCACCATACTATATAGACATTCCTCTAAAGTCTTATTTAAATGATGTTTACAAATTGATAACATTTGTCATGTCAGAGCCCATGAATTAATTTATAGGTTCTGACACCTCCCTCACCCTAATCACTAATTCTTATCTCTCCATCCCCTTTTCATTCTTTTTATAATTCAAACACTGTTGAATCAACAACAGTTTGTCAACCGTTTATCTCCAGTCTCTAGAGATCTTGGGCTGATATATTCTCCACAGTGCAATAAACTTTATATATTTTTTTCTCCGCTGCTTTCTCTGTGATGTCTACAGCATCATCATATAATTCCTTAGAATTTACCCAAGAATTTCATAATGTCTGCTCATTTGTAGTTGCTGTAGAAGTTATGAGACCATTTCTGGGTCATTATGTATTTATTTAATATTTCCAGTTAAACAAAATCCCATGTAGCCCTAGACTGTCCAGTCCTCACGACTTTCAGTGGATAGAATGACCTTCTTGCAGTATAGAAAGCAATCAGTCTGCTAAGCCTTTGTCATTCAGACAGGAAAAAAATCCAAGCCATAATGCAACTGATATTTTTCATTATAACGAGAAGATATTCTGCTGGGTAGTAGGTTTTTCATAACATTTATGGCAGCACAATTTATTTTTATTTGGCAAGCTGGACTCTGGGGGATTGTCATAGGACTTACATGGTTCTGCTAAGAAATAACTGATTCAAAAACGCTTCCATTTTTAAAGTAATGAAGGTGCAAGACTAAAACAAGCAAATTAGTTTTAGAACTACAGAGCCAGCAGCACAAGGACAAAGGTGGTGGTGGACAGGCATATAGAAAAGACTTCTAAAGAAGTGCTGCAGACTTAGCAGTTCCCTATACATAAGAAAACTTTGGTGTGGGAAGACTGGCAGAGCACATAGCTATATTTATCCCCATCTTTCTTCCTTAAGGTCCTACTATTTTGTAGGGGAAAAGAATGGCCAGCTATTTTGGTTGTTGCCTACTGCTTGGACCAGTCAGTCAGTCTGGGGTTGAAAATGCTCTGCTGGAGGATGTCCCTAGCAATGCAGGTGTGATGGATAATTGGGGAAGCATGTTCTCCACAGCAGAGGAGCAAACTTCCCAGTACTGTGAAGTATACCCCCAGAGATGTGGTTGTCTTGGAAGGTCACTGGGATAAGACTGTTGTGGTTACTTATCCAGATCTCATTATCATCTGCTGTGACTTGGGAAAATGCCAAAATGTACCAGAAAGCAAGGCTGCAGGAAAAAAACTCATCCTGCAGAAGTCCAGTAAGCAGAAGGGAAATTCTGTATTTTGATTTGTCTCACCCAGAAGATTGATGTTTTTCCTTTCTGAGAGTAACCTTGTTTTAATTTGCCATTTGATGTTTAACACCGCCTAGCTTTAAAACAGGAACTTGAGTGACAGGCACAGGCACAGTAACAATAAGAGTTATGAAATGCTGAAAAAGAAGACTGTACGTAATATGGAATATATCATTGTGTGAACTGAATATATTTATTATTTTTACCATTTTACTAATGGGATGTAAAAATATGGAAAACTCAAGGACACACATTGTGTTAGTGACAAACAAAAGAAACCAAAATCAAATTTTCTATGTATTATTGTCTTTGCTATTTTTCAAATATGTGTGATACTGTTATTTTAAGCAGGTGGTTTTACTTTCATGGCTTAAACACACAAAATGTTGTTGGAGGCTAATGATCAGTGTGCAGGGAAGAAATTTTGAATAAGCTAACAACTGAAGTACATTACAGCAAAATGAAAATGTAGTGCAAATCTAAAACAGAGAGGGATAATTGGTGGCCTAGATCTTGGCATGCTAGGGTTTTGCATGCAAGGGATATCTATCTGTCCAAAATATTCAAGAGGACAAGCAGAACATCCACCTACACAGATGTGTGTAGGCATAGAAAAGGAAAGATGAGGACACTTCAATGTTGTAGAGCCAGACCAAGTCCTTTACAGTTTATTGAGTTGGATGCAGTTTTCTGTGTGGCCATTTGAACACTTGGCATCCATCTAGGAATGGATGTTACTCTGCAACCTGAAGAAGATGGACTTATCTGTTTGCAAAAATAGATTAAGACCCTGTAAATGCTGCTAATTTTGACTAGCTATTAATATATTATTTATTATTTAGATATGAATTGCAGAATTTCAAGGTTTTAATATTAACTTCTAAGTATTATAACTTTATATGGTGTGTCAGTAAATACTTTCCATGATTGAAAAAGTAATTTTTTTGTCCAAGTTTTCAAATGTTTATTGAAATCAAATGATTAAAAATGCATAATATCTGTATCTAGAGAAAAATATATCACCAGAGTGCCTACAGCCTAAGACAGTTAATAGTGTTCATCATTGATCCTTTTTTTTTGTTAGAAAAATAAAACAATGAAAAGCCATTTCATGGATAAAGTTTTAACAGAAATTACAAAACTAATCTACTGCTACTTCTTTCTCTAGGCTGTTAAACTGAAATTCCAACTATGAGTGAAATGAATGTGTACTTGAGAAAGTTTTCTGTTAAAAAAAATGAATGATGACCATGTGAGCTTTGTCCTACGCTGAAACTTGTCAGCAAGGATGAGCTAGGCTTTAGCCCATTTTGCTTTTAAAGAATGCTTATGTATGTCGTTAGTTATTCTGTATGTTGTATTCAATTACTGAACGCATTCATTTTCATAGTGATAAATGGATGTCATTTCATAATTACTTTATGGAAAAAAAAACACAAACTGGTTTGGAAGGCAGGGATTTACTTGTGCTGACTCTGCATCAGAAAATATGAACATGAGAGCAGTTTCCATGCATTCTCAGACTCACATTTTCTCTGCTAGATTTTTTTTCTACTTTTATTATTGGCACTGCCTTTTCAAATGCATCTTTAATATTAATCATTTTTAATAACTTTTTAAAGGACAGAAGACAAAATCAGAGTTATTTTGAATAGACAAGGAAGGTGAATTTGTGTATTAATTCCTTCTGCTTGAATGCATTGGCCATCTGTTGTCTGGTATGAATTGACTCTGCCTAGTGGAGAATTCAAAATATGGCATAACTACAGCAAATTTTCAAATCTGCAACCCTAGTAATTTTGATCCATATTTTAGAGAAATTCTCAAGGCAAATAATCATGGGAGCAAAAATAGAATTCAGATAAAACATGAATGAAATTATATTCTGCATTTAAAGTCTTTTATTATTTTTACATTTATTTATGCTATGTTTGAAAATGAACTTGATCTTGTGCACAGATTTCTCATTCATAGAGCAGGAAGTACTTTTCCAAGGATGTTAATTATGGGCCATATGCCAAAGAACCTTGATGACCTTAATGAGCCAGAAGGACATTCTCTATGGCTGCCTCTTGGACGCAATGTAAATGCAGATTGACTAAGGGGCTGCTGTTTTTCAGACATGCAGATCCTGCTTGTAGTCTAGATGCCTGAGGTACCACTCTTAATTAAGGAACCACATTCAAGAATCCGGTCTACCAGTAGTGTTTGTACTACTGTCTGCATGATCTCTCTGAAAGTATCTGCTTGTGTATACTCAAGCAGACAGATGACAACTTATCTTCAGGTCAGATACTGTGTATTTGTATCAGTTTGATCCTCATCTGTGAGACGGATATATGAATTCTCTTAATTCTGTTAGACTTTCAGGTCACTCTACAGAATAGAATTTTCTTTCCCCCTATTGAGTTTTGTTTTTCTTTGTACCTGGAATTCAAATTTTAACTCAGCTTTCTTAAACATCTTCAGCCCCAGTTAAATACAGACATGCTGTAGTAAGTTAATGGAAGGACACAACTGCACAGAACTGCAGACTGGGAAAGTCTTGTTAGACTGTGTCTTTAGTGGAACATGAGTAGAAGGCATAATTTTGAGTCTTTTTGAACCCGGACGCTATGAAATCAACACTTTGCCTTTTATCACTCACTTTAAAGAAAATGAGGTTGCTGGTTTCATGTGTTCTCTTCCTCTCAGTGCAGTAATTACATCCCAAAGTAACTGGGATTATTTGAAGCTTTGTAATATTAAATATTACCATTGCTTTGATTAATGGTTATTTTTGCCACGGAGGAGGTCTATTCATTAGGTTAATTTCTATGCATGGTTTTGTTTTTAGCTTGTTATACAAATAATTACTATCAACTAACCTCTTTATTCTTTCTGGGGAATGTTCTGAAGCCTATAGTCTTCACTACTTTGTGTTAAAACTTCTATTAACTGCAAGGATTTCAAATCTGATATCTGACTGCTTTAATTGTCACTATAATTGATTTTACCTTTGACTTGGCACTGTGATTGCTTTGTAATTTTTTGTTGATTAATCACTGTCCTCTGGTTATCCTACCTGGCTAGACCAAGCATAAGCTCGGGTGACTGGTTTACTTTGACTCTGACTTGTCCTAAAATATATTGAAAACTATTTTGTTCAAATTTATCACATGTAAAAAAAAATAAATAAATCAGACTCAGCATGTTGATAGCATCCTCAGCAGCTGGATGACTTTGCATTCTGCTGTCTTAAACTTTTTTTTTTTTTTTTTAAGAAAGCTGTCTGGAAATTAACTTAATGTGCTTCTAAGGCGTCCCATGTCATTAATTTTGCCATAGCTCTTGGTAATATTGAAACAAAAATTTTATTGAAAAACCACAGGCAAAATTTATACCCTTTTTAAACTTATACTGCGAATGCTTCTTGTTTTTTCCAGATATCAAAGTTAATGGTGTAAGACCTGAAGAAAATCTTGAGACTGAATTGAGATCTAGCTGAGATTGAGAATTATTTTGTTGTTTTTTAGGTCACTACTGCAAGTAGAGAGGTAGACTTATACAGGAGTACTAAGGTTGCATGTGATTAATGTGCTCCTGGGTGTTTCAGGAGACTTGCTATCAGACTCTG
Source organism: Perdix hodgsoniae (assembly GCA_035772895.1). NCBI lineage: Eukaryota > Metazoa > Chordata > Aves > Galliformes > Phasianidae > Perdix > Perdix hodgsoniae. The sequence continues at coordinate 1,915,655 of JAPSGF010000076.1, forward strand.
ATATTCTGGGTTTTGTACTGGTATTTTTGAGCCATGAGTATAACATTTATGATGTTGAAAAGTGGGTGTTGCTGTTTTTTCTTTTCCAAATCATTGCAATGGCCTACTAGAAAAATTAAAATTTTCTCTGTGTTTGGAAGAAGCTCCTTTGTCACCAGCTGCCCTGATCTCAATATTTTCTTTTCCTCCATTCCTCATTTCAATTTGAAAAAATGGTTTGTGTCCTTCTTCACACCTTCAATTGTAAGATTAGATGACGTTAATAATGTTCAGTGCTAACACTCTAACGACAGCTATTAAAAAAAAGAAAAACAAAACTGATTCCCTTCAGACACGATGCACAATTCTGGAATAGTTACTAGAAGCTATGCTCAAGTCAGCTGAGATCTTTATCTGTTTATTAAGGTAGGAGGGAAAGATATGCCAGTGTCATTGTGAAGGGATCTGAGGGTTTCACCACATTGACATGCAATTGGATTTAACATTTTGCAACTTGGTTTGCCAAGATCTTTCTCTTCTCTCTTCCTTCTTTCTGAATTCACTGCTAATGAAGGCAAGTATGGTGTAGGTGCATCTGGCTTTACCTGGAAAGAATCCCAGTTATTTTGTTAACCTAGCAGCAAAATACACAGTGAAGCCTTACAAATAGAATCCATCAGAGAGCCTTGCAGAAACAGGAAACCACAGTTAAGAAATAGCGTCTGTTTAAAATGCCTGCTTGATTTATACCAGTATATGGGAACTGCTGAATCATGGTCTAAAACCTCTGATTGATCACCTGAGGCAAGCAATGAGTCAGCCAGGGAGCACAGGTGAAGGCAATTTACCTGTGCTGCTGGAAGGGGTGGAGCCTGGCTCTACCTCTGCAAGACCCATTTAAGGTCACTTCTGGAGATCCTGTCCTCTGGAGTTCCATAGCGAGCCCAGGGTATGGGTAAGCATTCTATCTATTCTCTTTTGCTATAATAACTGCTTAGCCAAACTCTCTGGTATATTTCATAACTATAACATCTGTACATTCATTGATTATACAACCAGTAGCAACCTAAGGGTAATGTCTAAAACACTGACTACATACTAATTAGAACATTGATGGATTTTTATTTCTAAATTATTTTGAAAAATTAAACAATTCCACTGCAGAAATATTTGCATTTTTCCTCAACAAACGTTTTGAGTTCAGTTATGAGAACTGTAATAAGTAAAACAATCAAGGTCACTGAAACCTTTGCAGCTGATTCTCAAATGTCCAGTATAAGCCTGGTCTAAAGTCTTCCCATAGCAGCCCATAACTCAACTGCAGGTGTGGCTTCTGAGCACAGGCATGGAAACCAGACATAAAAATAACCCTTTGCAGTTTCTTCACAGGTTGGCATGAAGCTCTTTTCATACAGAACAGTCACAGCAGAGATAAAGTTCTGTGGGGCTGCCCTTTAGGCTAAGGAGCACCTTCATTTGCCTTCATCACAAAAAATAACTTGTGCTTTTCATTCCAATTGGAAGATCCTCTGCCTGTAATTGGTAGGACAGGGAGAAAAGGATGCAACCTTACAAACATTCGCCATCATATACAGACAACTGGAACTAGTTTTGTGTTTGGTTACTCCAAATTACACAAGAGTAATTCCAACAAAGCAATTGAAATATGTTAATATAAAATCTCTGCAAATGGTAAATCATTCTATGGTTTACACTTAAAAAGTTAGTATACCAAATTCTTCATAAAACAAGGGAATCAACGTCTCTCTTAAAGTCTGGGAATTTTTTTTAACCCATGTTCTAACAGAGTTGAATTTTGTAATGCCAAATGTAATATCTGCAAAAGTGGTAAATTTCAAACTGTAAGAGAAAGTGAGGGGACATTTACTTTTGAAATGAGGTAGTACATGACCTTCAAGCCTTCATAATTTCAGAAAAATTAGACTTAAAAATGACAGATAAGGGTTAATTATAATTCCTTTTGAATAGACAAAATGAAGTTTTAAAAATAAATGCTTTAGAGTGGCAAAAAAGCTTTGGTGCTCCCAGAGGCAGGATTGGCAATTTCTGATTTAAAGTGGTGTATTTTTCTCCTGTGCCTACCCACCCAGAAATTATCCTCTATACCTTCAAAGAAGTTGGTGCAGTTTAAGTCCAAGACTATGCTCTAACAAACACTGTAATGAGAAAAATTAATCTTCCTAACTTTTCGTTTCTCAGTTAAAAACTTACAGGAATATGTGTTTCTATGTTGTTGTTATTAAATCTAAGTTAATATAGTCAAATTCCAAGTATGAGATGCCTACTTCTCACAGAATATTATTTTCAAAAAATAATTCCTTAAAAACTATTAGGTTAATCTACACCTCTGAAGATAGCTGAACAATCATTTTCTAAGCCTGTTCTCTGTGATAAAGGAGTCTCTTGACTTTATCACCTAGAAGGATCTTGTGTCCCAAAATTTACTTGTTAAATTCAGATAACTGCACTTTTAGTTTGAATCAAGCAAAAATGCAAGCTCTAGAAAAATGTGATCCCAAAGGAAAGAAAATGTTAAAAGCTCTTATGTTTATGGAGGCATATGAAGCACATAGAAAAGCAGTAAAAGAAATTATATGGCCCTTTAATTTCACCATTTTGTAAACTATTCTGAGGCAAGCAATTATTCTCAAAATATTAGACTTCTTTGTCAAGTCAGCAAATTGTTTCTCTCCTTTCTTGGCTTACCACCATGAAATCCTGTGATGAGAATGCTTGTCTAAGCTTTTCATTAACAAAACAGAAGTTTGTTAAATAGCAGGCCAGCAAATTTAGCTGTGTGTGCTAGGCTTTTGTTTTTAACTTGTATGAATGTGCTCACTTTCTGAAAAATGTACCAACAGGTAATTTCCACAATAACATACAACATTTGAATACATCTCTATTTTTGAAATAGTGTGCAGGAGTGAGGACCTAATTAGCAGGCTAACTTGAGCCTTAACTGAAAAGGATAGATTGGAGGATATATTCTTCAGAAGACTGCACGGCTTCTTCTGTATTCTAAAAAAGATGAATAGGAAAATCTGCTTGATAGTGATAAACAGAGATACCATCTCTGTTTGAAAAAGCACAGCTGAGTTGACGGGATGTGATTGCAGAAACTGCAGCTATAGTCTCTAAAGAAAAAAAGAAATGCTGTCTCCTACTGAACTGGCAACCTGATAGGAATATGTTATTTGGCTTGTTCAGGTAAATAGTACTAAAACTGTAAAGAAATAAGTCTATATCCCCCCTCCAGTGTGCCTTGAGAAAGAGCAGAAGAAAGGAAAAGCTGAATGAGGAAGTACAGTGTAACTCAACTGTGCACCTAGATTAAATTTTTTTAAAAATTCTATAGTAACATAAACCCATGAACTTATAACCTGTTACTGTCATTTCTGATGAAGTTTTCTGTTACATACAAACTAATTTCAGAGAGATCACCTTAGATTTCTGTACATTTTTGCAGAATTCTCCTTGTTCCTATTAGACTCTCCTACTTGGCCCATGTGGTAAAACATTTCTTACCTTTCCTTTTGTCCAAATCTTTGTATGTGACTCACTATTTCTAGCTTCTAATTTATTCTCATGACACCAAGTTTTTGTGTGGAAAAGCCCTCTCTGGAAACCACTGAGGCTGATACTCACGTGTAGCACACAGAGCTCGCTAGCTATGCCTACACTGTCAAAGAGTTTACTTAACCATTAAACTTTTCCTTAGCCATTCTGTGATTCTGTCACATTTTCCAACACAGAGCTGTTCTCTGATCAAAAGTCCCCAGGGCATGAACCACACATACTCAGTTGTACGCTGTAGGATTGGTCACATTTTGGTGTCCTGCAACATTCGCATTAAAAGACTTGAAATTCTTTCAAATTTAAAAACACACCCACCCACACACACACAAAAATTATTAAAAACTTGGGAAAGGAGACATAACTGATGTGCTTCCTGAAGAGAGTTTGTGCAAGTTAGCCTATGGTGGGGATCATTTGTCGAGGAAGTGCCTTTGTCCGTGTACAGTCAGTGTGAATTATTGGAGCCGTGGGGTGGAAAGAATAATTTATGTGGGCTAATAACAATTCACACATAGAGATCATATTTTATTTGCTTTTTTTTTTAAGTTCATATCATTATCATCCTATTTTCATGCTATGCTTGTTACTCACTAGTTACTATGTTCTCCATATTTTGCCATATAGCTTTGTCTATAGTATCTCCAGTTATGCTATAATAAAGTACAGTACCTAGTTAGAATTAACTAAATTCCTCTACGTGCATAAAAGTTTGGAAAAAAGCAAATGTTACATTGGAAGTTTTAATCGAACATCTTTTGGACTAATCCATTTTGTTTTCTTTTTCAATTAAATATAATTCATTTTTCCATTACTTTGAAAGAAGTAAAGGGAAAATGAGAACCAAAGACAGCACAAAAAAAAACAGCACAGCCACCAGACCAACTCCTAGAAACCATCAAAGATATAATAATATGCATGAATTTATTTCTATTTTACCCGTGAAAGCAAAATGTTTTGTATCTTAGGGACATTTCTACAATAAATTCAAGAATGTTTTATCGATAGAAGCTCATTTGAAATATACAAAAATATGTAATGCTGACAATTTTACTTACGGTGAAAGGAAATCTCCTAATTCTTCATACAGAATAAATATTCTAGTGTTTTCATACACAGGGAATTGTAAGAGTTTATGCTGTAAGTCGCACAAAGAAGATAAGAAATGAAGAAGTTTAAGACGAGTGAGCAAAACAAGATCCCCATGACAGAACAAATAACAGAGCAATTCTTCTGAAAATTGCAGGAAATGGACAGAAAGGAATGCAATATTGGGAGAGTGATGAGCTAGATATGAGTGGAATGGAAAGAACCCATGAGCCACCTTAACTACCAGCAGAGAAACCTTAAATGAGAACTGCAGATGGGTCCTGCAAAATGCAGCAAATTGTACAGAGTGGAAAAGACTTATACCTGGTATGAGTTATTATGTAAAATTATGTTATCTAACCTGCATGTCTAAATATAGTAAGCATGTCAGGTTCAAAAAATCCCTCCCCTGAGACAGCACTATGGGGAGTAATGCACGCTTTTCCACCCAGATACCCTAACAGCTAGTGCTGGAGATGGGCTTCTAGGATAGATGAGATGTTAGATAACAATGCTCCTTGTTATGTATTCAAGTATTGTAATTTTATGAAAATGCAGATTGTAAAGTTAGATTATGTTGGAACAGGTACTTAACTCTCCACAGGGAGAAGGGTACGCAGCTATAAAGCCCCTCTACACAAGTGTTATTGCATTGAGACTGAGGACGTGGCAATAGTGTTTTTAAAAAACCACTGGAAGTTTATTCTGTTTGCATCTAGTTTTAGACCTGCACACTACAGTGTTTCTGAAAACAATAAATTAAACAGGAAATGTAACTTGTGATGTGTCATGAAAAACCACTTTCGCAGGTCACTACACCCACCCACCTCAATTCCTCCTCATGCATGTCAATTAAATCACCTGTACTCTCCCCACAGGCACTATTAATCACCTCCGATGGGCATCTACAATCACTAGAGAAGCAGTAGAGAGCACTTAACAACAAAAATGATAATGAGTGGCTTTTTGAGGCTAACAAAAGCCGGGACTGTGCAATTTACTCCAGTCTTGTACTTTTCTTTGCTTTTGATGTCTATAAGCCACAGTATACCTAACTTTAATCTCTACGCATGTAGCTTTAGCAGCACTTAGAGGAACATAAATGGAAAGGGGAGAAGTGCAGTACAGGGCCAAAAAAAAAAAAGTAAAATTGGATCTGTGGTTTACAGGCTCTCAGAAGCCCAGGAGTGCTAAACAGGTTGTTTTACATGGAGAAGCAGTACATGGAGCAGTGAGTCCATTATGGGAAAATTCAAGATAAGAGTTACGATGTGGGTGGTAGTTTGTTTTTCCAGTGTGGTGAAGTGGTACTGCCAAGTACTGAGCAGTGAGCAACATCACCTTCACTTACTGCCTGTGTCAGCTTAGCATACAGCATTACTGTAACAGTGAGCAGGCAGGTCACAAGTACACTGAGTGTTCAATCACAGCTTTAACATAAACGCTGTCCTTCAGCAGCAGGTTGGTGTTAGCCCTCTGCTTGTGTTGCAGATGATTTTTAACAGCACTGATGCAACCTCTGCAGTAAACAGCCCATGTGTCTCAAGTGGTACATGAAAGTGGACAGCAAAGGGCTGTTAAAACTGAGGATAGACTAGAATGATCGTCCTTTAAAACTGCTAGTGTTCTGCAGTTTACCATGCACTGATTTGTTAAGACCCCACACTAGGGAGTACATAAAATGGTTTGGGTTGGAAGGAACCCTTAAGATCATCTAGTTCCTACCTCCCTGCAGGAATGGCTCCCTCTGGATTGGGTCGCTTAAAGCCCAGGCTGGCTTTGAATGCTTCTAGGGAAGAGGCATGCACAGCCTCATGGGCAATCCGCTCCAGTGTCTCACAACCCTCATGGTAAAGACTTTCTTCCTAAAATCTAAATCTACTCTCTTACAGTTTAAAGCCATTTCCTCTTGTCCTGTTACTACCTGCCATTATAGTAAGTTTCTCCTCAGCTTTTCTGGAGTCCCCCTTCAAGTACCAGGAGGCCACCAATAAGCTCCCCTAGTTTAGTTTTGCCAGGTACATCTGTCCTTCCTGCTTAGAGGTAGTTTTGTTCTGAGTAGGGCTGAAGGATAGTATGCATGATAGTGTGCCTGTACAGGTTTCAGCAACATCCTCAGTGAGAAAATTATGTGCAGTGGCACAGCATGTGTGTTTCTATCTCAGATAACACCTATCTAAGTGCCCTAAACTTTATTAATAGAAGCAATCCTTTGTAGTAAAGCCATTTGTAATACCACTGCCTTCTGATTTTCCCCAAGCATCTCTCCACCAGAGCTGGGATGATGAAACTTAGTTACAGGAGAAGTAATTTGCCATTTGTCTAAACTCCAACTACCAGCAGCCATGTGCCTGCAGGTAGGAAAGAGACACGCTCTTCCTGATGTCATAATTTCTGAGGAATTCTGATTCTATGATTTTGTGACCATTTTCAGTCACTCAAGTGGCTGTTCTGAAATAGTTGGAAAACCAAAGCAAAATCTTTTTTTAAAAAATATGTTAACATTTGCTGTGTTTCCGTGTTGTCTTCTGCTCTTTGTTCTGTTTACTGGTGATGAAATCATTCTGCATTCTCAAGCTGAAATTTATTGAAAGACTATTCAGTGTAATGGCTGTTACAGGGTTTTATTGCAAAGTAGTTGATTTTCAAATAACTATTTTTTTGTTTAATTCTATTTTATATTTTAGGAGGGTGACTGATGAAATTAGGAAATTATTGGAGGGCATCTTCAAATCATATTTATGAGTAGTTTGTCCTTCATAAACAACCTTATGGAGCGTGTGTTAGCTTGCAATGATACAAAGGCTTCAGGGATTTACTTCTCTGTAGAACAGTTTTGATTGCATTATTATGCTGTCAACAATATATGCTTGAATGCCAAATTTGCTATTTTTATGGTTTTGAGTGGGTGCAAGTATCAATGTATATATCTTATTGCAACTTAACTGTCAGTCACTTGGTCCTCTGTTAAAAAGCTTTCCTTTAATGGATGGCTCTGATAATATTAACTTTGGGGATAAGAAACATTTGTTTGCATCTCCAGGTCCTCTCCAATGCTTAGAAAGATTTAGTGATGTTAATGTTTTTTGTTGAGCAAGGACAAGTAGGAAATATCACTTAAAGTATGCAAATTATGTTCATTAGAATACGGAAACAACAGTGCAGTCTCAAAGAGCTTCGAGTGACTCCTTGTCTTCAAACAGTATGTATTTGGTTGCTAAATAACTAAGTTACAAGACATGTCTAATAGCTAAGCTATTAGTAAGACTCTAAAATGGTCAACAATCCTTAGTGTGAGGTCTTAAACTTTCAAATTAGGTTAAAAAAGACCTCTTTGCAACTCTGACTTAAATTACTTAAGCCAAATCCTCCAAGGTTCTAACATCTTGACAGGTGTATCTTGTAGAATTCCACTGAGGCACAAGTCTTGGTAGCTGTTCAGACTTCTGATTTCCAAACATTCATGGGGAATAGCATCCATATTTTAGAAAATAATATAACCTATTATAGCCCATTATGTCATCCTACAGAGGCAGTGTCTGACATAATCACGGCTTGAAAAAGAAGGGCATAAGACCTTGTTGTGTTCTGCCTCTGCTGCTTTTCTAAGCAATAAATATTCCCAAAGCTGGTTTCATTCTTGTTGACTTACACGGATGGCTGAGCAGATGAAAGACAGACTGAGGGTAATATTCAGGTTTAATTTTTGAATCTGCTGCTGGCTGGACTTCCACTTTCCTTGTAGAGGATTATTTCTGGAATAAATATACACACATAACTGTATGTGTAAAGTAACAATTGTGATATTCTACCAATTGAGGTACCACAATACTCATGAGTGATAACAACTACTCAGGAATAGACTTATTTTCTTCCCTTGGCATTACTGGATTGTGTGGTTGTGTTTGTTATCACAGCATCTTTGACATGAATTCATTTCTGCAGAACAGGTGGGCACTTCTGAGATCCTTCTGCTCTTCCCCATAAAGCTCACAGCTCTGCCTTTGTTTCCCAGAGGCTTCCGGGCTACTCTAAATCATTGGCAGCAGGGAGGAGTTACTACAGTCTATGAATCACCATGGAAACTGATGAGGATAGTATGAAACTGAATTACATTTTCTTCACTGTCTCGACTGTTGGGGCAGCACAGAAATGTCCCTAGCAAACCTTTAAGTCAGAGTGCTGGGAGACTCCTGTGCACAATTTGACCTCTTCCTTCTGGTGCTTGGAGCTCTCATTCTGTCAGATCTGTGTTTGTGATTGAGCAGGATTCTCCTTCCAGACCAAATTTCTGTATGGAGATAAAGCTGATGATTACGTCCAGTGGAAACATGTAAGGCAGATTGCTCTTCCAAGAGTAACTCAAGTGAGGCTTTTTAAGCTGAATTGTATTCAAATGCTTGCAGGTAGAAGTTATGGGGAAAACCATGATTTTTTTTTTTTTTTATATATTTAATTTGTTCAGAAGGTGTGACACTAGAGCAACCATGCTGTGGAACACTGAAAGAGCTACAGAATTGAGTTGCACTGTAATATTCACCCTCTGTTCTAACTGTTCATCAAGTTGTCCAGTAGCCAAGTCTCTTTATGTCATTTTGCACTGTTGTTGATTCATGAGCATTGAAAATTTACTATGGAAATTAGTGAAAAGTCTAATTTTTTTAGTCTCAGAATTTGAAAATTAACATGAATTGGTGATTCAAAGAAATCAGTTATGAATGCCCATGTTCATAATTCACTCAATTCTACTTGAAGGTACTTTTTCTAATATTACTTTGTATTAATTTGTATGGGAGCAGAGGAAAAACAGTGAAAATAGGAAGTACTTGCTTCTTTATATATGTTGTATCTGTTAAACTCTAATAGAATTTTTTGCCTTTCAAGCTGTACTTAATGGATGCATTTTAGCAGAAAGTTAAAGGACTTCAAAATACTTAGATCTAACACTACAGAAGTACACTTTTCTCCTCAGCAAGTTAGGTCCTCCGAAATATATCGCAAATGAATGTAAGAATGCTGGGAAAATCACACCTATTTTATTTCCTATTCTACTAAACTGTGAGTGTTGACTTAACTGATTTTTACTGTATTAACAGTATTGAACTGTTAAGATAGAGAATTTAGACTTGAAATTAGATCTAGTCTTAATTTTCTAAGAATTTATTTTATTTTTATTTTTTACTTTGAGAATATATTCCATTATTCATGCACAATATTATAGAACCATAGGATCATAGGATAATTCAGATGTGGAGAGACCTTGGGAGGTTTCTAAACCAACTTCCTACTCAAAGCAGGGCCAGATGTAGTTCTAAACAGGTTGTTCAGGGATTTATACAATTTGGTCTAGAAGACCTCCAAGAACAGGGACTGTAAAAAGTCTCTGGGCAGCCTACTTCACTGCTGAGCTGTCCTCAAGTGGAAAACTATTCTCCTCATAGCTAGTCTGAACTTTTTCAACTTGTTCTTGCTGTCCCTTATCCTCCTGCCATGTGCTATTGCTAGAGGCCTGGCTCTACCTCTTCCTTTGGGGTGCCCCAGTGGTGTCATCTTGTCACTGCAAGTGTGATTAGAGCTCCTCTTTCACCTCCTGTGGTCCACTGATTAACTCAGTGATCACAGACGCTGAACAGGTTTTTTTGCTCACATAGTCACCAGACCACAGTTGGTTACATCTGACATCATGGGCAACAGAGTTAAATCCTTGCCGAAATTGACACAAAAGTAAAGAGAAGTTATACAAAGTGGTCTGGTCAAATTCCAGACTTTGAGTCCCTTAAACTGAAGTCTGTTTTCTTTAGAAGAAGGATAGGTTGTGCCATCACTGCAGAAGCAGTTTATTGCAATGAGTTTTGCTTTTCCTATTAATTGTATTGTATTCACATTCCTGATGTTTTTGGATCATCATCTCCGTGAGCTATCATGTTGCTCTTCATCAAGCCTCATTCTTGAATCATCAGTGTTTTTCAGACTTCTATGGTATACTTGAGATTTCACCACAACTGCAACTCACTGCACTTCATGTATTTACTATAAGCCTAAGCAGCTGTTGATTTTCTCTTCCTAGCAGATCCTGCAAATCCAAGTCCATGATGAAAACCGTGTGTCCAATAGCTCTACGGTGCTGTTTGTGCACTAAATGATTATTTGTGAATAATTTGATTTCTCCTCTGAGATCTCTTACAACATCTTTACTAATTCTGCATAGAGGGATGTCAAACAGTATGTACCAGCTACCACTTTCACAGGAGAAGGTTTAGTGTATGACATTTAAAAATAGAATTTGTATTGTCTAGAGCAGCATATGATTTTGCTACTTTCCACACTGCTTTTCTAAATGCTGAATTACATTACAAGTAGTTCATGAATGCCTTCATGAAGTCAGTGAAAGTAATGAATATTTTAAGCCCTATTCTCATTTTAGTCCTTGGTCAACTCAATGTGAATGCATCTAAACAGTGCCAGATCTGAAACTGTACTTTTCAGCTTTCTTTCTAACTGGTCTGAATCTGTTAGAAGTCTCATTCTTCATTCTTTTTTTTTTCTTTTTCTTTTTTTTTTTCTTCTGTGTCCAGAAACTGACAAAGATTTATATCTGTCGTTCTTGCCTGAATTAGGTAGGTGGCCTTATAGGTTGATACAGCTGCTCTGTTTTGCCAGTCACCTCTGCACAAAAGCTTAAAATATTGTACTTCTGACACTTTGCTCACACTTGTCCTTCTAGCTATTTACAGCTAAGCAGTTATGCTCTCTGCACCATCAGCTCTCCTCTTCTGAACTAAATCATTGCTCCTTCTGTCACCTTTTTCTGCTGGCAGTGTAGTGCTTACATTCCTTCTGGCTTGAAAGCTGCCTCATCTTTCCATAGAGTCTGGACTGCTTGGATCAGCATGGTCAGCAGGGATCAGCACTTTGTCAAAATGTTCCTTCTCCCTGCCATTCTGCTGGCTTCTCTTTGGCATTTGTTGTCACAATGCAGTTAGCTTTTTTTTTTTTTTTTTTTCCCCTCCCTGAAAGACTGTACCCTTGCTTTGACTGTTTCTAAACTTTGTCTTTATGAATCCCTTTTTCCCTTCGTTTCCCCCTCCCCTTGACTGCTTTGGGATGTCCTCTCTCTCTCTCTCTCTCTCTCTCTCTCTCTCTCTTTTTCTATGTCCCAGTAAAATGTTTGTTTCATTATCTGTCCTGTTTGTATCTTCCATGAACTGACTGAAACTCTACTGCATTATTTCCTCAAATATTTCCTCTTATTTCTGGAGTGATTTCTGCAAAGATGATGCAAAGCATCATCTGTGTGCCCCTCTTATTGGACTGTTCTCAAACTATTTGTCAGAATCAAATTAACCTCTTGTTACATTCGTATTTTTATTGAATTTTAATCTGAAAGTAGTGTTTTTCTGTATGTAATATGGAATCTTACAGCAATATTAATTAATGCTGTTGGCACTGATATCTGTTAACATCTCTGCCTTTCAGATGCCACTGGCAGGGCCTTGCCTGGGTTTTAGTTAGCTCATCTGGTGAATTTTTCAAGATGACCAGTAATCTCACAGCAGTTTCTTAAGTTTACCAGCTATTATATCCATGACTGGCTGTAATGTTCACATTTTCACACGCTTTCACACGTTTTCACACGTAAGCAGGCAATTAGAAAATTTCCAGGTTTTGGAGACAGTCTTGAATCTTAAGTTTCTTTGATGATGATTTGTGCATCTAAATAGGCGTTGGAGTAGTCTGATTGAAATTCCTTGCAGTGATGCATTGTGGAGGAGGGGCATACCCTAGATAGAGCTAATGGAAGCAGCCTGCAAACAGAGAATGTTTCTGTGTACTGCAGTCTTTTAGAAAATGAGATGGAATTATATGCTATGAGACAGGATGAAATGTTATTTTGTGGCGAAATGCTGCACAGGCTATATTGATAATTAGTAGTAAATGGAACAAAATTGGCCCTTTTAATGAATCCATTTATGTTCCCATAAAGAATCAGTCTTCTGATTTTTATTTTTTATTTTTTATGCCAGAGAGAACAGAAAAGAACAAGCTCAATATGCTTCTTGTGGGATACTGTAAAATAATGACATAGCACTGTTGTTGATAGGAACCAGGGCTATGGGGGCTTTCTTATTTGCATGTGATGAGACTTGATCATCTTCAAGAAAATGGGAAGATAGAGAACTGAAACAGCATTTGCTTTCTTTCATCAGGTGTGGACGTTTGAAATCTCAGTCTCACTCATTATCAAGCCATTCTTTATATCCACAAGAGACGTGCTGTGATCCTCTGATCAGGGCTTTTAGAAATATCCTTCTCACTTAAGTTGTCTTGACTTCTTGCCAGTCGTCACTGTCTCCCTGTCCAGTTCCATAAAGGATTTCTTGCTATTTCCTGACATTTCATGCTCCTTATAGCTTACTGTAATCTATAAGAAGACAAATTTGTTCTAAGGACAAGGAGATGCTGAAAGCCAGCTGTATCTGCCATGTTTCCTCTTTTTATCCCTTAAACTAGATAAATGACCTTAATGTTTACATTCTGTCTACAGAGCAACTCTTCCCCACGTACTACTGTTTCAACATCTAAGACAGTTTTTGAAATAAAGTCAGTATTCACTGATAGCATTATTGTCTATATTCAACGCCAATAGAGAATTTCAGCTGAAATATTACCTTGTTTTGGTACATTCAATATTTCTGTGGCCAGTGAAAGAAGGATTTGAACTATGTGAAGCCTTTCACTGGAAGAATCTTATTTTCAAAGACTGATGAAGATAATAACAGAACATGGTCTCTCAGTCATGAATGCAAATAGCATCACTGAGATGAGTAAATTACAGTTAATATTTGTGCATAAAATTATATATGAAAACAATAGTTAATATGTATAAAGTAACTTTTACCAGTGAATATGTTCAAGAATAAAAATGTACAAAAAGTTCTTTAATATAGAAATGTTTCCATGTTAAATAATTCATTTTCACTGAAAACCAGAATGACATCTTTAAATACCAGCAAGGCAGTATAGTAAGTGAATCTGCAGTCTTTTACCTTCAAGCTACTTTGTGGGTTTTATTTATTTTTAAAATCTGGTCAACTATTTACTGCCAGTTTTTCTAGAAACATTCACGAGATCTGAAATACTTCAACTTAAATTGCCTATAGGAACATCTGAATTTTGAGGAATAGTTTAGTTCTCCCACACCGGCTTCTCTGTTGCAAGATAGGTTTACACTAGCTTTATTATTTGCATGTCTTCTGCTTCTATGAATCTCTTATGTTTTTATTCACTGATTCACTGCTGTATTAAGTTACTGTGTTGATAACTAGAAATCATTCTTGGTGATGCTTCTTCATATCTGTGTGTATTTTCCTCTTTGCAAATATATATTTCCTTCTTCCCTCCTTTTTTTTCCTTTTCTTCCCTCCTTCTGGTTTTTTTTTTTTTTTTTTTTTTTTTTTGTATTTTGTTTTGAAATCCTGACTTTAAATAATCATCATGGGTGAATGCACCTACAGCATTTTTCCCCATGATCAAGTGTAAGACAGTCAAGGTTTTGGGGTGGAGTAGTGATGATCCACAGAAAAGGAGTGCAGTCGGTTTAAACTCAATACTAAAAAGTTATTAGAACAACTTATTAAGCAATCAATTTGAAAGCACTTGGAGAATAACAAGGTGATAAGAGACAGCTAATATGGATTTGCTAGGAGCAAATAATGACAAACCAGCCTAATTTCCTTCTTTGACAGAATAACTGGCTTGGAGACAAAAGGAGAATCAGAAGATATGACAGATCTTGACTTGAGTAAGGCTTTTGATTATATCCCCTATGACACTCTCAGGGAAATCTGAGGAAATTACAGATGATGAAATTACAGTAATGTTGTTGAACAAGTGGCTGAAAAACTGTAATGGTATAGTACTTAACAGTTGCTGCCTGTCAAACTCTAAGGTTTTATCAAACACAATATAATAAAATCCTAGTCTGAGTTCATTTTAAGTCAATATTTTTGCTAATATTTTAGGGTATTGGAATAAAGAGAAACCATTTATTTTCAGCATCTTGAAGGGCCTTACAAATACATTTGGAAGTATGATCAGAAATTAGCTTGTTTTCATTGTATGAATGTTACGTTCTCCTCCTCTCCATCTTCCTCTGACGTTCTCTGCTATTCAGCATTTGTGGTAATGGGTATTGAAAAGGAAGTTGTTCATCTAATGGTATTTTCATATTCCTCAAGAAATAAGTTAAGTATATTTGAGCCTATTTTAGCCTCTATTTAGAGGCATACCTGGAACAATCTTCCCTTTGCCACCGCTTTTCTTTTCTTTATAGTAATCTGGGAGTCAAATTGAATTCAGAAAGATGAAATCCAGTTGCAAAATACAAAGTGGACTTACAAATCAAGTAAATAAACTGGGAAGATTCTGCTAACAATGGGGCTGGGGTTCTTTGTCAAAATAAATCAGAAAGTGAAAATTAGACAAAAACCATGATACTTTTCCAAAAGGCATGCATACAATATTCCAGGGTATGCTAATAGAAGCATCATCTGCAGGGAAGAAAATTCTTTTTCAGCAGTGAAAGGCATGCTGAGTAAATAATTTGTAATTTATAGTATTCAATTAGTAAAATAGAAATCCTTTATGAATCATATTAGAAATAAATCCATCATTGTTATGTTTCACATACATTGGCATCCAGTCACATTGTGGTTTCACATAATGTTCTGTGCTGATCACATACATCACATTTTGAGAAAGGTTGGAAAGAGTTGAGAGAACAGCTAAATTATATATATAATAATATAAAAATACATGTTAAAAACCTTCAAGGATGGATGGAAAACATTGGGTTTGATTAGGCTAGTAAAAAAAAAAAAGAAGACTTTGTGTGGAAGATGGATATGATCATGTGTAAAATATTCATTATAAAAAGACTGTATATTTGGTCTTCGCATCTGCTGAGATGGGGAAAAAGAAGACATAGGGTTTAATTTGCATTAAAGAGAATTTCCATTTACAACTTTTCTCAAATATTCTTTTACAAAATGTAGGAAAGTTGAGAAATAAAAGGCTATATAGAATTAAGTGCACCACAGCACTGTGCTGTTTCTATATTAGCTTTGTACACAGTCTCTGAGCCTCTTTTTGTTCACTTTTCACTGGTGTCTTTTAACAGGTAGCTTTTAAACTGGTGTCTTTTAAGCAGATAATTTTAACAAATTCGCAAAGTGTTAATGTTTCAGATCTATTAGCTCTTGTATCTCCATTCTATAAAGAAAAAGAAAGATCATTAGGAAGTTTTTTTTGTGTTCACTGGCATGTTGATAATATAAGCAGAGATGCACTCAGTGCTTTAAGTATATTCATAAAATTTGTGACAAGTATAAGGTGTTTAATACCATTTCTTTTCTACATTAGAGGATATAAATGATCCAAAGGTATAAATGATCCTAATAGATAGAATATTTTAAAATAGAAACCATTTGTAGATAGGTGAAATAGGGAAAAGGAAGAAGGAAAGGGCTGGAGAACTTTTTTACTTGATGATGTGTGATGAAAAAAAAACAAATACATATCATATTGATTTTGGCAACAGAGTTTTTCTCATTCATTTCAGATTCCAAGCTACCACTAGTGTTCTTCACAGGTGATTAAAAGTCTTGAAAGCATTTGAAAAATTAAGATTCTTATGAAAGTTGATTAGCCTGGTAATAATGTTTCTTGTATAGCTTGGATGAAAATAGATATAGCATGAGTTCATATGGTTTGACATAACTGATGAATGCATTTTAATGCTGTTGTCCTTGTTTACACTAGGGTCTCATGCTACTTTAATGAGAATGGCAAAATTAAACCACTGTAATTTCCTAAATTAGATTAGGTATTTATAGTTCTTCTTTTGTTTCCTGTTCTGCCTTTTAATGCTCATGTTAGAGAAGTATATATGAAGCTATTAAAGTAATGAGAGAGAGAGATAGGGGGAGAGGGATTATAAGCACTCTGAAAGCATTTATGAACCAAGCTTTTAAAGAGCAAAATTAGTTTAAACTTGTAGGATATGTGCACACTGCTAAGTGTCAGCTGCTCTGTAGTAACTGCATGCACTTGTTCAGCCACCAGCTAATGGGTGGCAACTCAAGCCATGTTAGCTTACTTTAGCTGTTCACATTTGCCGTGGGCAATGCAACAGTTACCACTGACTACTGAGCATGCAATTAGTCGCACAGCATGCTGCACGGGGCTTCCACATGGATTTGATGTGTGTGAGCATTAGTTCTTCAAAATAATTTCTAGAACAGAGAAATATTCTTTCCTTGATTTTTATCTGTAGCTCTTGGAGCTAACAGGCACTATACCAGAGGTATGCATTTTGGAAACAAAAAAATAAACACATGATAGTAGGATTTCTTGCTCTACAAATACTATCCAGAAACAGATATCCAGAACTGCTTGATTAATAAACTACAATTCTGAGAGTAGCAATGATTAAACGAAAGTTTTCAGAAAGTGTAGTAACAGTGTAAGTTTGGTTTGTTTTTTTTCTCTCTCCTTTTTAGATCTCTCTAAAGATCTTTAGTGTTTTTTGTTTGTTTTGTGCCAAAGTATGCAGTCATTGCTGAACATGACCTGTTAAAACTATACTTAGATGTTAACTTACGTATTTATTATGGAATTATGTAGGAATTATGATTAAGCTTCGGACAAATCCTTTTAATGAAAACATTTCTTAAATGATTTCCCATAACTGTTGAATCTCTTTCACAGAGGAAATATAAAGTCTTTTGAGTGTTTTGCAGGTGAAACTCTTGTTCTGCATTTATGTTGGGCAGTTACACTCCTACCTGACTGAAGGAAGGTAGTTTGAAGTCAGTGTATAAATGCTTTATTTCACAGGTAGGTGCATGGTGAAATAATGATGCATAAAATGTTTATGTCCTGATATACCTATCATTCATCAAAAGCATGCAGTATTATAATGCTACCACAGCTCTGTGGAACAGAAATCTATTTAGGAGGTATCTACTAGAAGGGATTTGTATGAACTCTGAGAATTTACTTTTTTCCCTCTCTGGCAATGTAATTACAAGTTTGAAAGACACTCTTGTAAAACTTTTTTCTAGTGGAACAAGAAAAGACATCTGAGAATCTGTGAGCTGCACTATAACTACACAGTGTAATTATTGTCTCCTGTCATCAGTAAGTCTAGTGTTAGAGTATAAATGGCTAGTGGGAGATGCTGCCTTTGTTCAAAGGACAAAGGATTTCCTGAGCTCTGTAACCTAATGAATTCCAGGAGTAGTTAATGTTGTGAGTGCTGCTGTAAGTGTCCTGAGGGACAGAGAAGATACACAGAGAAGAGTCACAAACACAAAGATAAGTTGAAAGAACTTCAATGAGGATGAAAATTACTGTAGTCTATAATAACAAGAGGGGGAAAGGTCATAACACTGCTGAAGAAAAGTGTGGCATAACAGAGCACGGTAACGACCTGATCAAGCTCAATAGCTGACCAGTATAAAACAAAGAAATGACTTAACTGGGAGTAACTGCCCAAGGAGAATGAGAAATAACTAATAATACTCATGTATAAGTAAAAGAGAGTTAAAAAGAGAATACCTAGTCAATTTGGCTGCCTACAAAATTGGTCAAATGTCTTGAGAGTAGTAAAAGAAAAGGTCAGTTCTCTTCTTATGGGATCATATTAGGGAGCCACTGCACTCCTATGACTTGTGCTAACATCAAAGCAGGAAGCTAAAGGTCCTGCACACAACATTGTTCACTGCAGACTCACCGTGAACACGTCAAGATGGCAGGTACTGGAATTTGTTTTTCAGATGGGAGAAAACCCTTCAATGCACAAGTGAGTGCTTGGTATGCTTGAGAAGATCAGTTGCCACCTAGTCCAGTCCTCTTGTCTCTCCTCCTGCAAGGACTCTGAGGGATACTCATAATGAAAATCAAAAAGAACTGGTTACTCTGCTGCTCCACTTCAACAATGTAATTGGACAGGAAAACAGAAACTGGAAGCTAAACTTGTGCAAACAGACATTTTTAGATACTGAGAAATGTCATACATTATTTCATAAATATCACAGGTGATAATTATGGAAATCATCCTGACTTGAGTTTTGAAAGTTATTTCTGTGGTATTGTCAGGAGTTAACAGCGTCAAGGAGCACTTTTGACCTGCTTTAGGTGAGTCTAGTTAAGATTAGGATCATTTATTTTTACCTTACACTAATTCCTCTACTTTGAAAGCTTCTAGTTTTAAGAAAGTCACTTTCGTGATCCTTAACTTACAGCGCTCATCTGCCTGTCTATGTGATTGCCTAGCTGTCTACTTATCTTAACAATTAAGTTGATAGACACATTTTTGGTGATTTTTTTAAATTTTTTTTTTTAATAGATGTTTTCCAAAGTTACCATTTCCCTGTTGTCAGCCTTTCAGGGATCTGCAGGATGTGTGTGCTCCTTATATCTTTTACGGCAGTCCTTCTCCAGAGCATGAGCTTCTGTACAGCAATAACATTGCGATATGCCTAAGTCAAGATAGACATAGAAGAGATTTTTGTAACCCTACAAGCTAATCTAGTGTTTCTGTAATATTTTATCTGCTTATTTGCGTGCCAAATTTGACAACCCTGGCGTCACACTGTGTGTGGAGTTCCTGGGGCTGACTGCCCAAGTGGTAGCAGGTGCTGTATAACAGCCAGAGGCTTTGGTGGTTCCAGGAGCATAAACTGGGAAAGAGAGAAGAAATGCTCCAAAAGTCATAAGACTAGTAACATATCTGTCCTGGACAGTCTTCAGCTTACAGAGTTTTACTGTTTACATTTATATATGCTTACATAGTATACAAAAAGTGTGTATACATTTTATACTGTATCAAAATAGTGGTACATACAGTAGACATTTGCAAGTCACAGTTTTCTTTACAGTATATACATGGTATGGTGGCAACTATGAGTGACTATTATGTGTCTGGGCTTGTGGCCTTGAAGAGTTAATGTACTGAACTTGTGGATGTCTGTTAGCTTTAATAAC
Source organism: Perdix hodgsoniae (assembly GCA_035772895.1). Lineage (NCBI taxonomy): Eukaryota > Metazoa > Chordata > Aves > Galliformes > Phasianidae > Perdix > Perdix hodgsoniae. The sequence continues at coordinate 1,935,365 of JAPSGF010000076.1, forward strand.
ACCCTTGCTGTTGAAATGAATAGACTGCAGGGGAAAGTCCTGCTTTACAGGACCTTGGTTATTACATATCATGGTAAAATAAGTTCTATGTAGAAAACTGCAATTGTGATCGAATTGTAAGCTCATATTTGGAAAATCTGAATAGTGATTAATGATTTCCTCTGATTTCACAGAAAATGTTATTGAAATGTTCATATAGGAAGGATTTTTCCTTATCATTCCAGCTATACAGTATTTAAAGGAGAATCATGTAAGATCTCTTTGATGATTGTGATGCCAGTGTGTGGTACATTCCCTGTTTCTTCATCATTTTCTGCTCTAAGAAATCTTTTCTCTAAAGTATTTTAAGTCAACACTAAACAAATGAAGTGACAAAAGGTTTTGGTTGTATTGATATTTTAACTGCTTATCTGAAAATAATAGACTTCAATACAGACATACTCAAAGCTAAGCGCTGTCTAAAGCAAGAAGTTAGAGAACACTTAGATTATTTACCCATTCATAAAACAAGAGTACTTACAGACATAGATCATTTTGAAAACGTATGATTTATAATAGAGCACTTAGAAATGCAGTGCATTGTGTAGCTATTCCTTGAACCTTGTCTGTTAACTATTTAACTTCATCAACCGGCTCAATATACTACATCCTTTACTATGTATTTATCTACTGTCTGACTAATTTCATGTTCTATGCCTGTGGGTAAACTCATCATTCTCTGAGCAATTCTTTGCCTTATAGGTTTCAGAAATCAATGTTCTGAACGTCATTATAATCCTCCTACTCAAGACAAAATTATTTTCAGGAAATCTTTCAAACATCAAGGTATAACTCAAGTTAGATGGGAAGTAGGGAAGAATGAGCCGGAGAGAGGATTAGTTCCACACCAAATATCTGCAAGAACAGGCTGAAAAACAAAAACAAATCATAGTAGGCAAAATCACAGCACACTACACACATAAATAAAACAACAGACATATCCTGAAGTAATACATCAGGGAGTTTAGTTGAGCTCAGAGTCTATAGATACGTTTTTCCAATTACTTGTCAATCTTTTTACTAAGAGACTATTCTGACCTTTATTTTTTCATTCAATCATTTTACCACAGAGATTTTCAAAACCACAGCATCTTAAGTGGTGGTGTTGATTTCATCTTGTTTGCATTGTAGATATACTGGGACAAAACAGTTTGAAGGAAAGAAGGGAAAAGAATAGTTTGGAAGTATTCTAGGAAAGTGCAATGAGCTGCAGATTAGATTTTTTTTATTGAAACTTCTACTGTTTAACAGCTTTATTTGGAGGATCAGGTAGGGTCTCTGGATGACAAATGTGTCACTTAGTTAAATTTCCATATTTATCCTGTGTAACTAGTTTATAGATGTCTGTTTGGACTCATCTCTCAGTCATTTCTCAGGACTTTTTCTGCATTTGGATAGACTGCTTACCTAGGAGATTCTGCCCATTCCCAGGGGATTTCTCTAATCTGTCCCGTCTCGATCATTTGCCCTTGTGTTGCAGTAGAGCCTGGTGTGAGATGAATAATTCAATCCTCATTCTCACCCTAGCCCCAAGGAAAAAATGAATTCATAATCTTTCTGAAAGTTGCAGCAAGCATCTTGAAAAATAGTCTTCCTCCCACCGTCACTTCTGAAGTTTGGATCTCCTTTCCAGATGCTCAACCATTATTTTTGCCAACGTGTGCAGTTATATCTCTTGCATATTCCAAGAACATGCACAGCATGAGAACCCACTTTATTTTAATGCCACCCTGTTGGTGCATGCTGATCTTACACCAGTCTATATTAACACTTTAATTATTATTATTTTTTTTGTGACAAGTAGGTCATACAGGCACTTCCTAACTGGTGCGTCTATATCTCTCCTAGGCTGGTAGTTTGTGAAGATAACTGTTGAATACCTACTCAGTTCTCTTTCATTTGGTATATATATATTTCTATAGAAATTTCAATGGTTTTATGCTTCATGGGGGCTTGCTGTCTGACTGGGGGGCATTGAAACTATATTTCAGTGTCAAAACTTGAAACTATATTTCAATAAACTATCATTGAAACTGTAAGAAACATAGCTGCGCATCAGCTAATCTCTGTTGGTTATCTTCAAGAAAGCAGAATTTGACTGTACTGATAAGTTTTTGTTAAAATATCGGTGATATATGTTTGTGGTTTTTTTAATGTAAATATGACAGCAGCTTGAAAATTGTTCACTACTTATTTTTTTCTCCTGTGTTTTCTCACATTTAAAAATGCAGTTATTATTTGCACATATTTGTATTACTCTCCTAAACTCCTTCTTAAAACAGCAGATTTCTATCATATGGGGAGGTGTCTGGCTTCTGTCTGGCTAAGACCCCAGGTCCCCCAGAAGTCTATTCAATTATTTAACCTTGATAAAGACAAAAGGTTGATACAGCTAAGGTTAATGATCCAATTATTTGAGAATACCAGCCATCAAAGCACTTTATTCTAGTTAACTATATACATTCAGTAACGTAATCCCAGTCTTTTCTTTTAATATGGTTCTTTTCAATAAGCTATTATCAATAGGAGACCTAATTGTTCAAGAACGAAAGTATCTCTCACCACCTAAAATATATGAGTTGTCATTTAGTTGACTAAGTATTCTTTTTTCCTTCCAATTACTTGGTGTCAGCTAAGTAATTATGATCCCTTCAAGCAGATGGTTCCTCAAGCAGAGGGAAAAAAAAAAAGACACTAAAAGAGGACCACACTCAATTTCTCCATAAAATTGGTTTTGCGAGTGACTTCTCATGTCCATCTGGCTGCCACTGACACCTCACAGTTCTCCCTTAGTTCTGCTTCTCTCATTTTCTTAGGCCTAAGCACTACCTCCTACCTCTTCACAGATTGCAGATTATGTACATGCTAACTGTACAGTTAGTAAATGTGAAATGGTCACAGATCTTCTTTCTGGGCTATGATGTGGACAAAAGAAGAAAAGGCAAGGAGGTCTCTGTTTTTTACATGGCTGCTTATTATGGGACTTTTAGGAACTTCATGTGAAATTTCTCTGTCATGTTCACTTGAAATTGGCTTCATGTTTAGAATGAGAAATTGACAAAATGATACATCTAAAAATATGTACATGAATATGAGATTATATATAAATGTGATTGCTTAAGCATCCCACTAGAAGAAATGCCACAGTGAAGTCTTTGTGTTGCTGTAGAGAAAACATACCTAGAAAGGTTATATTTCCCCTTAATACAAACTATATCTATCATGTTTCAGATGTAAAAAGATGGCAGGGGTCTATATCATTACATGCTTCCAGAGTCTCTGCATGAAGCACCCGTGTAAAGTCTAAAATGAGAAATAACTAATAACAAATAAATATCAGGGATAATTGAACAGAAAATAATGAGTAGAAGGAGAAAGATTTTTGAAAGATTTTCAAGGAGATGAGCTTTGTCATGGCATACAAAACACATCAGAGGACTCAGGAAGAAATGTGGTGGCTGGGCCTGTGTTTATATTCATGTATAAAGTGAATGAATCCTTGGACAGTGAGAAAATCCATTTTTCTGCAGAAGCACATCTCAGACTTGCTGCAACCTAAAGAATACCAGTGCAGAGGCAGGTGTTAATTTTTCAAACTCAAGTTTATTCTAGTCTTACAAATTCATCACAAAACATGAAGTGCAGGAAACAACAAAGTCTATAGGAGCTTGCTCTCAGTGAAATGGAAAATACAAATCAGTTGTAAAGTTTTAAATTCTGTTAAATGTCAATAGTTTTATTAGTATTTTTTTTTTTACAAGCCACAGAATTTTAGTTCATTCTGTAAAGGTTACTAGTTTTTTTGCTATCCCAGATTTTTTTAAAAATGAAAGTGACCCAGTGAATATATTTTGAACTTCTACATTGTGAAAGTGTTAGTATCTAGTGATTCAAGCCACAAATGGAATAGCTAAAATAAAAAATCCTATTTATCCCATGTTTGTTTACTTCACAGAAATGAAAATACCAGGCTAGACAAATTCAAAGGGACTTTTGTACAAATAGCTTTATTGATTGCCAAAAAACAAATAAACTGGAGAGCAGAATTCCCTCCACTAAATGACAAATGTGTTATAAATCACAAAGACATTCTTCAGCTTGAAACACTGCATTGTACCTCCTGGAGAATATAAGAGAACATTTTCTGGACTATTTTTTCCAATAGCATACTATTTAGCAACAAGAAGATTCTCATCCATTATGTTTTTAAAACAAACTCAAAAATTCCTTTATTATGATTACAATAATATCTCTTTTCTTCTTTCCCCACGATTAGAATTATTGTTTCATGAAGATTACTGCATCACTGTCTTACAGTTTTGTTGCTATTCATTTAAAATATTCATTATGTTAGTTTTTGCTCCAGAAATTTTTAAGTATTATCATATCATTACACTGAAAAATGTGTTATTCTATTTATACACTAATAATAGATGTACTGGCAGAAAGACTTTGTAGAAAACATGAAATCAGAATGAAATTGAAAACAGAACAAGAATTCTTAAATATAAATATTACATGCCACCAACTTTTAAAATATATTTTTAAAAAATAAAACAACCTCAGCTTACTATAGCAGATTCACATGACCTCAGTCATTGACCTGCCCACAGAGAACAGCTATTTTATTCTGTTTCTGCTGGAACCATTTCTAGTCTTCTAATGAACTGCTTTAAAATGCAATATTATGCAAGGCTTCTCACAGCTGATGTCGAGAAGACTTTTCAAAAGCAAATGTAAAAGAGGAATCTCTCTCACTGCAGTGAGAAGAGAACACTGCAGTGTTCTAGCCTTTCTATGGTTACTATCTTAATGTTTTTCATAGACAAAAAGGGATCTTAAGAACGAGTCCACTGGTCATTCTTTTTCTGCTTTCTAACAGTCTTTGAGAGACATTCACATGAACATGAGAATGCCTTTATTGACTTTGAATTTTTACTCCCTATGTCTGATCATATGAATCTCAGCTGCCTCTGTAGCTATGCTTACCATGTATTGAAATTAAACTTTTCACTTCTTTGCTCAAATATCTATTTCTCTAAATGTCAAATAGATTTACTTCACAAATTCAAGCCTGATGCATTTCTTCATGAGTCTAAAGTAAATGTTTTTGATTTAATTCAGGGCACAAGAGCATCTTCTGAGAAACAGTCTTTTCAAAGTATGTTCTAGTCTCACAACTGAAAATTGAAGTATATGCATTGAAGGAATGATTCACCATTTTATGTGTGCCTTCAATTTCTGCTGTAGTAAACAAGATAGGATGTGGATTTCCACTTACATATTGAGATCCAAACATTGTACTTTATACATACAATTAACAAGAGATTGCTTATGAGAGGAGTGGGAATAAGCAGGAAATCTAATTGAATTTGGAGTTGTTGACTGGCAAAGTAAACAAAAACCTTTCCTAAAATCACAGAAAAGGTGAATTGCAATTTTCTTATGTACATTTCTTATGTGCAATTCTGGTACCCAGATATTTTCCACCTCTCTGACCTTAACTGCAGACTTGTCTTGATTCCCAGGCCTAGAGTCCCCAAACAAAGAAAGAGAAGTTCAGCAATTACTTGAACTTTTCTTCAATTTATAATCTGAATCGTTCTCCATAACTAGGAATAATATTTCCCCCCCACTGCAGAGCATCCTGAAATCTTTGAGAAAATTATATATATGGCAGGAGTATCTGGTAAAGAAGAGGAATCGCATCTACTTATTTATTTACTCTAGTTCTAATATGTGAGCTGTTCATGAGTTCACTGCCTAGAGTGGAGTAAGATCACCACTTGTTCTTATGCTTGAATGAATGGAGTGAATGGAATTGTCCATATGCCCTGCTTGTGAGATGTTAGTTTTCTCATCCTACAAGACAGGTCAAGCAGTTATCACTAACGCAGGACATCAGTTCAGCAGCTCACTTTTTAGCAGAAAACATCAAGGCTTCCACTACATTTGTCAGTATTTTTTCTTTCTGGTTACTGAAGACATCGCTAAATTTAAATTTACATGTTTGAGTCATTTTCAATATGAATCAATTTCTCTTAGAAGCAGGCATTGGTTTTCCAGCTATGTTGATATCATCTAAAATTTCATTTATGACCCAGTAAAAAGAGAGAAACATACATAAAGATAACTCTTGTGTGTAGAAATATCATTTTAATTCTGATGAACTTATGAATTTCTTACTCAGCTATGCAAGCTATGCAGAATTACAAGTTGACCTTGTTATGGACTATTTATTGTCATTCTGTTTATGAAGAACTTTTGAGTCTGAATGAGGATTTTACTTTTCTGTAGAAGTAGAAAATTGCAGCAGTTTCCCACCAGCAGCTTTCCAGTCACATCGCATACAGACAGGTTGCAAGGAAGCAAGGTAGTGTTCTCTCTGCCTGTTAGTGGTTGCTAAAAACACATATGTGAGATGGCTCTATACAGCTCTATTTACACAGCGGTAAAATCTTTACAGCAGATATTACATTCTGCAAGGTCAACCACTATCCCCTTAAAAACTAGGTCAGAAGTTAGACTTGCCTGCCTAAATATTAAGTGCAATTTTAGATGCCCTGGGAGATTAGGATATGTCTGCTTTAAAAAAAAAGACAACAGTTTTGTGTAGACCTTGATTTCTGCCTTTAAATCCCATGCCATTATCCTGGATACTCCATGTACATGTTGCCTTGAGTCACAATTACACAATAGGCATACATAGAAAATCACAGTAGGAAGAAAGAAAAACACAAGGAATTATATCCTTTGATATATCTACGAATACATCTATAAACTGTGCTCATTTTTTCCCCCTCATATCCTGATCTTTCTCAGTCCCCCATCTGTATTTTTTTTATATTAGTGCAGAGCTTTATGCAGTGTGTTTGTGCCATTGTAGATAACGTTGAGCTTGAGTACATCAGCACAGAAGAAACATCAAGTTACTAAAACAGAATTCACAGTTTTCTGTCTTTCTTGTTTTCCATCATTTCCTCACATATTTCACTCTTTGCACACTTTCTCTTGTGCTATTGTTACGGAAGTCTCTCTGTATCTGGGAGGAGACAGTCTACCTTTCTATTCTTTTAGCTCTGAGCTATGTATATACTTATCTGCGTCATATTAAATATTTTTTCTGCATATTATTTGATTAACTTTGCTTTTATTTTGTCTTATATTTTCTTCACCTTTATACCTATCTTTTTCATTTAATTTCTTTGTTTTAGCATACTGTGTCATCCAACCTTTATTTCTCCTTTCTGCAGCCTAGTTTTATCCTTAGCACATTGTACTATTTTCCCTCATCCTCCTTTTTTCCCCCTGAGAATTTTTTTTACGTTGTCCTTTGTCTGCCTTTTTCTGTCACATTATCCCGATTCTGCTTTTCTTTTTCTCTAGAGTGTCATTTTGGTATAAAAGAAATTGTATTGCGTGTTATTTATTCTCTATGTTTTTGGGTGAATGGACCTGCCTGTATGAATAGACACATTTACACGTAGTATCATTCAATTACTTCCAAATTGACACTATAATTTCAAGAGTACACCATATTTATAGTTGTTGAATTCTCCTATGGTTAGTGTAGTATAAATCTTTCAGCCTTATTTATTCACAATCAGTCATAAAGAGAAGGATTCGAATTTACTATCTTTAACGTAATAAAATTATATTCTCAATTGATTCATTTTATTTTCCACCTGATAATTCATATTAGGCTAACTGACGTAGAACTCCTTACTCTGCTCCCTTTCCATCCTCTTGCCTTCTGGCTTTCACTTGTCATACTGAAATTCTTAAGATAGCTGCTATATATCTAAGATATCTTTTACCGTCTTTATCCTCAGATGAAGTTCAGTTTGATTTTTACACTTGAGATTATTTTAAAGCATCCAAATGCTCCTCATGGTTTATAAACTATTTCCTTCATGTTCTAGATTCATTAGTATAATATTATTTTATCAGCTACAGCAGGTGTGACAGACTTTGGTCACTGTTACAAGAATCAACCACTACAGGAGAGGTTTTGATGGCACATCACTCTTGCACAATATTGGTAAGAGGCATTATACTTTGTTTCCTTGAAGCATCTTCACCTGACGATCTGAGAAGGTTTGAAGTATGCTTTAGGTAAATTTGAGATCTTCAAGGCTCCTTTTATACAGGACTAACAATCAGAAAGATCAACACAATGGAAAGGTGATAGAAGTGGTGTAATGACAAAGGGACTAATGCAATAGAAAGGTGTAACTAAGGAAAGGAAAAAAGGGCTCATCTGTATCAGAATATCTAGGTTCACGGGGAAAAACTCCACAAAGGAGGGATCTCTGGAAAGAGATCCTTTCACAGTGGTAGTCAGCCCTTAAACAAAGTCTTAAATTGCCTTCCCCTGTGCTCCCAGAACTGACCAGGTCCTTTCCCCAGGTGCTCAATCAGTGATTCAGGCTGTGACTCAATGATTACCATCCAGGGACACTTGCCATCTGTTAATTTGTTCTGCTGTAGCATCAGAGACTTCCCCCCCCCACTTCTGTGCCATCACACTTAACTTAGTTACAAGACCAGTGCCAGGAAATACCACAGATTTTCTATTTGTAGCTAGTTTAAGGCATTAGATAACCATGTATCTCAAAGATATATAGTTGTTTTTCAGAGGAGGGCTACGAAGCTGGTGAGGGGCCTGGAGCACAGGCCTTATGAGGAGCGGCTGAAGGAGCTGGGATTGTTCAGCCTGGAGAAGAGGAGGCTCAGGGGAGACCTTATAGCACTCTATAACTTCCTGAAGGGAGGTTGTGGTGAGCTAGGGGTCGGCCTTTTCTCTCGTGTAGACAGTGATAGAACTAGAGGCAATGGTTTCAAACTGCGCCAGGGGAGATTCAGGCTGGACATTAGGAAATATTACTTCTCGGAAAGGGTGGTCAGGCATTGGAATGCACTGCCCAAGGAGGTGGTGGAGTCACCGAACATGGAGGTGTTCAAGAGACGTTTGGATGTTGTGTTGAGGGATAGGATTTAGCTGGGGAGTATTGGTGATGGTTGGACTGGATGATCTTTTAGGTCTTTTCCAACCTTGATGATTCTGTGATTCTGTGATTCTGTTATATATAACTAAATTCTGTACATCTCTCAAAGATACTTAGTTATCTAATGACTTAGATACATACATATTTTAGAGACATATGTACGTATGTATATATATTTAACTCATAAATATGTATCTGAATGTCAGAATTGTGCATCTCTGAGGGAACAGATTTGTATATGCATGTTGTAGGTGAGCTACTGCATTGTCAAGTTATCAAAATCACAGAGTTAACCTTGCAGTTCATTTATTTGGTCCAAGCATGTGGATATTACTCTGAGAGACATCTTTCAAAACATATTTTAAAAAGCATATATTCATGGTCCACTCATGTAACAGCATTTCTTCACTTTGTTAAAGTGGTGCTAAACCACTTTGACTCTGATCACTTCGTTATCTGAAGTCTAATATCTTGCAGGCACCTTTTCTGGTATGAAATATATCCATTGGAAGAGTAGATAAAATAGAATGAAATGTTATTTCAAGATTATGAAGTTTGAGTCTAAGTCTACCAAAGAAGAAATGTTATTCATTGCTTAGGGTTTTAAATCAAGCCAGTTTCCTCCACAAATTTCTTAGACATAAAGATACTGTATTATCTCATTTTCTTTAGGATACAATGTTGACTCTTGAGAAATCAGCTTCTATTTGTTTATTTATTGACCTGCAATTTTCAACTGAGCACACATGCCATTAAGATGACAGCTATTTCTACATTTACAAATTGGAACAAATTAAAAATAAACATATGATTTTTGTCACTGGGAATATTTACAAAAACTAAGATGAAGCAGCAGAAGCATCTTGTCATTTCTATTGTTAGGAGCAAGTCACGGTGATAATGATACCTGATGTTGAATACTAACTACATTTTTTCAAGCAGCTGCATTCTAGAATTATAATTTTTTTAATTAGAAATTTAATGGTAAGGAGAACAGAGAAAAAATAGACATTTCATTGAAAACAGAGTTAAAAGGAAGCCAGTAATCTCTGACAAAACTACTTGCTTAACAAGTTACACATTTTTTAAAATTCTGCTCCTTCTGTAAGCAGTTTATATTCATTTCCAGTAAATACTATTTTGAACAGGAGCAGGCGGTCCTTGACCAGATGACTTGTGGAAGTCCTTTCCAAACTCATCCATTTTGCAAATCTTTTACTAAGATTTTGTGCTAGATTATGGTTTTCAGTAGCCTCAGGTGAGTGTTGTAATGTACTTGTTTTCAAATGCCTTCAAGGCTTGTGGCACATCATGTTGCCTGACATTCTAAATAGCTGAATTTTTGATTGAGCAGCTGTTATTTTCTTTTGTTCACTTGAATGTGATCTTCCTACAATTTTGTGGAAATATGCATTTGTTCTTTGAAGCCTGACATTCAAAATCTCATGTTATTTCATTTAATGTAAAGTCTTGCATTTAAATTTGGAAAAAATTTCGGAGTTGAAGTATCTGCATTCAAGTTACCTTCTTTGTATTACAATCACTATGAAACACATTCCTTTGTGCAGGAATGAGACTGCATTCAGTGTGAAGCAACATGGAAGAATTTTAAATGAAAAGATGAAGACAGGAAGCCATTCAATCTAGTTTTGTTTATTTTATCTTCTTACTTCTGGTACTTTGGGGGAGAATGGAAAGGAACTCATTAAAGTGACTTATAGGCTCTTAGAAGTTTGGACTGTCAAATCAGATGTGTTACCTTAAGGGGTATAGTTCAAAGACTCACACAGCAAGAGCAAGCATACTGCATAAGCCTGTTAATATATTTCAGCTCCTTTGTGGGTTGCCAATCTTCTTACATACTTGTTTATGCGTGCGTTTCTTTTCTGTCCTTTCATGTTACTTTAGACTGATAATACCTTCCAGATTCTCATTTCAAACTTATGCAAATATTTTTCTTTTTTAAAGATATGATAGAGGAAAAGTTCTGGCTACATAAAAAACACTACAGATTTAATCACAAAGATTTTAGCCTTTATGCACAATAAAGCTACATGCTGTACAAAATACTACTATTTACCGTGCCCCTCCTCACCCCCCCCCCCTCCCCCCCCCCAGAAAAAAAAAGAAAATCAAAAGAATCAGTTTGTGAGTACATATGATAGCCAGTGATTTGTCCATCTTATTTACAGTGCAATTAACCCCTATGCCAACATTTACAGGACAAAAAAATATAATCCCATGGTTGCACAAGGTTTTGAGGCCTCTATAAGACAGGTTTTTAGTGAATGGAAAGAGACTGACATTGGTACAGCAAAGATGTCATACTGAGTTTATAACTGTTGTGGTTTAAACCAGCAACAGCTCAGCACCACACATCCGTTTGCTCACTCCTCTCAAAGAAGGATGAGGAAAATACTTAGAGACAAAATAGATCTCATGGGTTGAGATAAAAATCTATTTACTAAAACAGATATAAGAACAAAAATACATGATAGCTATATAGATATATATTCATCATGTGCTGGTCAAAGTCTGGCTAACTGTGCAATGATCCAGCAGGTGACAACCAACACCTAGACAGTCCCCAAGCAGCATCTGGTCCTGTTCAGTCTCCACAGCTTTATGGCCTTCCATATGATATCAAGCGGTACAGAATAATCCCATCCCTAATTTCAGCTGTCCTGATTTGGCTTTATCCCTTTCTGCTGCACTGTCATGGAAGCCCAGCTCTCTCCTGCTGAATGGCCTGGTCCTGGGTGCACTCCCATCATGTAGTAACAACAAAAAACTGATGTGCTATTAATATAATCTCAGGTGAAGCCAAGAAAGACTAATATCTTCACTGAACTATTACATAGAATCCTTTATAAGATGTTTATAGTGGGTAATTCATTCCATTACATGGACAAAGTTGACAAAGTCCATGGAGAGCTAAAAAAACAAAAAAAGTTGACCGAATGCTATGTTTAACTAAAAAAAAAATTATCAAAGAACTACAAATTCATCACATCAATTTTTTTATTCAAGGTAAACCAGAAATTAGAAATTTCACTGACTAAGTTTCCTTTTGGTCAAAAGAGGGATCAAGGACTAGGATATGAGCTCATTAAATTAAAACATTTATGAGAGTGAATTTCTTGTACAGGTACAGCAGCACCAGGGAGAACTGAAAGACCATAATCTTAAAGCAACCTGGAGAAACATTGATTTGTGTTTTTTTTTTTGTTTGTTTTTTTTTTCCTTCTTTGTTTCCTCATTTTACCAATTCCCACTTTAATCACCAAGCCAAATATATCTTGAGCCTTTTTTCTTATAGTATGTTGTTCTCCTTACAAGAATGCACTAAATTCATGTTTTTCTCCTGCATGTATTATATGACTCTGTATTGTTATTATTGTCAACCTTATTACAAAACAGGGAATACATAAACAGAAGTCTGATGATAATCTATTGAGATAAACACTGCAGAAGGACTGGGAAATAGCAGTCAATGCAGATTTTAAGGAAATTTTAGGGCTATGAAGTGAGAACATCTATCTAGCTTCCCTTCCCTCAACCTATATTCTCTGACAAGAGAAGAGATAGATAAGACCAGAAGAACAGCCTAAAAATGACAATTTTTTTCTTCACTTTTAGAAATGTGGTTTCAAGGTCCTTTTCAAAAAATCTTACTGCCCTATGCAGGCTCTCAAAATGACATTCAATCTTTCAGGTTTTTTTTTTTCTTTCTTTTTTTCTTTTTTATGACTGAAGTGGGGAGATCACCAACTCCATTTTAGTGCATTTGCTACATTAATACAATCGTTGTACTGCTCTTCAAAAAATAAAGACACTTCACTGTAAATGTTTCATGTTTCATCAGCTCTGCTTTCATAGTTAAAAGATATTCTGCTTGTTCAAAAGTAGTTTTTGTGGAAACACTTTAGACTTGTTACCAGCAATTATTTGTTTTCCTTGAAAAAAAATGCATGGGGAAAAGAATGATTTTTGCCTGACACCACTTTTTGTTTTCATGAGCTAATACACTGAAGTCAGTCATCTGTATTGCTTATACCATTCTCACATGAGACTCTCATAATGGCATCTACTTGTTCCAACTGTATTTTTAATGCTGTTATTTAGTTCAGTTGTTAGACACAGACTTCAGAAGCTATTAGAGAGGAAAGCCTTGACCAAACGTAGACGGATAGGTCTGGAAAGATTCGGGGCTAATTTTCCAGAGTTCCCAGCATCCAACAGACAGATCAGCTCATGCTGAGACTAAACTCCAGTACATTGTTCTTTGACAGTATTTCCTGCTTTATATTATACAGAATGTACGCAACTGAAGAATGCCCTGGCCTGCATAAGAAAGTGTTTAATTTAAACTATTCTAGCTTTATCAAATTCTTTACTCAGTACAGATGAGCTCCTAAGTAGGTTTCAAAAAGGAAACTTGAGTATTGTAAAGAAACTTCTGTAATTTGCTTTACATGATAGAAGCAGGCTGATAGAGAAGATAATAATTAAGGTAACTTTTTCATATATCTTACATTTAAATAATGTAAAGTAGTTTTGTCAGTTACTTCAACAGAGCTGTGTACATCCATAGTTCTTTCCTGCAATTGGTATGAAATTTGCTATAGTAACACACTTTATCTGCAGATGAAAAAGTAATTAAAAAAAAAAATCTTAAGTGTATTTTTCAATGAGAAGACCAGTCTTAAGTCAAAGCTTGTTTTCTCTAAATCTCTGTAATTGCAAGCAGTTCCATTACCAACAACGGGAAGGGATTTTCTATTCATTGGAAGTAGAGGTTATGTTTTTCAAATAGTATTTAATTTCCTTATCTAATTGCTTTGGTATAAACAAGATACAAAAGCTTTTGCTGCCCGAAACTCCTAACAATTACTATTTTACATTAAATTAGTTTTACATTAAATAGAAGTTTTGAAAGGAAATAATGCATCTGAAGATAGCGCCGAATTGCATGAAATTAATTACTACATGTGCAAGTTCTCAGTAATTAATCCCACTGAGACCTCTAAAACCTATTGTGAGCTGAATTATGTGCTTTTCAGTCCTTCCTTTTCTACCTGAAAATTGCTGTATTATTTTTTTAAGTCAAGTTAAAAGGTGAAAAGGAAAATACATTAAGATCATCCAAGAAAATGTATTAGATTTTCTTCATCATGATTTCTGTATAGAGAAATCAAGCCCTTACTGATCATGTGCTACTACAGTGACCAATCATTTCTAAATTTTTCTTTCTAGGAAGCAATTGTCTGTTATTGTTGTGCTGAACACTCAAACTTGTCAGGATCAGCATTCTATTCCTGCACAGGTTTTAAGATAATAAACACAAATTTACACACTCTAGTACTTGTAACAAACATGAAAAGTCTTTTCTGTCCTAATAGGGATGTGTCTTGTAACTTCTGTAAAGTGTTCAGGCATAGCTGCTCAACTGATGAGTATAGGATATGAAGCTAGATGTTCAGGTCTCGCATTTGGGTAAGCAACAACAGGGATGTTTTCAGAGCATATACACACCAGATTTGACGCTAAAGACGGGAGTCCTTAGACTGTGAATCCTAACAACGCACAGATAAAAGCCAAGTACTTAAGTGGTCAACTCAGAAATGGACCTTACACATATACAGAGAAGAATATGGAAATATATAGCTTTAGAAATATATAACTTTGGAGGAAATTTGGGGGTTTTAAAGAGATTTCTAAGGATGAAAATCTTGGGAGGATATACCTAACCTCTTATCCACTGTGATAAGGGAGCTATAGATGGCATGAAGAAATTCGAACAGTAAAGGACTTTGCACATGAAGAGCAGCCATCTGTACTGTGTTTACATGACAAGGTTTTGGTAATACGGACTGCAGGACTGATCTCTGTGAGCAGAGACCAGCAACTTCTCACACTCATTCTTGAATAACTGCAGCCTGTGGGAAGCCTGCTTAGGTTCAGATGGGGAAGCTGCTGACAGCATACCATGAGAGGAATACCATGTGGAGCAAGGGGCAGAGAGTGACCATGAAGGAACACCAGAGATGAAGAGTTGTGGAATAAATGCAGCCCCCATTCCCTGTTGCTCTGTACTGCTGGAGGGAGGTGATACAAGACACAGCATATGCATATGTGCATGGGGGGAGGGGTGTTATTTTAGCTTTTTACTGCTCTGGTCTGTTATCACAATAGGCAATAAGCTACATCTCCCTACACTTTTCTGCCCATGATAGTAATTGGTGAGCAATCTCCCTGCCCTTATCTCAACTCTTGAGCTTTTTTTTCCTCTTCCCCCCCCTCCCCCCGCTGCCTGTTCCTTTGAGTAGGGTGAATGAGAAAGCAGTTGTAGTGGAGTTTAGCTGCCCATTAGAGTGAAATCATCACAGCACCAAAAAGAAAAAAGTAAAAAGAGTTTGTAGACTCCATGAATTACCTCCACTTGTTAGTCAGAGTGGTCTGGAGGGAGTAACTATAAAGTCAAAGGGTATGGTTTTGTAAAGCCTCTGAAGTTAATGTTTCTCTAGTGTTTCCAATTGGCTCTGTAGTCTGGATTCAGTATCATGAATGACAACCTTCAGTACTGTGTCAGACATAGCCATACGGGGTCAGGCTGAGTCAGCACGGGCTCTTCAAAGGCAAGTCCTGCTTGATCAACCTGGTCTTTTATGATTGAGTGACCCTCATGGTGGATGAGGATTGATTGATGTAATCTACCTAGACTTCAACAAAACATTTGAAGCTGTCTGCCCACAGTGTTCTCCTGGAGAAGACTGTAGTGTCATGGCTTGGATAGGTATGCCCCTCGCTGGGAAAAGGATAAGTTGAATGGCTATAATGGAATGACAATAGCAGGATAGCAAAGTCTCTTGCAACAGCAAATAAGAACAAGCCCAAACAGAGCAACTACAGATACAGAAATGAAGGAAAAGAGCTGCTTACCTTTGAAAAGCTTCAGAAAAGCAGAGATCTCCAGCAAGAGATGCCATCATTTCTGCCCTTACAACCCTTCAATGAGGTCTGGGAAGGGGTGGATCCTGGCTCCACACCTTCCAGTCACTCAGGTGCATTGCTTGCACCTGAGCTCCCTTGGGTTGGCCTTGCCTTCCCACCAGATCCTCAATCACTGTTTCAGGCCATGACTCAGCATTTCCACTACAGTGGCTGGCCCCAGAATGTGGGGTAAATAGAGTTAAATTCAGCTGGCAACAAGTCATGAGTGATGTTCCTTAGTGGTTGATATTGGGGCCTGTCTTGTTCAATATCTGTATTGAATACCTAGATGAGGGGACTGAACACAGTGTTTGCAGATAGCACCAACTTGGGAGGAAGTGTCAATCTGCTTGAGGGTTGGAAAGTCCTACAGAGGGGTCTGGATGGGCTGTATCATTGGGCTGAGGCCAATGGGATGAAGTCCGATAAGACCAAGTGCTAAGTCCTACGCTTTGGGCATAACAACCCCAGGCAAAACTACAGTCTTGGGGCAGAGTAGCTGGAAGACTGTGTGGAAGAAATGGACCTGGGGAAGTTGATCAATGCTTGGATGAATGTAAGTCAGCAGTGTGCCTGGTGACGAAGACAGCTGACAGCATCCCAAATTGTATCAGAGATAACATTGCCAGCAGGAGCAGGGAGGTGATCATCTCTCTTTAATCTGCATTGGTGAGGCCACACCCTGAGCATTGTGTTCAGTTTTGGACCCCTTACTGCAAAGAAGACACTAAGGCTCAGAAGCATGCCCAGAGAAAGGGATACAAACCTGATGCAATCTGGAGCACAGGTCTTATGAGAAGCAGCTGAGGGAACTGGGATTGTCTAGTCTGGAGATGAGGAGACTCAGGGGTAACCTTATTGCTGTCTACAACCATGTTAAAGGAGGTTGTGGCAAGGTAAGTATTTCTCTTCTCCCGCTTAATTAGTGATAGGACTAGAAGGAATGGCCTCATGTTGTGCTAGGGATGATTCAGTTTGGATGTTAGGAAAAATTTCTTCTCTGAAAGAGTGGTTAGGCATTGGAATGGGCTGCCAGGGAAGTGGTGGAGTCACTGTCCCTGGAGGTATTCAAGAAGTATTTAGAAGTTATACTAAGGAACCTGATTTAGTGGGGAAATATTGGTGGTAGGTGGATGTTTGGACTGGATGACCTTGAAGGTTTTTTTCAATCTTGATGATTTTATGATTCATATTAGCTTTTTGCTCTTGCTTTCAAGCAAGGTCTTTGCAGCTAAACAATTTGTCTACATCACATGTAGTAGCTGAAATAATTCACCATAAGATGATTTGAGTGCAACATCATGAGTCCACAGTCTATCAAGAAGATATACACTAATGTGCATACATTTTGGCTCTAGTTTGAACCTTCAGACTTACAATTATTTTTTTTCCTCTGACTGAAATAGAAGGCTTCCATGGACTTTATTTTTTAAAAGCAACAGTGTAGAAGAACCCTATTTCAAAGTGAACAATAACAACTTCAGCACATTTGTTATGTTATTGTTTGTTGTGTTATTTAATCAGGGAAGTTCCTGTAAATCAGAACATTTTAGATCAATATGTGGCTAAAGAATATATAGTCTTATTGAAAAAACAATAATCTAAACAATTATCTTTATCAGCTTGAATTGAATTTTAGCTCTCATCTCAGCCTTTATTCCCTTCTCAATTTTGGGAAAAAAACAAATGGGAAGGGTGGAGGGATGGGCTAAATTCCCAAGTGGCAATTCTGATAAAATAGGTGAGAAATAAATCTATGCTTCTCTCAAGAATCTGAACAAAAAATGAATAAAACTGTCTTTTTCCAAAGTCACTGATATGAAGTTGATGCCTTAAGTCCAACAGCCCCCTAGAAGACTGAAGGTGGAAAGAAACCTAGAGAAGAGAACAGAATTTTCTCTGCCTCAGGCGGTAAAGGATACATGACTCACTGGCCTTTCTATTTTTTGCAGAATGAGGGTTTTTGCTTCTGCAACCTTTCAGTCCAGATAGCAACTGGATAAATGCCAAAGAAAGCATGATCTGCTTTCTAAATCATGGGGCAGGCTAGTGCATGAACTAGACCAGTCAGAAACAGAAAGCACTTTTTCCTTCTAAAACCCCTGTATGGTGCTTGGAGGAACAGACTTTATATTGTTTCCAGTTTGGGATTTTTCTCTGTATATCACATGTAAATCATACTGAGCTTTCATTGCTACCACGAAACAAGCAAATTATCACTCTATTTCTAGTATTTCAATAACTGCCACAAAATACATTTTGGATATTGGACTTCACAGAATCTTTTATCACTAAATTTAAAATGACTCAGCATGTCATAAGGAATGTTTTCTTAACACAGCAACTGCTTTAACAGTTATGTATATTGGTGGTTATATCATGAGAGACATATATGAATTACTGATATGCCATGGGCTCCTTAGCTGTGACTCCCTGACAACTCTCTGGTGTTCATTCCACGTTCATTAAGCAATTGTAAGAAAGCAAGTGAGTTACCCCCTTTTGGAACTTCAGGATAGGGGCTTGTATCTGGCTGACTTGGCATTCCAGAGAGAAGCGATGTGACGGTCTCAATTTCATAGAATCATAGGATATTTGAAGTTGGAAGGGACCCACAAGAATCTTTGAGTCCAACTCCTGACTACACACAGGGCCACCCAAAATTCAAATCCTAAGTCAGAGAGCACTGTCCAAATTGAACTCTGGCAGCTTGGGGTTGTGTCCACTGCTATGGGCAGCCTGTTCCAGTGCATCTGGTGAAGAACCTTCTCCTAATAGTCAACATGTTCCTCCCCTGACAGCCTCATACCATTCCCTCAGGCCCTGTCTCTGTCACACAGAGCAGAGCTCAGTGCTGCCCCTCTGCTCCCTGTGAAGAGCTGCAGCTGCCATCAGTCCTCCCTTCAGCTCCTCTGCTCTGAACAAACTAAGAAACCTCAGTCACTCATCATATGTCTTGCCCTCCAGACTCTTCACCATTTTTGTAACCCTCTTTTGGACACTTTGACAGTTTTATGTCCTTATATTGTGGCACACAAACAGGCACCCAGTGCAGAGCAGAGGAGGATGACCTCTTCCTGCTCCCGTGGCATTGCTGGACGTGATGCACACTAGGGTGTGCCTTGCACTTTGGGTTTCCGGGGCAGCCTGCTGGCTCATGTTCAATTTTCCATCAAACAGGACTCCCCAATCCCTTTCCGCAGAGCTGTCCTCTAGTCTATCATCCTTCTGTCTGTACTTAAAACCAAGGTACACCATCTCACATGCAGAATCAAGCTTCTGTACTCTCATGCAAGGCTTCTGTACTCTCAAGGGATTCAACAGATCTCCATAATTTAATGTAATCTGCAACCATAGAATGTCTCAATATTTGCTAAAGAATGCCCTAATCTGTGTAACTCAGGACTATTCTGATAGCATAGCATACAAAGTAGACACTGAGTTTATTTAAATCTATCCACAATATGGACACAAACATCTGTTGCACACAGGCTGCATTTGCTAGTGATGATGAAGATCATGCTGGAACTAAGCTTGTGATGTTAGCTTCTTAATTGCCTTGTATATTATCCTTAATAATTAATTGCCTATATATATTATCCCTAAAGACATGTGCTTAAGGAACGCTTTTGTAGGGCATTATATGCCATTTAAAAAAAGTCATTTTACAAGTTGGTATACTTTCAATTTTTTTTTCCCAAGTATTTAGTGATTTAAATAACAATTGTTTGTTTGCTTATTTTAATTAAAATGCCAAAATAGTCATTGCAGTACAGATAATTTTACAATTGGAAAAATCCCATTTCCAATTGTTCAGAAATAAAAATGACCTAAATTTAAAATAAGCTCTTTTTTTTTTTTTACTTCCTTAGTCTTCTTGTTTACAGTCTGGGCAAATCATCTAAGTGTCTTGTGTTTTTCTTTTCTCACTGAGAAAATACTGATAATTGTACTTATCTGGATGACTTATTTATCTTAATTAAAGTGTATTTATTATCATTGAAAAAGTATTTTGAGTTCTGTGGATGGAAACTATAATATAAGTGCAGTGTTTTATGTTGTTATCTAATTAATCCATCTTATCAGAATTGCAAAGATGCAAGAGAGAGATGGATGCAGATGTATGTTTGTATAAAAGCTATTCCAGCCTTCTGGGAGCAAGTTAACATTTTTTTTTCCTGAGAGGACTGATCTGTTCAGAGATTAGGTAATCAAACAGTGACACATTATACCAGCAAGTTGTTTTAAAGGAGAACCTTGACTAATAATAAAGATGCTCTGTGGCCATCAGCATAACATGTGAAAGGCTATGATAAAATGAGAATTAAAAATAATTGCACTTAAAAAAGGAGGGGGTGACTTCAATGAATCATATTCTGCTCAATTATACTGATAGAAAGCCAGAAGAGGTGTATTTTAAACAAAAATGTTTAGGATAAGAGGACCTTCAGCTTGATTAAAAAGTACATTTCCTAGATGACGTGTTTGTAGTTTTACACATCAAAAACTTGAAAACAGAATCTAGGCCAGATACAGAATCTCTTGAACACTCTGAATTCTTTTCATATGGAGATAACAAGAAGAAAGCTACAGCTGCTTCCCCCCCCTTTTAAAAGTGAGGATGGGAATGATGGGATCCCCTTACAAGATGTGACAAACAAACACATAATTGTAAGGAGAACTGAGAAATGGTGTGGCAGCTCATGGTTGAAGATTTTTGATAGACAGTTTCAATCTCTTCAGAGGAGATGGATAAGGAATATAAAGGCTAGGGAGAGGGAAGTGTTCTCTGCACAATATAGCAACTCAGATCTAGGGAGCTGTTGCACAGGTTACATAAGAACTTGTGGATAGGAGCTTGTGGATCAGGATCAGAGTAAAGTCCAGAGGGTAGAAGTGAGGTTGGATTCCATGGTGGGAGACTCTGTGACTCGGATGGATAAACAGAAAAAGATTTTTTTAAAGAACTCCAGAAAGTTTCTTAAACATTAAAGGACAGGGCCACCATTCAGGGGAAACCAAACAGTCTGGAGCAGTGGTCTGGCATCAGATAATTAAACAAAACCAGAAAAGACTGTACATGCTGTAGGCTGGGGCTTCATGAAAAGCTCTGCAGAAAAGGACAGGGAGCTATTAGTTGGCAGTGCACTGCTCATGAACCTGCCATGTGTCCTCACAGAAAAGATGGCCAACACTGCGATGGGTTGTATTAAGAGAACTGTAGCCAGTTAACAGAGGGAATGGATTATCCTCCTCTGTTCTTTGGTGACTTTCAAGACTGGACTAGATAAAACCTTGAGCAAACTGACGTTATTGCTTGAATGGCCTTGCTTTGAGCAGAAGTTTGAACTGGAAACCTGCTTGGGTTCTTTCATACCCTAGGAAATTATTGATTCTCTTAGAGAACTAATAGTGAGAATGATGATTTTTGAAGATATGGATAATTTCATTTAATCTCTGTAGGTTTTTTTTCTATTGTGCCTCTCACTCTGAAAAGCTTTACAGTGACTTGAACTAGGGTCATGAAGGCATTATCTCCAATGATTCAAATGCCTAATTTCCACTGCTTTCCAAGGATCTCAGGCACTTGGATATATATGAGGAATTTGGACTAAGAGTCCTCCTTTTCTTTTTCCACCTATATATGCAGTCCATTCTTTTACTGCTTTTTATTCCACAGGCAAAGCAATAAAATCATTTATGAGGAATAATAGTTTTCTTCTTGTTATAAATATTAACAGGAGCAACTTAAAATATACCTGCCTCCTCATGGGAGACTAATGAAAAGAAGAGCAACAGGAAAATTGTAAGACAGCATTGCGATAGCAGAGTTTATTTTCTAGCTATTGCTGCACAATTACACAAGATACATTTTATTAAGAGCCTGGCAAGTACTCTGGCAAGCTCAAAGAACATCATAAGTGAAATGAAAGAAAATGTATTTTGTGTCCTACAAGCAGCTTGGGAATTTACACTTTAAAAAATATTGCAATTTTGCATAAATCTTTGTTTCTTGCTATTATCCATAGATTAAATATGATTAAAAATTGTGGAGATTTCATGGAGAAGGGCATGGAGAAGAATGGCATGAAAGAGTTTAAACATGGCTACATTTTTCTAGAAGATGGTATAAAGCTCCATATCAGAATGCAGATAAATGACATGACTGAACATGAAGATGAATACTGACAGGTGCAGGAGGAGGATTTTGTTTTTCTCCTTCGGGCAGGAGGGAATAAAGGAGATATATCTAAAAGAATTTTAAGAGGGGGTCTGAAGGACACATCCTGTCTGAACACTACAATATGGCCTTGAGGAAAAAAACAAAACTAAAAGCGTGGTGATTATACTGACTGAAAGTGCTGTAACTTTTATTTTTCTCTGGAAGTTTACTCCTGCATTTAGAGACTTAGAACATTCTTCATAAAATCAGCAGAGTGCATCAAATAAATCAAAATGAATCAACTGCTAACTTCTGCTTCTAATTGCCTTCTTGTTAACATGCAGGTCAAAAAGGTTAATTAACATTGCTGCTCCCCTACTTTAGTAAAATGACGTAGGTGTAGAAATTTTTGTTCACTGCATGCAGTATGATCAGACAATGAATTAACTTGCGCCTTGGCACATATGAGAGCAGAGCTCTAGCTTGTTTAACTCGCCTTGAATGATAGAGGTCAGACTGATGAACAAGATAAGGCAAATCTTAGTGTCTTGAAATACGCAGCATTCTACAAAACTGGAATTCAAGGATGAATCTGGAACATTTCACTCCGACAAAACATAACTCCCACATCTGTAACTATCTGTAGTTCTTCAAAGTCATGCATTCATTTCCTGAGCTCATATCTATTGCATGAAGGAAGGAGTTTTCCTACACTGTTAGAGAGAAGTATAAGGATTCCCACAAGCAAATACCTTTGAAAAGTTTGTATGTGCCACGAGGGACATTTGTCCCTGTGAAAGACAAAACTGTTTTTGTCTCAAAGCTTGATTCATAAGGCCTTTCTGGTGATAAGCATCTAAATGACAACTGCAAATTATCTAGGGGGATGAGTCGTGGGTGTCACTGTGCCACAGTACCTCTGCTCGTGATTGTAAAGATAGCAGAAGTGGGACAGTCTTTTTTCAGGGGGGAGGCTTGAAGGAGCTGACCACTGCAAAAGGCGATAATGGCACCACTCCTTGCTGACTTATCTGTTGGGCCAGGTATATCAGAGAGAAAAGAAGAAAAAAAACAGAGAAATGGAGGATAAAAGGCCCTCACTAAACTAAGGACTTCGGAGAAGAACTCCCAAAGAAACTTTTGATGGAGAATTCCCTGAGGGGAAAACTTCTTTGGAAGAACCCCCTCCCTCCCCTCCCAGGCCTGCTTGCTGCAAAGCTTCCTGGCTTTGCTTCCTGCGAACTCGCTGGACCCATGGTGGTGACTATCTCTCTCTTGCTTTCTGTGAAGACTCCTTGCTTTTTATTTCCTCTTTTCTATTGCCCATCTCCCCCATATCCCTAAGCAACTAGGATTTGTAATAAACTGGTTGGGCTAACATTTGACCCACTGTGTCTTAATCTCGCCATCGGGTATACATATATTAAACGAACCTCTTCTTCCTTCTCGAAATTGGAGCAAGACAGTCCCCCTTCTAGATTGTATGTTGTCAGCACTTACTGTTACACAGAAACGAAAAAACATCACAGCGATGTGATAAATAGCTGCTTTTAGCAGAGAACAGCTTGAATGCTGTGCCACAGTGTAAAAAAATAAATATATGAGTGACTTTACTAAAGGACTTCAGTGTGACTTTACATAAAAATACTGGCAACTTGTATCACATTTTCAATAAGATTTTTAAACTCAGCTAATGTTTCTTTATTTCAGATTGTCTAAAGTTTTTCTAAAGTTTAAACAGAACTATTTTCCTCTGAAATATTTTAGAATAAAAACTGATACAGATAACCAGTATCAGCAGAATATTTCTTATAGGATTTATGTTTAGAAATGACCTTTGCATTGCAGAAGTATTGCTCTGAAACACTCCTAGTTTTTATTTTACAATGCAACTACGTTATATTAGCAGGATCACAGAAGCATAGAGTTTGAAGGGATCGATAAGGACAATCCAAATATCAAACCTTAAGTCCAAGCACTGCCAAACACTCCTTGAACTCCAGCAGCTTGAGGCCATGAGAGCCCTTTGGAGCCTGTTCCTGTTTGAGGCCACCCTCCCTTTATGTATGCCCTTAGCAATTCTACCTGAAATGTGTATGTGCCCTTAACAATTCTTCCTCCCACAATATAAGTGAATTAAGGGCTCAATCTTGTGAAGAGGGAAAAGAGAAATTCTCAGAATAGTGATCTTACTCAGAAGGGGTAAAAGTTTTACAGAGATTAAAGTTCACAATTACCATATATATGCCTCCTTGCCTTCCTTGATATTGTAATTTTCTGGTCTGAGAAATGAAAACATGAAAACATGTTCTTCTCATTCTCGTTGTCTTGTATGGATGTTATTCAATAGATAGTATATGCTTATGGATAAATTTCAGATCTACTCAAAGAGATAACTTTATTTTTCAATATTGCTACTTGAAGATAGACCTGGTGATACTTTGTTTTATACACTACAGAAATCATATATTTACCACCGGGGCTCAAGTTGCATGTTGTGAAAGACAGAACTGGTTTTCTTTTGTTGTCTCAAAGTTTGCTTCATGAGGCCTTCCTGATGATAAGACTCTGACTAACAACTGTTAAGTGTCCTTGGGGGTGGATGGTGGGTGTCATTGTGCCATAGTGTTTCTGCTTACGATTGCAAAGATAAGCAGAAGCAGGACGAGCTGTTTTCTTCAGGGGTGCTGCTTGAAGGAGCTAACCACTGCAGAAGGCGATAATGCTTGTGTCTGGCGACAGAGACCCCCCCCCCCCCCCTTTTTGCTGGCTTATCTGTGGGCCAGGAATCCCTACTACAAAGTGTGTTTACCTGCTTGTTTGGAAGTTCAGTGTTTGCTCGAGATACGTTCAGATAAGAAAAGGACATCTGGAAAATCTGTTTACACAAGGAATGGGTCAGGATGGGATTACTACTGTCAGAGACAATGGGTCTTCTCGTCAAAGGAGACCCCCACAGCTAATGAGCTAATGGCGGGGCCATACGTCAGGAATGTAATGAACAACCTTACCGAAATGGGGGATAAAAGGCCCTCGCTAAACTGGGGACCTTGGGAGACAAACTCCCGAAGACACCTTTGACGGAGAATTCCCTGAGGGGAAAACTTTGTCGGAAGAACCCCGGGACCGGCTTGCTGCGGAGCTCCCTGGCTGTCTCCCATCCCCCACGGTGATCAGACGAGTTCCTGAGATCAACGGACCTACTGTGTACCTCGCTGGACCCACGGTGGTGACTATCTCTTTTGCTCTCTGCAAAGACTCCTTGCTTATATTTCCTACTTTCCCTATTGCCTACCTTCCCTTCCCCGTCTCCCTAAAAATGCCTAGGACTTTAATAAACTGGTTGGACCAACATTTGAACTGTTGCTTCTTAATCTCACGCCGGGTATACACATATCAAAGAACCTTGCCTCCCTCCTACAAATTGGAGCGAGACACATGTTTGCTCCTTCCATGTTTTTCACAGATGAAGCAAGTATTCAGCCTACCTACACTTTAAGTGAATTTATTTAGAAATCAACTTCTATGCTGGTATTTGATACTACTGATCTGCAGTGCCATGCTTCATTGCTTATACTGGAGTGCTTATGAAAATGTACTGGCTTAACCCATAGACTATGTAAACACATGAAGGAGCAACAAGGACGTTTTATGTTCATATTAAGTTCATAGTGTTTTTCCTACATTAAATTATGAACAAGATTCTCTGTATCACTGGCACTGACTGAAAGCTTAAAATGAAGAAAGGGGTTATAGTACTGTATGGAACAACTGTAGTATTCAGAGACCATATGCAAACTGTCACTTTGACAGATGCGTTCCTCTAGTCTGTTATAATGATAATATAATTGAGATGGTAAAGATCCCAGATTTAGTTCTGAGTTGACTTTCCAAATTTCTACAGTTGCGACTAAGAAATACATATAGAGTAGCTTCTTCTGATTCTGTATTTGCAGTTATTAGAACTTTTTTTTTTTTTTTTTTAATTGGGAGCAGAGCTTCTAAGAATCATTGTTCATGCTTTTTTCAACAGTTTGGCTATACATTCTCTCTATGATGCTTTCACTCATTAGGCTGACTACAGACACGTCTGGAGGCAATGTAGGCTGAATGTTATTTGCTCCTGAGCTTAACCAGTGAAACCCTTGAAAAGCCAAGTTTGTGCCTCATCCAGTTATCTGAACTGTAACATGAAGTAAGATTAATGCAGAAGTAAAAGAAAATTTTAAAGAAGTCTGTAAAGTCTGTATCTCTAGAGTTACTACTGTGCCTGAGGTTTTAGGATTCCTACGTAACCTTTGGCTTTTCTTTACTTAATTCCTTTCTTTCCCCAGGAGTCAATATCAACATAGTCACTTCAACTTGCAAATGTATCATTGAAGGACCATAGTCAGAAGTGAAAACTGGTACCAACCTTTCTAAACGTGGGATACAATAGAAGAAGTTAACAGTTGAATTTCACTGTGGATCTACTATGTCCAACATTCAACTCCTACTGTCTAATTCATTTGTATTTGGAAATAGCATTCCCAATATGCTTTTCCATGAATTCATAGGCCCATCTGTCATAACTGAAAATTGCTTCTGAGAAGAAATTTGGAGGAATTCCCTCTTAGAAGCCAGAAGAGCTTAGCATGTAGATTTTTAAGACAAAGTGACAGGAACTGATCAAATAAATAATTAAGTCTATCATAATAATTTTCCAAATCTGGGGAAATACATGTGTGTCTTAAAGCTGCCTTTTTTCCCAACTACTCTTTTTTTTTTTTTTTTTGTTAGTGAAGAGCAACGCTTTCCCAAAAATCCTTGCTTCTCCTAAGTTTATTATTGTACTGACAACTGAAAACAAAATAATTTTTGTTTCTTTCTCTGTTGTATTAGATGCATCTTGACCAAAAAAAAAAAAAATTGCTCTCCTTTCAGAATAAAATCGTCTGTTTACTTTCAGAAGAAAATAATGTGTCCATTTCCTTCCAATTTCAGTTTTTCATTTTGTTCTGGTTTTTTTTTTTTTTTTTGGAGGATATGATACATTCTGAGAAAAACTGACTTAGCCTCAATCTAAAGGTAAATTCATGTTAGCAAAGGCCATATGTGCAATGTAATAATAACTTTCTTTAACACTGTGGAATGTATATAATAATCTTTGAAAAGATCACCTTTTCAATTGTTGTTTCTCCTGAGAGAAAGTGGGGGGAAATGGAAAAGCAGATTGTACTGATGTAGTATTCTTTAAACCAGTTAGAACAGAAGATGAGACTAAAAGAACAAATATTCTTAAGTAATTTTTTTTGGGGGGGTTATCTCTGCTAAGCAGCTAAGTTCCATGCAGATGCTCACTCGCAACCTCCATAGCAGAATGGGGAAGAGAATCCAAAGGGCAAAAGTGAGAGCTTAATAGGCAATGAGAAAAGCTTTGCACGCAAACAGAACATACTAAAGTATTTGTTCACTTCTTCCCATAGATGGGCAGATGTTCAGCCATTTCCAGGAAAGCAGGGCTCATCACAAATAACAATTACCTGGGAAGACAAAAGTCATCATTCCAAATGTGTGTTTCTCCTCTTCCTCCTTTTTTTCTCCCAGAATAACATCATATGGTATGGAATATCGCTTTGGCCAACTAGGTCAGCTGTCCTGGTTCTGCTCCTTATGCATTCTCAGGTCCCAGCTGGCAGGGCAGTATGAGAAGCTAAAACATCTTTGAACTGTGAAAACACTGCTCAACAACAAAACATCAGTGTGTTATCATGATTATTTGGTCACAGAACCAGAACACAGTTCAATGTAAGACTTTATGAAGAAAATTAACACCATCCCATCCCATCCAAGACCTGTTTTTACAGTTGTGAACACCTTCTTTGGTCTTTCATAAGGCAACATTTGCCTTTCAAATGTTATTACCTGTTTCATTAGTCTTAGACTCCATGGATGTGATGAAAAGCTTCAAATCCTCAAAATTCACCCTTCAAATCTTTACAACTGCATATTTGAAAAATAATAATAGAATCTCAGAAGCACAGAATCACGGAATGGCTTAGGTGGGAAGGGTACATAAATTTCCAACCTGCCCAGGATACCATTCAATCTGGCTTTGAACACCTTCAGGAATGGGGCATCCACAGCTTCTCTGGGTCACAGAGAAGTGACTGTTTCAGTGTCACACCACCTTCTAAGGAAAGAATTTCCTTTTTATATCAGCATAAATTGTCCCTCTTTTTGGTTAAAATCATTCCCCTTTGTACTATCACAATTAGACCGCATAAAAGTCAGTCTCCCTCCTGTTTATGAGCTTCCCTCAAGTACTGGAAGGCTACAATGAACCCAGAGCCTGACAGAAGAAGTCCAACTCCCTCAACCTTCATAGGAGAGAGGCTCCAGCCCTTTACTCATCTTCATGGCTCTCCTTTGGGTCTTCTGCAATAATTGCTTGGTTGTACAACCAAACTATTCATACAGCACAGTTGATACCTTGGAATGATAATTACACACTAGATTTACAGATACAGTAGAAGGAATCTTTGGTTGGATCTTGTGCCACTGAAACCAGTGATAATTTCTGTAATTATTTTTGAGATGAGAGCACCATTTTCTATATTTTTTTTTTACCAATTTCCAGTTGAGAACCTAATATATTTTTTTCTCATCTGTCTTCAACCTAAGAAAATACACCATACATATTTTTATTTTGTTCTCTTTTCTAAAAGTCTGATTCCGAAATGATGATCAAGTGGTATATCATCTGTTAATCATCAAATATTAATCATGCCTGAATTTTTGAAATATAGTTGTTTCAATTATGCTTCTGGGTATTTAGTGAGTACCATCTGTCTGGAAGAACAATCACATATAAAGCAATGAGCTTTTTTTTTTCTGCTTCATCCTATGAAATAATTGGATGATACTGCAATTTTCAAAAACAAGTCAACGCATAACAAATCCCTTTTTTTCCCCACAAAAAGGTACTGTAATGAAATAGAGGACTCATTTTAAGGTGAACTTAACATTTGCTACATGTTCTTAAAAAAAAAAAGTGTTCACTCATGCAGTAATTTAAATAGTTTACATGCATATATTTTTTCTTATGTACTTGAGACACTGTGGACTCATTTCAAATTACTTGAGGCAGATTATGAATTCCTTCTTTTATATCTTATTTTTAGCTATCTGCATTCTGAAGCTAGAAGATTCAAGTGATATTCAATATTCAAGATATTCAAGTGGTACAATCATCTAGTTGATGGTGTACAGTAAAGGTGACACAACAGGATTTCTCTCCACATATTTTATTACAGTGTTTCATAAATGGCCTTTTTTTAAATCAGAGCCATTGATTTTCTTAAATAAAAAAAATATAAGATTATGTTCTGCAAATCTTGCATTTGTCTTGCAACTTGATGATGAT
This sequence comes from Perdix hodgsoniae, assembly GCA_035772895.1. Taxonomy (NCBI): domain Eukaryota; kingdom Metazoa; phylum Chordata; class Aves; order Galliformes; family Phasianidae; genus Perdix; species Perdix hodgsoniae. The sequence continues at coordinate 1,964,973 of JAPSGF010000076.1, forward strand.
TTTGCTAAGCACACAAAATGTTAAGAAGGATCCTGTCCTCTTGTTAAATCATAGATGAAAAAAAAGGGGAAAAAAATGAGCCCTTTTTAGAGTTCTTGTTCCATGGCAACATAACATCCTATTTAGTAATAAGAAAGCATATAGATGAATGGTACAGTCTGAAGCCAGTGAAATGTTTGGAACAGAGAAATAATTTATAGATACAAAAAATTGTCACTGCTCAGCAGGAAAAAATTCTCAGCCATTACTTAGGTGAGGAATTTGGATGCAGAAAGAACAAAGAATGTGGAGAAAGAACAAAGAATGGACAGAAAGACAAAAACGATAAAGTAAGTGGGGTACACTGTGGGTAAAGTAATTAATATGAATGATCTTGGAAGTGAGCTACTTATAAACAGTATAGTTCAGTGAGTTGAAAAAATAGTTTTCAATGACTCAAACACAAAATTTTTGTTAGTATTAACCTGCTTAAAAAGCTCTTAAATATACTTTTATTATTTCACAGATATCCCATCACTTTTACTGTAAAAAAAAAAAAAATCATGAAAAATTCTTAGGAGTTCAGGTACGAGAAGGCTGTGGGGTGATCTCATTGCAGCCTTTCAGTATCTAAATGGAGCCAGCAAACAGGAGGGGAATCAATTCTTTGAAAGGGTAGATAACAGCAGGACAAGGGGAAATGATTTTAACTTGAGGGAGGGGAGATTTAAGATGGATGTCAGAGGGAAGTTCTTTACAGAGAGAGTGTTGAGGTGCTGGAACAGGCTGCCCAGGGAGGATGTGGATGCCCTGTCTCCCTGGAGATGTTCAGTGCCAGACTGGATGGGACCCTGGGCAGCTTGGTCTAGTATTAAGTGTGGAGGTTGGTGGCCCTGCATGTGGCAAGGGGGGTTGGAGATTCATGATCCTTGAGGTCCCTTCCAACCCTGGCCATTCTGTGATTCTGTGATACCTTTTTCAATGGAATTTTTAAAATGCGCAAAAATATGATCTATTAGCTCTTTTGTTTAGAAAGGAGATACTATTTTTTGTCTTTGATAATACCAGTTACTCTGATGTTCATTCACTTTTTATAGTCATAATCTATTATATATATATATACACATATAGATGCATACATATTATGATAATTAGACTTGTGTTGTTCCCCTTCAAACTTTCTTTAGTTACCTAATGACCTCATTCAACTCTTTCCAATGCTCATAGAAATCTCATCATGATCAGAATTCTTCATGAGAATACCCTTAGAATCTGTGGGAAAAGTGTTGGCCACTAGAAATCAAAGGAAACTGGAGAGAGGTCATTTTAAATCTACTGCCACTTTCCTGTAACATCTCTTGTGACCATACAAGATTTTTTTCTGATTATTTTCAATCTACAGTGCATATTGTTAGCTTGCAAACAGTTCATAATTTCAAAATAAAAAGAGGTTAGTGGGAGACCAAAAGATCTCACAGGTTAAATCCAAGCCTCCATTTACATGCTGATCCACACACTGCTTTGCAGAAGAGCTTTCTTTGGCTGCTGCAGTACAAGCACTCTGTCTGCCTTCTAGGACACTTTGCCTTTTTGAGTATGCAGGCAACATTTTCCCGTTCTTCAGAAGAATGAAGTAAAACCGATTAGATTTGTTCTCAGTAAGGGAGCAGGAAATTAACTTTGAAAATGATTTAAATGTCTTGCTTGGGGAGGGACTTTTGCTACTCTGAGTTCAATAGTTCAATTTGACAGAACTCTGCGCCAGATTTCTAATGCATAATAGTTGGGTGTAAGGGATGGAAATCAGGTGGAATTTATAGATTATAATAGCTGAATTCATATATTGAGGTTGCTGCATGTTATTGTTCTGCTGTTATCGGGAAAACCTGGTCTGAAGGGAAAGTATGGAAGATGATTATGTCTACATTAGGATCTGTATAGAAGATTTGAAAAGCAAGAAATAGGTGGAGACCTGATTTTTCCAAGTGTGTCTTGGAGATTTTCATTTCAGACTAGTTACAGTCTGGTCCTACAGACCGAATATGTTAATTGTGTTCATAGAGATTATTTTCTGGTTTAGTTCCATCTGAAAGAAATCCAAAACTAAGAGGCAGTAAGTGAGAACCATCAGGCTATTTAGTCCCTAACCGAGATATGTCATAACTTCAGGCAGACCTGACATAGACTTACTCTAATGTACTTCTTACCTAAAACTGATATTTAAGGATACAGCCTGGAGTTCCTGAAGTTCCTGTTCATAGATTCATGGAATCACCAAGATTGGAAAAGAACTCATCCAGTCCGACCACCCACCTACCACCAAAAATTCCCAGCTAAACCCCGTCCTTGAGTACAACATCTTTGAACACCTCTAGGGATGGTGTCTCCAACAACCCAACGGCACCCTATTTCAGCGCCTGACCACTCTTTCACAGAAGAAATTTTTCCTAATGTCCAACCTGTAGTGGTTGTGTTGTAGTTCCAGGAAAAACAGAGCCAACATGGAAAGGGAAGGAAAACACTTTGTTACGATGCTTGTACTGAAGATGATCAGAAATTGGAAATACAAACTGCAGGATATTTTAAATTAATTACGTTTATTCTAATAGTATTCTGAAGTAAAGTAAGGGAAAATGAAACACCACCACAAGAATTTCACAATTTTTTTTTCATTCAGATTATCACTAGATATCTTCTATGTTCCTTTCAAAATGTTTCTATATCTTCACCATAGGCTGAAAGGTTAGCATCCAGATTTACTTCACTTGAGTTTGGACACAGAAATTTTGAGTTTATTCAGCCCTATTCAGTACATTCCCAGGCAACGTGTCAGTTTTGAAAAACAGGAAATATACAAACAAAAAGAAATTATCCAAGGAAAGCAAAAGTATAATGGGAAAAGAAAACAAATCTCTTCTAAATTATATTTAATTAGCAGAAAATAGATAAATTGCCAGTGGATACTGTGCAAGAACATGTAGCCTGTCATGGGAATTAGACTGTGAATGACAATGCCCTCCTTTCTATCTGCTGTTAATGTAACAATGTTACCTAGAATAACATGTTGTCATTTTACTGGGCATGGTCAGGTAGATAACAATCACTGATAGTTTTGATCAATGAACAAGATAGTTCTATTTATCTCTGCACCCACATCCCAGAACTCCCTTCAGTTTCATAGAAAGGAATCATTTTCCTTATTTTATTTTATTTTATTTTATTATTTTATTTTATTTTATTTTATTTTATTTTATTTTATTTTTTTCCTTTCCTTTCAGAACATTGTCTTCTAAAATACAAATATATGGAAATTTAAAGATGTGATTATGAATGCATCCTGAGGTGAAGGAAATGCATGCTCCATTTGAAGTTTTCTGTTTGCAAGCTCCAGAGGAGAATGAGATGTGAAAAACACATTTCCTCAGTATTCCTTCTTTAAGTGGAGATGGCTTCATACATGTTTGAGCTGTCCCTCTTTGACATGTAATTCTCCAGGCATGTTGTAGAGAATAGATGACTAACAGTGAGTGGAATATGACCAGACTCATAATGTCTGAGGCTGACGTCCTTTTTTAGAATAGTCATGTCCCATGATGGACGTAGCTGTGAGTGCCAGAATATAGAAGGCAATAATTCCTTGATTCTCTCATCACTGGAATCATCATTGCATTTAACATTTATTTCATTTAATTCTGCAGTCCTTTACAGTCAGACTGCACCAGTTGGGATCAAGTGCCAGTGACTTATTTACAAACTAATCTGAGACCATATTGTTTTATGTATCAAAACTAACAGAGCAGTTGAAGTGAGAAAGGTGAGAGGCCAAGCTAAACAGCAGCAGCAACAAGCCAAATCCTGTTATGATAAAGCCCTGTGAAATTCAAATAGGACAGTCAAATGCATTGCTTTCCACTAACAGCAGATGCAAGAGAAATAAGAGGAGATAAATTTTATAACTGGGGTAGCTATAGCAGAAGTGATAGAAGTGAAAGGGAGAAGGTAGCCATTACGCAGTGTCAGAGAGGTGTTTTGTAATTATGGGGAAGAGGGTGATGGCGGGGAAGAGGGTGATGGCAGGGAAGAGCCTTTATTCACATGTTAGACTCTACTTATGAGGATTCCACACAAGAGCAGGTTGAGACTCCCTGAAGGAAACACGACCCAACAACAAATGGCATAATAAAGTAGCTATTTACCAAGGCAGAATATGAAGAGGAATATAGTTAGCAAGTAGATATTGTCCTTTGGATGCTGACACCCCACTTTTATGAGGCATCAGAAGCGCTGCAGATGGATTTCCACATAGCACTGGACAGATGTTGCCCACTGATGGAAGTTCATTCTGCTGTGTGATCGAGTGGGTGAAAATGCTCTAATATTTATTCTTATTTCTCAGTATTCAAAACTATTTTACTTGTCAGTAAATGCAATTAATTTTCCCCAAGTCAAGTCTGTTTTGCAGGTGACAGCAACTGCTAAGTGATGTCCCCTCCTCCTGTGAAGGGTGAAGTGGGGACTGAAGAAATGAATGGATGGGGAAAAACATTGAAGAAAAGGTAACTGGTGACCCACACTGCACATTTCTGCCAGGGGTCCTAGATACTAGTCATTATCTTCTCCCTGGCTGGAGGTCCCAGAGACAAGGGGCAGAGTATGCCACCCCATCAGCACCCAAAAGAGCAATCAGCGGCTTATTCCTGGCATGGAGATTCTGAAGATGAAGGGCACAGCACACCTCTCACCTCATCAATGCCTGAAGATGCAAAAATTTCCTCATATCTGGTCACTCAGGCATGGCAGAAATGTGTCATGGTTTCACAAGGACGGTGAGCGGGAGACAGCTCTATCTCTGTTGCCTAATAAAGCCCAGGATGAATAGTCTAGATATAGACTAGCTCATATTACCTGAAGTTAGATTAGATGAATCCAATCTGCATTCAGTTCAATATACATATTTGCAGTTTCATTCCACTGACTTGCTATCACATGATGGAAAAAGGGTAGAAGATAAAATTGGAGTTAAAGTGTAAAGAACCAACCCCTTCTGAAATGTCCAAGCTTTGGAAGGAAGGTTGTTTTCTTACCTAATGACTTAACTTCAAGGCAAGGAAAAAGATCAGTTAGTCATAATGAAACTGCTTGTGAAGCTGCACAGTCATGTAGCTTGTACTGAGAAAACTACTCCCTTACCACTTCCAGAGCTCTTTGATCTGAAACAAGAGTATTTATTTCCAAAACTGCCTTTTGACACTGTTAGGTGCATTCTGGTGAATGGAGTTAAATCCAGCTGGCGACCGGTCACAAGTGGTGTTCCCCTGGGGTCGGTACTGGGGCCTGTTCCTCTTCAATATCTTTATTGATGACCTGGATAAGGGCATTGAGCGCACCCTCAGTAAGTTCGCAGACGACACCAAATTGGCTGGGAGTGTGGAACTGCCTGGGGGTAGCGAGGCCCTGCAGAGGGATCTGGACAGGCTGGAGAGCTGGGCTGAAGCCAGGGGGATGAGGTTCAACAAGACCAAATGCTGAATCCTGCACTTTGGCCACAACAACCCCAGGCAGCGCTATAGGCTTGGGGCGGAGTGGCTGGAGGACTGTGTGGAGGAAACGGACCTGGGGGTGTTGATTGATGCTCGGCTGAACATGAGCCGACAGTGTGCCCGGGTGGCCAAGAAGGCTAACGGCATCCTGGCTTGCATCAAAAACAGTGTTACTAGCAGGGATAGGGAGGTAATTGTCCCCCTGTACTCAGCACTGGTGAGGCCGCACCTCGAGTATTGTGTTCAGTTTTGGGCCCCTCATTGCAAGAAAGACATTGAGGCCCTGGAACGTGTTCAGAGGAGGGCTACGAAGCTGGTGAGGGGCCTGGAGCACAGGCCGTATGAGAAACGGCTGAAGGAGCTGGGATTGTTCAGCTTGGAGAAGAGGAGGCTCAGGGGAGACCTTATAGCTCTCTATAACTTCCTGAAGGGAGGTTGTGGTGAGCTAGGGGTCGGCCTTTTCTCTCGTGTAGACAGTGATAGAACTAGAGGCAATGGTTTCAAACTGCGCCAGGGGAGATTCAGGCTGGACATTAGGAAATACTACTTCTCGGAAAGGGTGGTCAGGCACTGGAATGCACTGCCCAAGGAGGTGGTGGAGTCACCGAACATGGATGTGTTCAAGAGACGTTTGGATGTTGTGTTGAGGGATATGATTTAGCTGGGGAGTATTGGTGATGGTTGGACTGGATGATCTTTTAGGTCTTTTCCAACCTTGATAATTCTGTGATTCTGTGATTCTGTGAAAAGTGCTTATATTTTCTTTCTATCAATGGAGAAGAGCCAATGTCAAACACTGAAAATGAACTTTATTGAGATTTGAAGAAATCTACTTAGAGCTGTATTTAAAAGCACTTCTTTTGACATTAAATTGCATGATAATCCTAATAATGTTTATATAACAACGTGGTCAATAATGTAATAAATTGTGAAATGGGGTTTAATGCTAAGAACTGCTTCGAAAATTTAGCTATTTCAGTTAACAAATTATCAAATACTGTGTGCATTGTGAAATAGGAGCTTAACCTGGATTCATCTTTGATGCAGAACTATTTGATATAGCTGTTTTGGTGTCCAACTTAGAAAATCCTCATTCTATGACAGAAATGGCAGTGATATAACCAAACAGGTTAATCACTTTCCCATCATATTCCTGCGTTTGAGGCTTTGGACCAAGTCAAAGGGGGGAACTAAGCAATGAGCTGGCTGAGGTGCCATGTCAGTATTTAGAAAGGAATAGGGAATGCTTTATGTGAAATCCGTCTTTTAAATCCATAAATGTTCCAACTTACTTTCCTACAAAAGCTATACAGTAGAAATCACTATTTGAAGAGGTAAATTCTTGTTTAATTCAGTAATCCCTTATCCCTTTGACTCACTGGGTTTCTGTGGATTGTTCTGTCTCTGTATCACTTATTAATTTTTAATATGTTTATACTTATTTTACAGATCTACAATAAAGTATGCTTTGTTATATACAAATCCCACAACTTTGTATTTTCCAGCTTTGAGCAATGCTTATGATGTGGACAAAAGTACTTCACAGAATTTTTTGGGTTATTCTGCAGCAAAGACACTTTTACCGTCAATAGGGATGAGACTGTAAGTTACACTCTTTCATGTTTAAAAATTTAATATCCAAGCAAAGATGCAGAAGTATACAAGGTATGAAGGCAGAAAGCTTATATATTGTGATGTTTCCTTTCAGAAGAGACATGGAGAATAATAAAACTCTGCTGTTCCTATTAGAAGGGAGGAAAGATGGATGATTTTATTCCCTCCTGTATATACAGGATACACTTACAGTGCTATTGCACAGCCAGAAGATTTTCTTTGTACTTAGAGGATAAAAATGCCCAGGCAGGATTTTGTTCTGAAGAAGGAACTTTAACAAAATATACAAACTGGAAGAAGGGGGATGTATTAAAGTCAACACAAGGGAATAAACTAATTATGTCTGACTGGGTCTTGAATATTTATAATGCTGCCAGTAGCAGCTCCCTTTGGGCCACTTGTTTACAAAGCCTGTTGAATTTATATGCCCTGACAGGACACACAGCTCTGAAAGCAGCTATGTGCAGAACATCAGATATGGCTGAAATATTTTCAGACAGAAAGACTTCAGCCACTAGAGCTGTGTCTTTCTCGAAAGAAATGACTTCGGGGTACCTTTCCAGCTCAAAGTGTTTAAGACAGACAACAAAAAAGGAAGGTGCAGGAAGCTGAAAAACGTGTCCCAACATTTAGACAGAAATGTTGACCTTTCCTCCCCAGATTATGCCAGGGTTTGTTCTGGAACCAATTTCTGTAAGCAAGACACTGATCCTGATGGCCTGTCAGACCCCTTCTCACATTTCTGTCACTTCTTCTCTTCACTGGAAAACAATGCAGAAAGCAGCATTTTGCTTTTGTGGGCCACTTCAGAAATAGGGTTAGCATAAGTCATAATGGTGGAAATGGACTGAAATGAGACTGCCTCAGTGTTGGATCAAGCATCACAGGTCTGTGACTAGGACTTATGAATGACTGTTCATCAGCTAGCAAGTGATTTCCTTTTCCTATGCCACTATTATCTATAAAGGAAATTGCCAAAAAAATCTTTCTGCGTGACCTTTTAAAAGCTGGGATATCAAGCAGGAAAAATATTAAAATTGCCCTTGAAAAATAGAACTTTGAGAAATGTGGTTACAATACAGTTGCATAACAGATTTGATTGATATGAGATTATTTGGTCAGAAAGTACTATCAACCATGGTTTCTGAAAGATCAGCCAGGCCAGATGGAGGGAGGAAGTTGTATGGGTCTGAAAGGGAGATAGTGCCACTTGCATGTAATTTCACTAACTGTAGGGAACTGTGTTGAGCTGGTCTCCGTCAACTAACAGCCTGTAGCTGGTCTAAGCTTCCAGCAAAACGGATAATAGTCTGAATGTTCTGGCCTAAGGAATGAGTAGAGGTCCTTGCAAATTTAGGTAGTCAACTTCAGATGTGCAGAGGCAGGCAGATACAGTAACTGGTAGTAGGCATAGAGAGACAGTAAAAGAGCAGCTGTCTTAGAGCAAAGTGAAAGCGATGAGGAGGCACAGGGAACAATCAGCCTTGTGGCTTGATTTTAGGGTGCTGAGTTAGCACTGCCAGTCACATACATACAGAACCCCAGAGCTGCATAGGTGACAGAATCAGGGACTGACTTTCACACAGGGCATACTTTTACTACATTTTTACTAGCACACACCATGCTTAAATACCATTTTTATACATATGCCCTTGAAAATGTTAAGATTTTTTTCAAAACAGCCTTCAGAGAAAGTGCTATGTCATTCAGGACTTTGATAGTTTTGCTGTCAATTGCAGAAAGCTCTCCAGCAAAAAAAAAAAACAACAAAAAAAAAACCCCCACCAAAAAAAAAAAAAAAAACCCAACAAAAAAAACCCTCTGTTCTTTGCTGGACTAAGAAGTGGACAAAGTCACAAGATTTTACACTAATTTTATTTTTTTTAAAAAGTGGACAAAACTGCACAATCTGTCATAAACAAATCTTTGATTCATTCTAGAAGTAGCGTTCAAGTTCCAGTTCATGGAAGAAGGTTCATGAAACTTATTTATAAAGAAATAATTCATCATTCAATGTTAAAATGTCTGCTTATTCCTTTTCTGATTCATCAAGATAGTGCATTAAACAAGACCACTTTAATAATCGTAGACTCAGGCCCACCTAAACTTAGTGCACCAAAGACTCATATGAACAGTGGGGAAAAAATCCAAACCAAGAAAATAATAGTTGTTTTAAGAAGTGATCTTTGACAGACAAGAATAGGTACCTGGCACAGATGTGAGCTGAAGGAATTGGTGCTAGCATTTTTTCCTTTACACCTTATTTATGTTACATCACTTTTATATTCTGCACTTTGTGGAGTTTAAAGTAGTTTATGCCAATACAAATTCAGGCCAAAACATTTACAGAATCATGCTGGACAAGGAAAGATCCCCAACCTCCTTGTTTTATGCGCTTCTGTATTTATACTGACAATTGAATGTCTCCATTAGACTGCTGCATGGCTGAGGATGAATCTGGGTGACCATAAACATTAACTAATTGGAAATAATCACATAGATAGTTCAGTACATTTCTGGCTTTAACATTCTTTATAGGATCCAGATGCAAAGGAGAGGTGAAAAAGCAGAGTCATAGTCATTATTTACTGTATTTGGGTAGGTACAAGGAGTAAAAATGAAGCACATCTGAATGCAAGAGCAGAAGCAGCAAGCATACAACTATCTCAATTACCTGTGTAGTACAATGTGCCAACAGAAAAAGAACTCTACTGCATTTTGCTGCAAGTAGGAGATTAGCATTTTTCCTCACTGTGTGGGGAATCCCAGTCATACAGAAGCTAGGGTTTGCTCCCCTAAATTATGCTTTCTTGGTACAGAACATTGTGCTATAAATCATTTACGGTAGGAGGCATTTCAGATGATGAGTCTATGGTATCTAGTTTAGAGGCAGATGCTTAAGTGGGCTGGGTGGTTACCATCTGAATCCTCAGCTCTGTGTGCAGAAGCAACATCCCAATTTGCAATATTAGTAGAAGGCCCAACTAATGTACAAGAATAGAATATAGCCCACAGATTCATTCAAGAGGGTCAAGCATTTGCAGGTTTGCAAGAAAAAACTGGTATTATTTTCTTGTTCTGTTTTTTTTTTTTGTCAGCCTTATTCTCCAAAATTTCCAGTCTGTCACCCCTGCATGAAAATCACAAGGTTACTTATTTATTCCAGCCATGCATTTCAAATACTACTGCATCTTGGCTGCTGGCATTAAAACAAGAAATTTGTTATTCTACTCAAGATTTGTCCCTTCCTGAAGAGAAGAATGACATTATATTTCTCCAGCTACTCCAGCAGCAGAAATCAGGCAGTACATGTGGAACCGCTAGGCTTTCTGAAATGTGTTAACTATAGTTGCATTCTGGACTATATTCCACAAACTACACAGGCAAACTCCTGTATGCTCTTCAGAGAAAAGACGGCAAAATTGCTTGCTCCTGAAACACAAAGCCTGAATGCAGTACTTATTTTCTCTCTCATTCTGCATCCTGGGGTAAAAGGAAGCTCTTCCATATATTGTTGAGTTGTGCAAGATATTTGTTTACTTCAACCAGATGAAAAGGTGGTATTTCAAAAGCCTGTACTCACATACTCCACTCTCTTAGGGTTTCTGATGCTGGAAGAGTACTCATTGTTTTGAAGGATAAAGCAAATCTTTTGGTTTCTGCTTAGCTATTTATCACTCATATGCCATCTCTTGTTAGAATTCCTTGAACCAATTAAGTGTTTATAACTAAGTTTAAAACTGCTTTTCAGAGGCTTAGTGTAGCAGAGAAATGTCACAGCAGTGACTACTAATACATCAGCACTCGAATTTTACTATGGGATCAGTGTTTTAAATATGCATTTTCTTTCATCTCCTTCCACTATGTCAGTATTAATATCCAGCTTATTTTCTAGGGAGTATTGCATAACCAATTGAAACAAGACTTGCACTCACTAAGTTAATTGTCATTCTAAATGCAATACACTTAAAAATCCATTTCAATGTTTTCATAGGGAAAAAATAAGAGAAGCTTAACATACTTGGTACAGCTGTGATGAAACTAATTTTCTTCATAGCAGCTCATGTTCTGTGTTTTAGATTCACTGAGCAGTGTTTGCACAGTCTCAAGGACTTACCTGTTTTTCACCCCAAGAAGGGGACTTGGGTTGGGCAAGAGGTTGCCAAGGGACATAGCCAAGACAGTGGACCCAAAGTGACAATTCCATACATTATAACATTGTACTCAGTAACAAAACTGAGGAGGAAAGAAGGAGCAAAGGTGAACATTTGCAGCAATGCTGTTTGCCTTCCCAAATAAGCAGTCACATATGATGAACCCTGCATTCCTAGAAATGGCCTGCTGATAGGAAACAGTGAATGAATTTCTTGTTTTGCTTTGCTTGTAACCACAGTATTTTCTTTATCTAGTAAGCCATCTGTATCTCAAACCACAAGTTTTCAGGCTTACGCTCTTCCAATTATCTTCTCACCCTATTGCGCTAAGCTGCTTGCCAGGGTCAACCTACAGCTCTTAGAAATACCAGACATTTTTGAAATGTAAAGCTTCATTTACAGATTTTGAAGAGCTTCCATAAATTTAGACGCAAAGTATCTGTCTGAGGGACTGAATTGCAGAATTGTCACATACCTTATTTCACTTAGCAACTTAGGATAGCTCAGATACATAAGGAGGATGAAATAATCTGTGTAATGAACACAAGAAACCGTGGCAATGTTTCAAGGTCAAGTGTATCATACTTTGTAAACCTACCATACTTTTTAAAAAGTTATACTTTTACATTTTCTCCTTAGTGTGTGCTTATTATATTATAGAGCACTTGAATATTCACACGAATGGAGTTCAAGACAATTGTGAAGACAGAGAGAAGATGACTGCCCATTGAGGTAAAGTCAGATGCTTACCAAATGAACTTTAATTAAGAGCAAACTAGAACACAAACAACACCTTAATTTATAGCTGGAACCCCAAGCTTCTCACATATGCTTATAAGTAAGACACTTCTTTCTTCACTCCCATGTTTTCAGCATGTGAAATATCATCAAATGAACATGTCAGAGTACAAGAAGTGAATTATTACTTGGTATCATATGGGAGTTGCAGCTAGTATATAACTTCATTCTCTCCTGTGAGTTATAGTATCTACCCAGACACATGGTAAGACTGGTTGTCATAGCCCTAGACATTCCCTTCTCATCAGTATGCTGTGTTGCTAACATTGCTTGGATTGACTTTTGTTTTGCTGTTTAAACATCAAGTTTAGGTATATTGCATTTTCTTTTCATTCAGTTGCATGCAGTCCCATACTAGGAAAAGTCTTATGGTAAATCATGGGGAAATCAGAGGAGGTCTCAAAAACACTCTTGCCTTTTCAGTGAGAATGTCAAGATGTTTCAGTAGAAATTCCTGAAGCATAAATGTGCTATTATTTTCCCAAAGGCCAGCTCTGTTTTGACAGTCGAGGCTATAACTGAGCTGTAAGGGATTTTTCTGTCGGTAATATTTGAGAACTTTTAAAAATGTTTTTGACCCTTGTCCACCTCCTTCCATGACAATGTAAATATACACTCAAATCAGTAACAAGGTAACAAGGACACAGGATAAGCATCCGGTAAGAATATTTCTGTATTTTGTGTCTAAAAATAGATCAAGAGTGCCTGCAAAAAACTGCACGAAAAGAAGAATCAAGCTTTGCTTTGCTGGTTCAAAGCAATTGACCAGAAAGGGTGCAGGTCATAAGACTGACCACTTAATTCAGTCCAAAGGTGTACCTCTGATAGCAGCAGATGCATAGGAGTACCCAAAAGATTACAGATACAGAAAGAGTTTCCCATTAGTTCATCACTTATGATAAAGTGAAGAATACATCTCTACCCTCAAAAGAGAACTGTTTGATGAGATCAAGGTAAAGTATCTTTCTGATATTTACATCTGAATTCTAATCACTGGACCAGGAGCACACACAGGAGTGAATAGTAGAGATTCTTCTCAGTACAAGAGCTACGGTTCAGCATAGCAACACTTACCCAAACTTAAAACATTTGCTGCTCTTCTCATCTAGGGATGGCAGCCAGAATCAAATGAAATTAATAATTGGAATGCTTCACTATTATTCTACTGATATTAAAGAAGGTACTGGATTTTCAAGGCTAGAGCTGTGATAGAAAAATCCAATGTACAGATCTCTTGCTCTTCAGAAACTAACTGAATTACACATCTTCTAGGACACATTTTCAGGTCTTAATTCAGTGTGTACTACTAGCATTGAAGTGGCTTTAACATAGAGAAAAGCTTTAAAGATCTTTCTGATTATTTTATTTATTTATTTTAAACTGAAACAGAATCCAGCAGTTCTTTGTGAGGATAATTACCCAGAGCAGGTTTGTCTGAACTGTATTTCAGAGAAATAAAATACTCCTTAGATAACACTTTGTCTACAGGTTTTGGCACTTTTAGTTTCTCTAAGTGAAATGCTTTAATCAGAGATAGGATTATGTAAAGTAAGCACTTCACAGTTCCAGATTTTAATGCATAAAAGTAAATTGCTTTGTTTAATGTTTAAGATCATCAACAAATCTAAGCATTACCTGAAGAAATAGCCTTAGCAGTGACCTTCCCTTTTTTTTGAGATAACAAAAGGAAAAATTGCCAGATTTTTTTTTATTTATTTTTTACACCAAGCATTCCAATAAAATTTCACTGATCCGTGGAAAATAGAACTTTAAAGGAATCGAAGATGCCATCATAATTCACCTATTTTGCTTGGAATAAGATCTAAGATGAAGCAAAATTGCATCTTTTTATTATATCCATGTTATCAGAATATCACTTAGCTACAGTGGAGGAGGCCAGTAAAAGATAGTTGCTTAAAACAAAACATATACATTTATTTCCTTAAAAGCAGAAGTATTTAAAACCACTGCTAACAATACTGCTCTTTACATGGTAAAAATATAAATGAATGCTAAAAAACACTGCCATGACATGGAGCTTTGTAAGTTAAAGGAAAAATAATTTTCTTTATTTTTCTCTAATGAAGTGTTAGCTCTGAACAAGTATTGTTAACACTTAAGTCCAGCTCTCCTGGTATGGTCTGTGCTATTGGATGTCCTGGCATGCTTACTAAGGCTATGAAATTGAGATTTAATGAAGATTAGGTTCTTAGGAATGGAAAAGAATGCCTTTCCTTCTTTTTCCCCGCCTTTCCTTCTTTTTCCCCGCCTTTC